>CM059254.1:4036818-4636818 GCA_030347555.1 Lablab purpureus
TGATATTCTCCTTCATCATCAATGAGGGCGATTTCATTTGAGTCCTTGTGATGAATTTTGTAAAGATCACTATCAAACGTTACCTTTAAACCTTTATCACAAAGTTGACTAATGCTTAGCAAATTGTGCTTCAACCCATCAACAAGAAGAACATCATGAATCTTTAGAGATTCTCCGATCACTCCACTACCAATGATTTTTCCCTTGTTGTTGTCTCCATAGGTTACAAAACCTTGCTCTTTCTTTTTGAAGCTTTTGAAATTGCTTTTCTCACCCGTCATGTGTCTTGAACAACCACTATCAAGGTACCATAGTGACTTTATAGACTTGGGACCAACCTGCATCATAAACAAAAATATTTAGGTCCCCTAAAGTCACTTATTAAGGTCCTCATGGGTTAGAAATAGTTTTTCCTTTGGGAACCCATTTGTATTTCCCATTAGGAACACTAAAACATTTAATATTGCATTTATTCACCGAATGACCTTTATGCATACAATAAAAACATGTAGGAGCATTTGTTTTTCTTGGAATATATGCATTATTATAAACTTTCTTTATAGGAACATTTGGTTTATTAAAGAAATTTATATTTTCAAAAATCTTACTTGAATTAGATGATTCTCCTTTCACAAAAACAGTTTTGGTAGGTTTATTATTGTATCTGAAATTATAGACAAGTCCTGCTTTTTCATATAAACCTTTTTGCACTTTTAAAACATTATTTAAATTTTTATTACCCATTTTAATATTTGAAAGAGATGTTTCAAGATAAGATACTTTATTAGCAAGAACATTACAATTTTCACAAATAGGAATTTTTGTTTTGCATTTGCAAGGAATTTTCGCTTTTTCTAAACCCTCTTTTAAAACCTTTTTCTCTTCTTCCAAATCAGCAATTTTCTTTTCAAGACTCTTATAGTCATTTTTTAATTTATTATGAAAAGAAGTAAGTTTTTCAGATTTTTCACATAAATCTAGAAATTCTTCAAGCAACTCATCATAATTATCTGGAAGACCAAAATCACTTACCTTGCTACATGTGGATTCAGCGTCATCATCCGCCATGAGCCAAATGTTTGCTTCTTCTTCCGAATCACTTGCACTTTTAGAAGAACTCACTTCATTATCTTTCCAAACAATGTACGCCTTCTTTTTCTTCTTGTCAAAAGGCTTTTTGTGTTTCTTGACCTTTTCTTCATCTTTCTTGATGTTGGGGCAATCCGACTTCAAGTGACCCCTTTTTCCACAACCATAGCATTTAAAGTTATCAAGAGAATTTAAATTTTCAGCTTTTTTACCTTTCTTAAAATTCCCTTTGTTTTTGTTCTTGATGAACTTCTTGTATTTCTTGACGAACAGGCTGATGTCACTGCATTCAAGATTGTCATCTAAATCGCTACTCTTATCCTTGTAGGATTCCGCTTTAAGAGCAACACCTTTCCTCTTGACCTCTTCCTCTTCTCCTTTGAAACGTCCAAGCTCAATTTCGTGTTCTCTAAGCTTTCCAAAGAGAGTTGTCATGTTCATGCTTGTGAGATTCTTCGATTCCGTGATAGCCGTCACTTTGGGTTGCCATGTCCTGTCCAAAGATTTTAAAATTTTCACATTTAATTCCTCAGTGTCAAATTTCTTACCTAACGCCTTGAGATGATTTACAATGTGAGTAAATCTTTTCTGAACATCACAGATGGTTTCCCCTTTGTTCATCCGGAACATCTCATATTCTTGAATCAAGGTATTCTTACTTGATCTCTTGACATCCTTTGTTCCTTCATGTGTGACTTCTAAAGTGTCCCACATCTCCTTTGCTGTAGTGCAACTAGACAACCTGTAAAACTCATCAACAGTTAAGGCAGATGATATCATATTACACGCCCTTATATCACATTGATGCTCATTGTACTCATCCTTCGTCCAACTTGCTCTCACTTTGGATACCTGCACTTCATTAACAACAGTCATAGGAATATATGGACCATTTACAATTGCATCCCAAACGCCTTGATCATTAGACCTAAGGAAAATCTCCATCCTCTTTTTCCAAAAAGGATAGTTTTCACTTGTAAAGAGTGGTGGTCTATGAATAGATGCACCTTCAGCAAAAGATTGATTTTTGCCTGCCATAAGGATCTTGTTTTTGAGTAATTTTCAAAAAACCAGCTCTGATACCAATTGTTAAATATAGACGACAGTGTAAAAACCAAGATGGGGGGTGAATTGGATTTTTAAGAAACTTTTTCCCTTTAAAATAAATTTCCAGATTTTAAATAAATGTTTTAAAACCAGGATGCGGATTTTCCTTAACCTTAGATAGGCGCAGTTTGAATTGCAATTGTTAATATGATCCACAATAAAAAGAGATAGGGAAAGAGAAAGAACACAGAGATTTATACTAGTTCGGATTAAGCCAATCCGACGTCCAGTTCCCAATCACCACAAATGCGTGATGATCACCCCACTATCTTTAATTGAAATTACAAACACCAATTCATGCAATAACAAATAAAGATAAAGGAAAACATCTCCTTAGACACACTAAGGATGAAACACCTCCCCAGACACACTGAGGATGATTCCCACCTCTCTTGACACACAAGAGATGAACACACCTCCCTTAGAACAGGTTCAAGGGATGAATTTTCCTGTTTAGAAAAACAGTAAAAAGAATACACCTGATAATAGTGCTGGATAGAAAGCTTAAGCACAAAGATCACCACTTCCAAAGACTTTGATCAATCTTGAGAGAGCAAGAAAGCGGTTTTGAAAAGCTAAGGCGCAAGAACACTTTGAATATTGTGTTTTATCAGATGTGTTGAACCTA
Organism: Lablab purpureus; assembly: GCA_030347555.1. NCBI lineage: Eukaryota > Viridiplantae > Streptophyta > Magnoliopsida > Fabales > Fabaceae > Lablab > Lablab purpureus. The sequence goes on from CM059254.1 coordinate 4,039,643, forward strand.
AGACATTTTCTTTCATTTTATAATTCGAAAATGCATCAAAGTTTCCATCTTAGGTTGATTTAGCATTGAATTCGCAAAAACGACTTATTTAATCGATTATCTAAAAAGCTTAATTGATTATATCATAGTTAAAAACTGGAAAACTCATTTCGCCTGATATAATCGATTAGATTAAGGCCATAATCGATTATATTAACCCAGAATCAATATAATCGATTATCAAAAACACTTAATCGATTATTTAGTTCGTTAAACAACTTTTATTCAAATTTTAAGTGAAATAATCGATTATCTACGTATCATAATCGATTAAAAGCGTAGAAAAACGTTTTTGCGAGAAAACTACTTGCTCTCAGGTTTGGAATGTCTTGAATGGGATTTATGACTTACTTTTTTCATCCATCACCCAAACTAGAACCTTCTAAACTTGAAACTCCAGCACTTGAGAAAATCTTCATCAATCTTCTCTCTTGAAAGCTTTAAACACTCTTTATGCCTTTCCTTTTCCATCTAGCAACCTTCCTTTGTGAGATGACACAAGTCTTTAATGTTGATTACAACACTTTAAATCTTCATCATCAAAACTTTAAATCTTCATGAAATATCTAGAGGACTTCATTAACACTTGGTCTTGAAAAATGCTAACAGAATATATATTAAACATATTGTGCTACTTTTCTGCTACAAATTTACAAATTTATATGTATGAATTAGAAAGACATATTAGATCTTTTTCTCGTATAATCTTTTATATATAAGTGAGATAATACATAATATAATAATATTTAAATAATTTATTTCGATTCAATTGGGTTCGCCAGTTCTAAAATTTCAATTCGTAAACTAATTTGAATCACTCTATTTTAAAAAAATGAAAATGAATTTAAAAAATTTAATTTTAAACAATTATTGATTTTTTTATCAATTTTCAATTAATTCTTTACATCAATTCGATTCTAAGAACTCCTAATGACATGGAATAGAGAGAATATCATGATGTTTGTTGTGTATATGGTTTCTCATGAGAAGGATACGTTGGATTAACGGAGTTTCAAAAATATTGAATGTAACATGTATTGTTTCAAAATGGCATCAAGAGGGGGGGTGAATTGATGTTTTTTATGATGTCACAAATAAATTTACCCTTTTTAAATTTTTCTTATTTATCTTTACTTAGTATTATAATAATATGCTTAATTGAGTGCTTAAGCGGAAGCAATAAATAAAGTAAAGAGATAAGGGAAGAGAAGTACACAAAGATTTATACTGGTTCAGGTATAGCCAACCCTACATCTAGTTCCCAGTCACCTCAATTTGAGAATGACTCCTCAATCACTATCTTTAGAAAATTCAATTACAACCAGTATGATGTGATCTCAATTCATGGAAAACCTCAACCCATGCAAGGAGGAGTCATAAGAAAAGGAAAATATGAAAGAAAAGCTTACAAAGAATTTTGAAGAAAAAGAAGGAAGAAAAACAAGGAGAATGTACAAGAAGCTTGAAGAAGAGAATAAAAATATTAATAACTCTTATAATTTTCTTGTAAATAAAAATAGAGTTAGTTTAGTGTCTTTCTTTTGAAATAGAAATAAGAGGCTAGTTGTTTGGACACATGGATAGTATAAAAAACAAGGGCCTTGTTTGGGAAGCTTTGGAGAATCTTCCAAACATGGCCTAACCTTTTAGAATTCCACCCATGTGCATGCATTTTCGTTTTCCCCTCTCTATATAAGGGTGTGAGTCTCATTTGTAACATAACTTTGAAGATTAATTGAGAGCAAGAGTTATTTCTCTTTGAAGTTCAAGAGGTAAGCCTCATTTTTAGAATCTTATCTTGAGTTTTCCATAATTCAAGTGGTCATTGTCCTTTGCACTTATCTTTCTTTATGAAAGTGGCGTGTTCTTCATCTTCTTGTCTTATTCATCTTTTCCTTTTATTTTTTCTTGGTTTCATTTCATGGCTGCACCATTCATGGATCATTTCCATCCATTTTCACCGATTAAAATTCAATTAAACTCCTTCTATGGCTTCCTATGCATGTGCTCTTGTTTTTAATCGGTTGAATTGAATTGTTTTTCAATTTCTAAGTGTGGGCTGAATTTGAACCCTAATATTGGGGGAAAAATCTGATTTCATGTTCTTCCTTTCAATTATACATGTTATTTTGATTCCATGTGCTTTTACACATGTTTGATAGATCCTACATCACTTGTAATGCCTCCTAGGCATTCATCACAATATTACAATTGAAACATGCAAAAGAATAAACCTAAAGACTGAATACCTCTCTTGAATCCCACAAGAGATGAAACACCTCCCTTGAAAAATTCCCAAGGGATGAAAAACTACACCAACTATGGTGTTTACAGATAATCAAATAATAACAGGAACAATATCACCTGGAAAGAGAGAATTCAAAAGGGTAGTGTAACGACCCAAGAAATCACTACTTTTATCATACTTAGTATGCAAATGTAACTTGTATTAACTGATAATAAAACACATTATATTTAAAATTTGTATTTATATTCAATACAAAAGGGAATCTCTACTAGTACAAAATTCTATTATAATAAAAACATATATAAATATATGCATATAACTACTATTTCATCTTTCACTATAATCTTGGGACTCCGAAGCATCTCGCTCACCTATTAAGATATATGCTCCTGTGTAGCAAAACACAATCATCGCAGGCCAAACAATCGACAATTGTAGGGTAAGCTAATCATTCAAAAATATAACAACACAAAATAATAACATCATGTAGTATTCATCATCCTATCATTCTCATGCACATTTATCATAGAACATACTTAAATGCTTTGAAATTTTATGCATCTTTAATAATTGAAAAGTAACAACACAAATCATATTATCATGTAATACACATACTCACAACATTCTCATTAACACACATAAGTAGATTATGGGCACCAACCCCAGGCTCTACTCGGCCCCACACAAACATATCGGTAGATTATGGGCACCAACCTCAGGCTCTACTCGGCCCCACACAAACATATTGGTAGATTATGGACACCAACCCAGGCTCTACTCGGCCCCACACACAAACATATCGGTAGATTATGGGCACCAACCCAGGCTCTACTCGGCCCACACACAAACATATCGGTAGATTATGGGCACCAACCCCAGGCTCTACTCGGCCCCACACACAAACATATCGGTAGATTATGGGCACCAACCCAGGCTCTACTCGACCCCACACAAACATATCGGTAGATTATGGGCACCAACCCCAGGCTCTACTCGGCCCCACACACAAACATATCGGTAGATTTTGGGCACCAACCCCAGGCTCTACTCGGCCCCACACACAAACATATCGGTAGATTATAGGCACCAACCCCAGGCTCTACTCGGCCCCACACACAAACATATCGGTAGATTATGGGCACTAACCCCAGGCTCTACTCGGCCCCACACAAATATATCGGTAGATTATGGGCACCAACCCTAGGCTCTACTCGGCCCCACACACAAACATATCGGTAGATTATGGGCACCAACCCGAGGCTCTACTCGGCCCACACACAAACATATCGGTAGATTATGGGCACCAACCCAGGCTCTACTCGACCCACACACAAACATATCGGTAGATTATGGGCACCAACCCAGGCTCTACTCGGCTCCACACACAAACATCATAGGTCATACATAACCAATCAATATTTCTCAATTTTATTTAGAGATAATAATCTAAATTTATAAACAAGAATAGGATCGAGACCAAAACCCTCCATGGAAAGAAACTTTCGTTTTCTACCCCTCGAACAAATTTTCCATTTCTCGATTGTCAACAAACATCCAAATATCAACTTAAACATCATAAACAATACAAAAACAAGGTTTTTCACACATTACACTCAATACAACAATAATATACAAAACATACTAATTATATATATATAACATTAATTTTCTTAATATCAATTTATATATTTTTGAACATTAAATTCCCTAACCTGAATTTTCTTTGTTCCTCGATCAGATGAAAACAAACTGCAAATCCCAAACCTTAGCTTCTCTTTTATCTCAAAATTCTGGATAGCACCTCCCCATATAGAGAATTTATTGAGAAAAATCTTCAAAGACCATAAACTTTCCAAAGAAAATTCTTAAGAATAAACGAACCTAGACTTACCCGTTCTCAAAATTGATCGGGTAGAACTCCTCCTTATACTGTTAGCCTTCTATTGCTTATTGTGGATCTAGAAACCGTTAGGGTTTTCAGTATTTAAACCTTAGAGAAAATGTAGAGAGAATGGAGAGAGAATAGAGAGAATGGAGGTATGTGAAAACAAACTACCCAAGTATTCTTTTGTTTTTATATATTGTATTATCTTTATAATCTAATATTTTTATAACTGAACATCTTTATAATATAATATTTTTATAACTGAATATCTTTATAACTGAATATTTTCATCAATCTAATATCCTTATAACAAAATATCTTTATAATATAATATGTTTATATTCTGATATCTTTATAATTTAAATTATTGGGGTGTTACAGGTAGCACAAATCGTTAGCTCCTTTCACAAGTGACTTAATTAAAATTGTAAAACAAAGATTGAAAGCCTGAGTATTTTTTTGCTCAAAGTCAATTCTATTCAGTATGTATTGTCCTCCTTGATTACGTTAACCATAAAGAAATTATTTTGAATTAAATTTAAAAAATAATTCAAAAAATAAAATTAATAATTTCGAAAATCAGTTTTAATCCTCTGAATAACTGAAAGAAAATATTTGAGAAAATATGGGAAGAGGTTTACCTTTTTTAAAAATCAGTTTATATTTAAAAAAAATATTTATTTTTGAAAATCTGTTGCACATAATCGATTACGTTATGTCCATAATCGATTATGTGAGTGCCAAAAATGATATTTTTAAAAAACACGACATAATCAATTATGTTTCCAACATAATCGATTATAACAGAACTATTTTTAAAAAAGAATAATTATCATAATCGATTATGTTCTGAGCATAATCGATTATGTAGGCATAAATTAGTTTTATCCATTTTTAAAAGGTCACTAGTGAAGGAGTGCTTGATCTATGTTTTCTTCTTTTGATTTCTCTTATTCCAAAATGATTTAACAATCTAATTTCTTCAGCTTGAGCTCCAATTCTTCATTTGATGATCTTGATTTGGCTTACTTGAGAATTCATCAAAACTTAAAATTTTAGCTTCAAAGAGTGATGACTTTCGCCTCTTTGGTAACATTCTCCCACTTTTTTATGATGATCAAGAAAATACCTATTATGATATAATGAAAGAAATTGCTTGACCTTGTAGTCAGCTCAAGATTAGTACAAATGAGTTAATGTAAAACATAATACATTATGTGAGTCAAATCACAAGATCAATAGACAATTCATCTTTTTGCACTCCCCCTATTTTAGGTACGTAATTCCGTACTCCCCCTTAATCAATTAATTTCTCCCCCTTAAAAAAACATAATCATAAATAAAACATAATCATAAAAAAAATACATAAAAATGCATAACAATTCAAATAAAAGAACAGAAAGCACAAAGATCTTAAAGCGCTAGGGTCTTTATTCATATTCATCGTCCCCAGAGTGGGCATCTCTTAAAGCCCTTTCAATGGAAGACAATCTTCCATCAACTTCTTCAAAGCTCCTTCTGATGGATGAGTTCAGCTCCTCAAAACTTGTTCGGACAAAGGTATTCATATTATCATAATTTTGTTGATAAGTGGCAAACCTTTGATCTTGTATGGCACTATAGTCCAATTGCCATTGTTGTATACTTTGTAGCATGTGCAAGTAATCTTCCTGAGGAGAAAATTGAGGAGGAGGATTTGGAAGTGGGTCTTGCTCCATAGCAACAGGATCAACTTGGATTGTATCCTCCCGAGAAAGCCATTGGACATCTTGTTTTTGTAGACCCATCTTGTGAAGCACGTTTTTAGATATTGTGATGTTGCTGTCCATTAACATATGATGCTCTCCTTCAAGATTTACACCTTTGTAGATCAAAATTTTGGAGATAAACAATGCGTATGGTAGATGGGAGTGGAGCCTCTTTGCAGTAAACATATAATTAGAAATAATTTCTGGCCAATTGAGAGGAATGCCAGATGTGAGTCCATAGAGCAGTAGCACATCCTTAGTGGTGAGTTGTGCATGATTTGTCCCTCTTGGACAGATGATCCAGCCTAAGATGTAGGCTAAAAGCCTTTCATTCACCTTCATGGGGCCAGTCTTGTAGAGATTAATGTTGCCAGTAAAATCTTCTCTCAGAAAGCTCCTGTAAACTTGTATCTTGTTAAAGCCTTCAAATTCTGGTGTAATGTCTACACCAACATTTATTGGGACCTTAGCCACATTGATCCAAACGTCATCATCCAGCACAATTTCAACACCCTTCACCTTGGTGGAATCTATTCCATCTTGTCTCTTTAAATTGCAGAAGAAGACTTTCACCAAATCTGGATAGTAGAGTCTATCATTAACACTACCCTTTCCCAACTCAAGGAAATGCTTGAGACCTTGAGTGATGAGCAATTCTTGAAAAGAGAACCCTTCTGTGCAGAAGTAGTTGATGCTCAATCTCTTTGGAGGAACTAATTTCCTATCTTTGAAATCAATTCGGAATTTTTCATGGACAGCTTCATCAGATATCCATCCAGAAAGATCATTGGCTCTTAGTTGAGAGGATTGGGCAAGTTCTTTCCCATGCCTTCTTGCGGATAGCTTCTTTTGTGGTTGGGAAGAGGAGGCCATGGAAGCAAATGAAGGATTGTGTGAGAGTGAAAAACGAAGAAGCAGAACACACACGGATGAGAATTTCAAATAGCAAGACACTAGGGTTGAAATGGCAAAGAGAGTGAGAAAAGGGGTATTTATAAACAAAACCCCAATTCGAGTTAATGGGTGGATTAACGAGCTTATAGCCGTTGGGAAAATGTTCAGAAGCACAGGAAAGCATTCAGTGACCATTGGAATTAATCAAAACGGTCATATTTTGAAAAAAAAACGAGCGATTTTGCAGAAAAACGTCGTCGCATAATCAATTATGTTCTTTACATAATCAATTATGTGAGCCCAGAAAGAGGGATTTTTTTGTTTAAAACGACATAATCGATTATGTTAGTGACATAATCGATTATCACAGAGTGCGAAAAAAATAATTGATTAAGGAAATTTGATAATCCATTATGAACGAAAAAAACAATTTAAAGACACCATAATCGATTATGTTATTTACATAATCGATTATCACACAAAAAAAAAAAACACTTTAAATTTTAAATTGAATTTCCATCCAATATTCCTAAGGCTATGCGCAATTCATAGAATCTATCTCTAGGCAAAGGTTTGGTAAATATATCAGCCAATTGATGTTGTGTATCGATATATTCAATTAGGAAATCTCTTTTTGGTATATGATCTCTAATAAAATGATGCCTAATTTCTATGTGTTTAGTTTTAGAGTGCATAATGGGATTTCTAGTTAAATTGATTGCACTAGTACTATCACACTTAAGAGGGATGTGATCTAAGAATATGTTATAATCTTCTAGCTGATGTGTCATCCATAAAATATGTGCACAACAATTTCCGACTGTTATATATTCAGTTTCAGTTGTGGATAGAGCAACACAAGCCTGTTTCTTGAAGTGCCAAGAAACAAGTGAACAGCCAAGTAGATGACATGTACCACTTGTACTTTTCCTGTCTAGTTTACAACCTCCATAATTTGAATCTGAATATCCTATAAGGCTAGGTGAAACTCCTGAGGGGTACCAAAGGCCAAATGATTTTGTTCCTTTTAGGTATCTAATTATTCTTTTTACAACAACTAGGTGTGATTCCTTAGGATTAGATTGAAATCTAGCCCAAACACACACTATGCATAATATCTGGTCTACTTGCTGTAAGATAAAGTAAGGAACTGATCATACCCCTGTGTTTGGTTTGGTCCACCATCTTACCTTTTTCATCTTGATCTAAATAGCAAGATGTTGCCATTGGAGTAGCTGCTTCCTTTGCATTTTCCAAATCAAATTTCTTTAATAGTTTCGAGCAGTATTTAGTTTGTGAGATAAAGACGCCTTCGGCGTTTTGTTTTATTTGTAGTCCAAGGAAAAACGTCAACTCACCCATCATTGACATCTCGAACTCACCCAGCATAATCTTAGCAAACTCATGGCAAAGATCATTGTTAGTTGATCCAAATATAATATCATCAACATAAATTTGAACTATGATAATATTTTTCTTTGATTCTTTTATAAACTAGGTTGGATCTACTTTACCTCTTCTATAATTATGGCTTACCAGGAAGTTGCTCAGTCTCTCATACCAAGATCTGGGAGCTTGTTTGAGTCCATAGAGTGCCTTCTTTAACTTGTAGACATGATTTGGACATTGATAATCTTCAAAACCAGGAGGTTGACAGGCATAGACTTCCTCTTTGATATATCCATTTAGGAAAGCACTTTTTACATCCATTTGATATAACTTGAACTTCATAATTGTTGCGTAAGCTAGTGGAAGTCTTATTGCCTCCAGTCTTGAAACTGGGGAGTAGGTTTCATCATAGTCAATACCTTCTTCTTGACTATATCCTTTTGCTACTAGTCTTGCCTTATACTTGGTTATATTTTCGCTTTCATCGAACTTGTTTCTCAATACCCATTTTGCTCCGATTACTTGCATAGAATTTTTTTCTTGGTACAAGATCCCACACTTCATTCCTTTTGAATTGATTTAATTCCTCTTGCATGGATTGAATAAAATATTCATCTTGTAAGGATTCTTCTATGATTTTGGGTTCTACTTGTGAGACAAAAGCTACATTCATACAAAAGTTATTCATTTTACTTCTTGTGGTAACTCTTTGATCAACATTTCCAATAATATTTTCCAATGATAGTTCTCTGGGTGTTTTCCACTCTTTGGGAAGATCTTGAACATTTGTAGGTTCACTGATGTTTAAATCTTCTAGACTTTTTCTAAGTTTCTCAACACTTTCATCTTGTGGTTGATCTTTTTCAATTGCATCATGTTCTTCTTCTATATCTATAGATTTCTTTCGTGAATCAAGAGGGTTTTCCTCAAGGTCCGAAAATTCATCAAAAGTTATATGAATAGATTCTTCTACATGTAATGTTCTCTTATTGTATATTCTATATGCTTTACTAGTTAAAGAGTAACCTAAAAATATTGCTTCATCTACTTTTGAATCAAATTTCCCAAGGTTATTCTTTCCATTATTTAACACAAAACATCTGCAACCAAAAACTTTGAGATAAGAAATGTTTGGTTTTCTACCTTTAAAAAGTTCATAAGGAGTTAGTTTTAAAATAGGTCTTATTAAAGTTCTGTTTAATACATAGCATGCTGTAGAAACTGCATCAGCCCAAAAGTATTTTGGAAGATTATTTTTATTTAACATTGTTCTAGCTAATTCTTCCAATGACCTATTCTTTCTTTCTACTACTCCATTTTGTTGAGGAGTTCTTGGACAAGAAAAATTATGTGAGATTCCTAGTTCTTCACAAAAGGTTTCAAACAAATCATTTTGAAATTCCCCACCATGATCATTTCGTAAAGACTTTATTTTTAGATCTTTTTCATTTTGAATACCCTTGGCAAATTTTTTAAAAGAGTTGAAGGCATTATTTTTAGTTGCTAAAAGAAAGTCCAAGTAAATCTAGAATAATCATCTACTATTACTAAAGCATAGTAATTACCACCTAAGCTTCTTGTTCTGGAAGGTCCAAATAAATCCATATGTAAAAGTTCTAATGGTTTTGAGGTAGAAAGGATTTTCTTACTTTTAAAGGAATTTTTGGTTTGCTTTCCTTTTTGGCATGTTGCACAAATTCTATCTTTTTCAAAATTTAATTTTGGAAGACCAATTACTAAATCTTTTGATATTAATCTACTTAAATGATGCATATGAATGTGTGCAGCTCTCCTATGCCATAACCAAGGATCCTCTTCCTTCGTTACAAGACAGGAGATGGACAAGAATACTTCTACAAGCAATACTTCTTGAATCATGAAGTCATCACTAATTTTGATTATTCCTGAGCCAAGAATTTTTGCTCTGTTGTTGTCGCCATATGTAACATGGCCTTGACTTTTCTTAATGAGGCTTTGAAATTTTTCTTTATCACCGGTCATATGTCTTGAACATCCACTATCAAGAAACCAAATTGGTTTCTTGTGCTTGTAGGTTAAGTGTATCACAAACATAATAATTTAGGTACCCTTTATAGTTTTTGGTCCTTAGTAGTTAGTAGAAATAAGCTTTCTCACCTTTATGGATAATTAATATGAAATTTAACATCATTTAATTGATTATACAATCTCGTAATTAATTATCAGCGCACAAATAATTTTTTTTGAAAAACAAATTTGTTCTGTCATAATCGATTATGTCATAATGAAATGTCATAATCGATTATGTCATAACAAAATGTCATAATCGATTATGTTCTGACATAATCGATTATGTCCGCAAGCAATTTAAAAACCAGAATTTATTACGTTGTTTCATAATCGATTAAATGCGAACGAATTTGATTTAATGCAAGCAATTTGTATGCATCTGTTAGGAACCCATTTAAATCTACCACTAAGTATGCAAACATGTTTTATAAAACATTTATTTGATATATGATCAATTTTCATGCAATAAAAGCAACTTAATCTATGTGAAGGATATTTAAAAGATTTTCTTTGAAAATTTTGTTTAACTTGAAAACTTGTTTTTCTTGATTCTTTTATAAAGATGGTTTTGTGGGGTTCTAGACTTTTCTTGGGAGTGTAACCCAGTCCAGCTTTGCTAAAGCTCCCTCTTTGTACACTAAGCATATTATCAACATTTTGAGTAGAGTCTGAAAATTTATTTAAAATTTTCTCTAATTAAAAAATTTCAGTTTCAAGATGATTACAATTTTCACAAGGTTTGATAACTTCCTTATTTTTAGAAATTGATTTATATTTTTCCAAATCCTTTTTCAAACCTTCATTTTCCTTCTCCACATGACTTAGTATATTTTCTAAAGGTTGAAAATTTTGTTTCAATACAGAATGCTTTTTAGCAAATTATTAAAATTCATATAAAGATTTTGATACTCCGCATGTAATTCATCATATTCATCATAAGAGTGTGTGGAGCTTACCTTTGAGGTAGCTTCATCTTCACTATTTGCCATTAGACACAAGTTGGCCTCTTCCTCTTCATCACTGCCTTCTGTTGAGCTTTCAGAGGTTGTTGAGTCGTTGTCCTCCCATGCGATATATGCCTTCTTTTTATTTGACTTGAATGACTTCTTTGCTTTCTTTTTCTCCTTTTCTTTATCTTCCTTTTTGGCAAAGGGACATTCCGACTTTATATGACTAAACCGGTTGCATCCATAACATTTATAGTTTACTGCCAGGTCCTTTTCTTTCCTTGTTGTTCGGCCTTTTTTCCTGTCCTTCATAAACCTGGAAAACTGTTTTATCAATAAAGAAATATCATTGTCAGAAAACTCACCTTCATTGTCTTCCTTTTCTGTTGATTTTTCAGCTTTGAGTGCGATGTTTTTGACTTTAACTATTTCTTCTCCATTCTTTAGTCTTTGTAGCTCCATCTCGTGTTCTCTCAATTTTCCAAAAAGTGTTGCTACATTCATCTTTGTCAAATCTTTAGATTCTGATATTGCGGTGACTTTTGGTTGCCAATTTCTATCCAGTGACTTGAGAATTTTGGTGTTCAGCTCCTCATTTACAAAACTTTTTCCTAGTGCTTCTAGGTGATTTATGATATGAGTGAACCGTGTTTGAAAATCACTTATGCTTTCATTTTTCCCTATAGCCAGCAACTTGTATTCTTGGACGAGTGTGTTTTTCTTGCTCTTTTCACTTCATATGTTCCTTCATGTGTCACCTCCAATGTCTCCCACATTTCTTTCGTCGTTTCGCATCTTGATATCCTGTAAAATTCATCACGAGTTACAGCAGAAACAATAGCGTTACGAGCTCTTACATCATATTGTGCTCATTTGTTTTCATCTGGTGTCCATTGATGAAACGTCTTTGGTGTGGGTCCATTAGCAAGCATCACCATTGGCGTGAAGGGACCATTTAGTACAGCATCCCATACTCCAAAATCTAGGGTTTGTAAGAATATCTCCATTCTTGCCTTCCAAAAGGGATAATTGTCACCTTCAAAGAGTGGTGGCCTGTTGCTTGATGCACCTTCCTTGTAAACCTGATTCTGCAAAGACATCTTAAGGATCTTTAGAAATAACTTATCAATCCAAGCTTTGATACCACTTGTTAGACAAAATGGCATCAAGAGGGGGGGTGAATTGATGCTTTTTTAAGATGTCACAAATAAATTTACCCTTTTTAAATTTTCTTGTTTATCTTTACTTAGTATTATAATAGTGTGCTTAAGCGGAAGCAGTAAATAAAGTAAAGAGATAAGGGAAGAGAAGTACACAAAGATTTATACTGGTTCGGGTATAGCCCACCCTACATCCAGTTCCCAGTCACCTCAATTTGAGAATGACTCCCCAATCACTATCTTTAGAAAATTCAATTACAACCAATATTACAATTGAAACATGCAAAAGAATAAACCTAAAGATTGAACACTGTTGGCATATTTCAAGACCAAGAGTTCATGAAGTCTTCCAGAATTTTAATCAAGTCTTAAAGTTTTGATGATGAAGATTTAGAGTGATTCAATCAACATTAAAGACTTGTGCCATCTCACAAAGGAAGGTTGCTTGGTAGAAAGGAAAGGCATAAAGAGCATTCAAAGTATTCAAGAGAGAAGATTGATGAAGATTGTCTCAAGAGCTAAAGTTTCAAGAGTAGAAGGTTCTGTTTTGGGTGTTGGATAAAAAGAGTATGTCATAAATCCCATTCAAGACCTTCCCAAACTAGAGAGCAAGTTGTTTTCTCGCAAAAACATTTTTCTACGCTTTTAATCGATTATGATATGTAGATAATCGATTATTTAACTTAAAATTTGAATTAAAAATGTTTAATGAACTAAATAATCGATTAAGTGTTTTTGATAATCGATTATATTGATTCTGGGTTAATATAATCGATTATGGCCTTAATCTAATCGATTATATCAGACGAAATTAGTTTTCCAGTTTTTAAACATGATATAATCGATTAAGCTTTTTATATAATCGATTAAATGAGTCGTTTTTGCGAAATCAATACCAAATCAACCTAAGAATGGAAACTTTGGAGCATTTTCGAATTATAAAATGAAAGAGAATGTCTTAGGTTCAACACATCTGATTAAACACAAAATATTCAAAGTGTTTCTGCGCCTTAGCTTTTCAAAACCGTTTTCTTGCTCTCTCAAGTTTGATCAAGTCTTTGGAAGTGGCGATCTTTGTGCTTAAGCTTTCTATCCAGCACTATTATCAGGTGTATTCTTTTACTATTTTTATAAACGGGAAAATTCATCCTTTGGATCGGTTCTAAGGGAGGTATGTTCATCTCTTGTGTATCAAGAGAGGTGGGTTTCATCCTCAGTGTGTCTGGGGAGGTGTTTCATCCTTAGTGTGTCTAAGGAGGTGTTCCTTTATCTTTATTTGTTATTGCATGAATTGGTGTTTGTAATTTCAATTAAAGATAGTGGGGTGATCATCACGCATTTGTGGTGGTTGGGAACTGGACGTAGGATTGGCTTAATCCGGACCAGTATAAATCTTTGTGTTCGTTCTCTTTCCCTATCTCTTTTTTATTGTGGATCATATTAACAATTGCAATTCAAAACTGCGTTAATCAAAGGTTAAGAAAAATCCGCATCCTAGTTTTTGAAAGAATTTCAAAATCTGGAAATTTTTTTAAAAGAGAAAAGTTTATTAAAAATCCAATTCACCCCCGCCCCTCTTGGTTTTTACACTGTCGTCTTTATTTAACAATTGGCCTCAGAGCTGGTTTTCTGAAAATTACTCAAAAACAAGATCCTTATGGCAGACAAAAATCAAACTTTTGCTGAAGTTGCATCTATTCATAGATCACCACTCTTTACAGGTGAAAACTATCCTTTTTGGAAAAAGAGGATGGAGATTTTTCTTAGGTCTAATGATCAAGGCGTCCGGGATGCAATTGTAAATGGTCCATATATTCCTATGACTGTTATTAATGATGCATAGGTACCCAAAGTGAGAGCAAGTTGGACCAAGGATGAATACAATCAAAATCAATGCGACATAAGGGCTTGTAATATGATAGCATCTGCCTTAACTGTTGATGAGTTTTACAGGTTGTCAGATTGCACTACAGCAAAGGAGATGTGGGACACTTTGGAAGTCACACATGAAGGAACGGAGGATGTAAAGAGATCAAGGAAAAAAACCTTGATTCAAGAATACGAAATGTTCCGGATGAGCAAAGGGGAAACCATCTATGACGTTCAAAAGAGATTTACTCACATTGTAAATCACCTCAAGGCGTTAGGTAAGAAATTTGACATTGAGGAATTAAGTGTGAAAATCTTAAAATCTTTGGACAGCACATGGCAACCTAAAGTGACGGTCATCACGGAATCAAAGAATCTCACAAGCATGAACATGACAACTCTCTTTGGAAAGCTTAGAGAACACGAAATGGAGCTTGGACGTTTCAAAGGAGAAGAAGAAGACGTCAAGAGAAAAGGTGTTACTCTTAAAGCGGAATCCTACAAGGATGAGAGTAGTGATTCAGATGATGATCTTGAATGCAGTGACATCAGCTTGTTCGTCAAGAAGTACAAAAAGTTCATCAAGAACAAGAACAAAGGGAATTTCAAGAAAGGTAAGAAAACTAAAAATTTAAATTCTCTTGATAATTTTAAATGCTATGGTTGTGGAAAAAGGGGACACTTGAAGTCGGATTGCCCCAACATCAAGAAGGATGAAGAAAAGGCCAAGAAATACAAAAAGCCTTTTGATAAGAAGAAAAAGAAGGCATACATCGCTTGGGAAGATAATGAAGTGAGTTCTTCTAGTGCAAGTGAATCAGAAGAAGAAGCCAACATTTCTCTCATGGCGGATGATGATGTTGAATCCACATGTAGCAAGGTAAGTGATTTTGGTCTTCCAGATAATTATGATGAGTTGCTTGAAGAGTTTCTAGATTTATGTGAAAAATTTGAAAAACTTACTTTTTTTCATAATAAATTAAAAAATGACTACAAGAGTCTTGAAAAGAAAATTTCTGATTTGGAAGAAGAGAAAAAGGTTTTAAAAGAGGATTTAGAAAAAGCAAAAATTCCTTGCAAATGCAAAACCAAAATTCCTATTTGTGAAAATTGTAGTGTTCTTGCTAACAAGGTTTCTTATCTTGAAACATCTCTTTCAAACATTACAATGGGAAATAATAATTTAAACAACGTTTTGAAAGTGCAAAAAGGTTTATATGGAAAAGCAGGACTTGGTTATAATTTCAGAAATAATCATAAACCAACCAAAAATTTTTTTGTTCAAGGAGAATCATCAAAGTCAAACAAGATTTTCGAAGTTCCTAATTTCTTTAATAAACCAAATGATTCTAAAAAGAAGTTTTACAAAAATGCATATATTCCAAGAAAAACAAATGTTGCTACATTTTTTTATTGTATGCATAAAGGTCATTCGGTAAATAAATGCAATATTAAACGTTTTAGTGTTCCTAATGAGAAATACAAATGAGTTCCCAAAGGAAAAACTGTTTCTAACCCATAAGGACCCTAATAAGTGACTTTAGGGGACCTAAATATTTTTGTTTATGATGCAAGTTGGTCCCAAGTCTAAAAAGTCACTATAGTACCTTGATAGTGGTTGTTCAAGACACATGACGGGTGATGAAAGCAAATTCAAAAGCTTCAAAAAGAAAGAGCAAGGTTTTGTAACCTATGGCGACAACAACAAGGGAAAAATCATTGGTAGTGGAATGATTGGAGAATCCTTAAAGATTCATGATGTTCTTCTTGTTGATGGATTGAAGCACAATTTGCTAAGCATTAGTCAACTTTGTGATAAAGGTTTAAAGGTAACTTTTGATAGTGATCTTTCCAAAATTCATCACAAGGACTCAAATGAAATCACCCTCATTGGTAAGAGACACAATAACATCTATTTGATTGACATTGATTGTGCATCTACATCTAGTAATTTATCTTGTTTAGTTGCGAAAGAAGAGGATCAATGGTTATGGCATAGAAGAGCTGCTCACATTCATATGCCTCATCTAAGTAAACTCATATCTAAAGAGTTAGTAATTGGATTGCCAAAACTGGTTTTTGAAAAGAACAAACTATGTGCAGCTTGTCAAAAAGGGAAGCAAACTAAAAATTCTTTTAAATCTAAAAATGTTGTTTCCACTTCAAAACCTTTAGAATTACTGCACATGGATTTATTTGGCCCCTCTAGAACAAAAAGTTTTGGTGGCAATTATTATGCTCTTATGATTGTTGATGATTACTCTAGATTTACTTGGACTCTTTTTCTTTCATCTAAAAGTGATGCTTTCAAAGAATTTAGAAAATTTGCAAGGGTTATTCAAAATGAAAAGGATTTGAAAATCAAGTTTTTAAGAAGTGATCATGGCGGTGAATTTCAAAATGTTTCTTTTGAAAATTTTTGTGAAGAACAAGGAATTTCTCATAATTTTTCAACACCAAGAACACCTCAACAAAATGGTGTAGTTGAAAGGAAAAATAGATCTTTGGAAGAACTTGCAAGAACTATGTTGAATGAAAATAATTTACCTAAATATTTTTGGGTCGATGTCAGTAAGCACCGCTTGTTATGTTTTAAATAGAGTTTTAATAAGACCTATTTTGAAATTAACACCTTATGAGCTTTTCAAAGGAAGAAAACCAAATATTTCTCATTTCAGAATTTTTGGATGCAAATGTTTTGTTTTGAATAATGGAAAAAATAGCCTTGGGAAATTTGATGCTAAATCCGATGAAGCTACATTTTTAGGTTATTCTTTGCATAGTAAAGCATATAGAGTTTTTAATAAAAGGACTTTAAATGTTGAAGAATCTATACATGTTGTCTTTGATGAATATCTAGACCTTGAGGAAACCCCTCTTGAGTCAAAAAGGTTCTTTGTAGATGATGAAGGAGTACATCAAGAAGAAACTCCTTTAGAAGAAGCTATTGAAGAAATGAAATTGGATGAGAATCCTCCTCATGATGAAAGTCTACCAAAAGAATGGAGACCACCTAGAAACATGTCTTTGGACAATGTCATTGGAGACATCTCAAAAGGTGTAAGAACAAGGAGGAACATGAATAATTTATGCATGAATGTTGCTTTTGTTTCACAGATTGAACCAAAGAATGTAGAAGAAGCATTGACGGATGAACATTGGTGTATAGCAATGCAAGAAGAGCTAAATCAGTTTGAAAGAAATC
Source organism: Lablab purpureus (assembly GCA_030347555.1). Lineage (NCBI taxonomy): Eukaryota > Viridiplantae > Streptophyta > Magnoliopsida > Fabales > Fabaceae > Lablab > Lablab purpureus. The sequence continues at coordinate 4,057,076 of CM059254.1, forward strand.
AGGTATGGGATTTAATTCCTAAAACTAACAAAATGCAAGTTATAGGCACAAGATGGGTGTTTAGGAATAAGCTTGATGAAGATGGAAATATCACCAAGAACAAAGCAAGGCTGGTTGCAAAAGGATATAGACAAGAAGAAGGCATAGATTATGATGAAACCTATGCTCCAATAGCAAGACTTGAAGTTATCCGCTTGTTGCTAGCATATGCCTCCATTATGGGATTCAAATTATTTCAAATGGATGTAAAAAGTGCGTTTCTAAATGGATACATCAAGGAAGAAGTCTGTGTAGAACAACCTCCAGGCTTTGAAGATTTCAAAAATCCTAATCATGTTTACAAGTTGAAGAAAGCCTTGTGTGGACTCAAACAAGCCCCAAGATCTTGGTATGAAAGGTTAAGTAATTTCTTGCTTGAAAATAGTTTTAGAAGAGGTAAAGTTGATTCTACTCCTTTTATTAAGAAATCAAAGAAACATATTCTTATTGTTCAAGTTTATGTTGATGATATCATTTTTGGATCAACTAATGATGATCTTTGCCAAGAGTTTGCTAGTAATATGCAGGGAGAGTTTGAAATGTCCATGATGGGAGAATTAAATTTCTTTCTTGGTTTGAAAATCAAACAATTGAAGAAAGGCATATTTATATGTCAAACAAAATATTGCAACGAAATCTTGAAGAAATTTGAGATGGAAAGTTCCAAGGAAGCTGCAACTCCCATGGTTACATCTTGCTATCTAGATCAAGATTTAAGTGGTAAGGCGGTAGATCAAACAAGGTATCGAGGTATGATCGGATCATTACTTTATCTTACTGCTAGTAGACTTGATATTATGAAAAGTGTGTGTGTTTGTGCTAAGTTTCAGTCCAACCCTAGAGAGTCACACCTAAAAGCCGTTAAGAGAATCCTTAAGTACCTTAGAGGAACAAAATCCTTTGGTTTATGGTACCCTTCAGGAGCCTCACCTAGTATTATAGGTTTTTCAGACTCAGATTATGGTGGTTGTAGAATTGATAGGAAGAGTACTAGTGGTACATGTCATCTTTTAGGATGTTCTTTAGTTTCATGGCATTCTAAGAAACAGGCTAGTGTTGCTCTTTCAACCACAAAGGCTGAGTATATAGCAGCAAGGAGTTGTTGTGCTCAAATACTGTGGATGAAGCAGCAATTAGAAGATTTTGATATCTTTTTAGATCATATCCCTCTTAAGTGTGATACCACTAGTGCCATTAATTTGACTAGGAACCCTATCATGCATTCTAAGACAAAGCATATAGAAATTAGACATCATTTCATTAGAGATCATATAGCTAAAGGTGATTGCATTATAGAATATATAGATACCAAACATCAATTAGCTGATATCTTCACCAAACCTTTGCCTAGAGATAGATTTTATGAGCTTAGAAGAGATCTAGGAACTGTTGATGATAAATCTGTTGATTGATTGATGTTTATTATTTTTTTTTATGTTAATTATGTGTTTTACGAAAAATTCCGTATTTAATCGATTAGGTTTCGTGTGTTAATCGATTAAACGCGCTATTTTTGAAAATGTTTTACAACATAATCGATTAAGTTCATAACATAATCGATTAAATCGCTGGGGAGCAATTTAATTGATTAAGGAATGCACATAATCGATTAAATTTCTAGGTTTTCATTTTCTGGAAAATTTTTGAAGGCAAATAATCGATTAAATGAAGAACATAATTGATTAAATGCGCCATTCTGTGTTTTTCTGCACACTATTTTTTCGAACGTTGGGCTCCGATTCACGTGGTTTTTTTAATTCTAACGGCTATATTCATTTCAAACGGCTCTATTTACATTAATTCAGTGCTTTATGACCGGATTCCTTGCCTATAAATAGCTAGATTTAGAATTAAAGGTGCTACATTCACTCTCTCTCACTCTTGCTGATTTTCTGCTATTCATTCCTTTTCTGTGCGAATCTCTAGTTCTGTGATTACTCTATTTCTCTGTTATTTCCTTGTGCTCTCTCTTTTGTCTATTCTACATACAAATGGCTTATCAAAGGAGGAGAAAGATGCCCTCAAGGAGGAGAGGCAAAGAGCCCATGACCTCCCAACAGCAAGAGAGGAGACCACCAACACTTGCTGGTTGGATTTCAGATGAGGATATGCAGATTGGCTTTGTAAACAAATGGAAAGACAGGAAGATCCTCACTCCTAAATTTATATCTTTCAATTTTTTTAGAACTCATGGTTTCACTTTTCTGAATTGTTTAGTGGCAAGTGGACTGTAAAACTTTATGGAGATGGAAGGAGCATATTATCCAGACTTGGTCAGAGTATTCTACATGAATCTGACTTCAAGGACAGCTAGTCCTAGTACCAAGGTGAAGGCAGTGTGAATTCACCTTGATGAAGAGGTACGGAACAATGTGGCTGGCTTATCCACTCAAGGCATCAACATTACTTATGGCTTTGAGGACTTCAATAAGCTGGTGGAGTTCCGCAAGTTTTGCAAGGATCCAAATTTAAAAGTGGAAAACTTGTATAAAGTTGGTAATGTTAAGTTGAATGAACGCATGTTACATTATGTCATTGTTTGGATTCTTGTTGCTAGAGGCACTAATCATGCCCAACTTACTAAGGAGGACATTCTTTTAATGTACGACTTCCTTAATAATATTAGCATTGATTGGCCCTCCATTATTTTAGATAATATGTTTAAAGCCACTAGGCTTTCATCTTTTGCTTTACCCTATGTTGTGTTTATTTCAAAGATATTAGAATATAAAGGTATATATCTTGAAGGGGAAAACAAGCAAATTTTTCTTAGCAACAGCAAAATTGGGAAGAATGTTCTAAGGCACATGGGCCTTATAGAACAAGGAAATAGGTTCAGGCAAAGAGATAAGGAAGTTGCTGCAATGGATGAAGATGATGAAGAACCACCACCTCAACCTGGATCAATGGAGGCACACCTTCTCTTAAGGATGGACACCATGATGAGTCTCCAAATAACTCATTATGATGACCTTTGCCATAGACTCTCAAGGCTCAATAGAAGAGTTCATAGAGTTCAAAGGAAGTTGCAGATTGAAGATGTCTCTCCAGAAGAAGATTATGTTAGATCCTCAAGAGGCAAACAGCCAGTTATAGATGATGAGGAAGATGAAGAAGATGAAGGGGATAGTAAAGAAACTGAATAGGCTAAAAGTTCACTAATTCCCTTAGCTTAATATTTTCCAGCTACTGTATTTTATTTTATTTTCCTTCTATGTTTTCTGTGTATTAAATTGCTTCTGCTGTATTAATCTCTGAATATGTAATCTTTTTGAATATGATAAAAATAAAAGGGGAGAAAAATATTTGTTTTGATTGATAATATGTCCAGATTTATAGCATTTAAGAAAATTAATTTCAGGGGGAGCATTAGGAAATATTTCAAATAAATGCCTAATATATCTTAAACAGTTAAGAGCAAAGTTTAAGGGGGAGCTTTTAGAAATTATTTCCATACATTAATTTCCTTGAAATCTCTTTTTCAAAATTCAAATTGAAAATTAAATGTGCATACTTTATTTCCTTTGTGGACTAATTTTTATGATGGAGATATCCATACATTATTTTCAAGATTTTCAGGATATCAAGCACAAGTCTCTATGTTTCTTTTTATCATCATCAAAAAGGGGGAGATTGTTGGCATATTTCAAGACCAAGAGTTAATGAAGTCTTCCAGAATTTTAATGAAGTCATAAAGTTTTGATGATGAAGATTTAGAGTGATTCAATCAACATTAAAGACTTGTGTCATCTCACAATGGAACGTTGCTTGGTAGAAAAGGAAAGGCATAAAGAGCATTCAAAGCTTTCAAGAGAGAAGATTGATGAAGATTTTCTCAAGAGCTGAAGTTTCAAGAGTAGAAGGTTCTGTTTTGGGTGTTGGATAAAAAGAGTAAGTCATAAATCCCATTCAAGACCTTCCCAAACTAGAGAGCAAGTTGTTTTCTCGCAAAAACATTTTTCTACGCTTTTAATCGATTATGATACGTAGATAATCGATTATTTAACTTAAAATTTGAATTAAAAATGTTTAACGAACTAAATAATCGATTAAGTGTTTTTGATAATCGATTATATTGATTCTGGGTTAATACAATCGATTATGGCCTTAATCTAATCGATTATATCAGACGAAATTAGTTTTCCAGTTTTTAAACATGATATAATCAATTAAGCTTTTTATATAATCGATTAAATGAGTCGTTTTTGCGAAATCAATACCAAATCAACCTAAGAATGGAAACTTTGGAACATTTTCGAATTATAAAATGAAAGAGAATGTCTTAGGTTCAACACATCTGATTAAACACAAAATATTCAAAGTGTTTCTGCACCTTAGCTTTTCAAAACCGCTTTCTTGCTCTCTCAAGTTTGATCAAGTCTTTGGAAGTGGTGATCTTTGTGCTTAAGCTTTCTATCCAGCACTATTATCAGGTGTATTCTTTTACTGTTTTTATAAACGGGAAAATTCATCCCTTGGATCGGTTCTAAGGGAGGTGTGTTCATCTCTTGTGTATCAAGAGAGGTGGGTTTCATCCTTAGTGTGTCTGGGGAGGTGTTTCATCCTTAGTGTGTCTAAGGAGGTGTTCCTTTATCTTTATTTGTTATTGCATGAATTGGTGTTTGTAATTTTAATTAAAGATAGTGGGGTGATCATCACGCATTTGTGGTGGTTGGGAACTGGACGTAGGATTGGCTTAATCCAAACCAGTATAAATCTCTGTGTTCTTTCTCTTTCCCTATCTCTTTTTTATTGTGGATCATATTAACAATTGCAATTCAAAACTGCGTTAATCAAAGGTTAAGAAAAATCCGCATCCTAATTTTTGAAAGAATTTCAAAATCTGGAAATTGTTTTAAAAGAGAAAAGTTTATTAAAAATCCAATTCCCCCCCCCCCCCTCTTGGTTTTTACACTGTCGTCTTTATTTAACAAACACCTCTCTTGAATCCCACAAGAGATGAAACACCTCCCTTGAAAAATTCCCAAGGGATGAAAAACTACACCAACTATGGTGTTTACAGATAATCAAACAATAACAGGAACAGTATCACCTGGAGAGAGAATTCAAAATGGTAGCACAAACCGTTAGCTTCTTTCACAAGTGACTTAATTAAAATTGTAGAACAAAGATTGAAAGTCTGAGTATTTTCGTGCTCAAAGTCAGTTCTATTCAGTATGTATTTTCCTCATTGATTAGGTTAATTATAAAGAAATTATTTTGAATTAAATTTAAAAACTAATTCAAAAAATAAAATTAATAATTTCGAAAATCAGTTTTAATCCTCTGAATAACTGAAGGAAAATCTTTGAGAAAATATGGGAAGAGGTTTACCTTTTTTTAAAAATCAGTTTATATTTAAAAAAAATATTTATTTTTGAAAATCTATTGCACATAATCGATTACGTTATGTCCATAATCGATTATGTGAGTGCCAAAAATGATATTTTTAAAAAACACGAAATAATCGATTATGTTTCCAACATAATCGATTATAACATAACTATTTTTAAAAAAAATAAGTATCATAATCGATTATGTTCTGAGCATAATAGATTATGTAGGCATAAATTAGTTTTATCCATTTTTAAAAGGTCACTAGTGAAGGAGTGTTCGATCTATGTTTTCCTCTTTTGATTTCTCTTATTCCATAATGATTTAACAATCTAATTTCTTCAGCTTGAGCTCCAATTCTTTAATTCTTCATTTGATGATCTTGATTTGACTTACTTGAGAATTCATCAAAACTTAAAATTTTAGCTTCAAAGAGTGATGACTTTCGCCTCTTTGGTAACATTTATATGGTTGAAAAAACAAAAGGTTAAGGGAGAGAAAAAAAGAGTCATTGAAATGAAAGTGTGTGGTGCTTAGCAAGTGACTTCAACGAAGTTAGAAAGAAAAGGAATCTAATCAGTACTATAAGTAGGAAATTGAGAAATTTTAATAGTTCGATATTAATATGAAATATGAGAATAATCCATTATTAAGAATAAGGAGACATAGGTGGTATAGGTCAAACGGTTATGGTAAAATTAGTGCAGTTAAATTTCTAGTTTTAAGGAATGGATAATGATTAGTTAGTGTTGTTTTAAGGATATGAAACTTGATTACAAACTAAGTTCTTCATGGTTTTCATATAGTTGGATTTTAGTTGTGAACTTATTAAGTATTTTTTTTATCAATAAAAAATTATATAAATATATATAGAGATAAAGAAAGATAATATTTGTAATCATCTAACCCGTTAGAAATATATACATTAAGAAGACATGATGTTGATTTAACATATCTATATAACACTTATAATATATATTATCACATAAAACTCATTTTATAAGGTCTATAGTAACCTCACAATTAATAAAATTCTATAGTGTACATAGGGTAAACGATTCACATTCACTAATAACATTATATTGTGTAAAATAAACCAACTAAAGTCTTAATTAAAAATAAATAAACAAAAGTTTTAATTTTCTAATCTTATCCCGATGTCACATATCCTATAAGAACAGTCTCATAAACACTAATTTTCACCATTAAAATCACGAAGACCAAACTGGAGATCACCTGCAATACAAAAGGAAAAACAAGACAAAGAAAAAAAAGGAGTGAGAAATATCTCACTCAGGTTGCGGTGTAAAGACATTATAGGATAGTCTCACACAATAAACAATTAATCAATACTTAGTCATATCCAAACATGAGAAACAAATTAATTTAACCTTAACAGAAATTATCCATAAGCTCAACATATTCATATTATAATTGAATCGTATGCAATGCATGTCGTACCCGTATATGATGAATACATGTGGCGCCAATCACATATTACACTTGACCGCAAAAACGATACACAATTATCTCATGTTATGATATCACATTATGATATCTCATTATGATGCATGTGATTTCAATCACATACTTGACCGCAAAAGTGATATATAACGATCTCACGTTAATGATGCATATTCACGTAAGTCCAAGGACTTCTTATACACTCATACACATTTCCCTTCACATAAATTCACATCTACCGCCACAATCACTTAGCACATGACTTTTATCATATTCAGTGGATAAAACCATATAATAATATATTCAATTAGCATGCATTATTGGATGTTTAATATATTTTTTATAAAACATAAGAGTGCATCGACTCGGAAACCAACCAAGCAAACATATATATTCAATGCTTTAGCACTTTTAACAAGAGAGGACCACTTACAGTAGTAATTGAATCCCGGGGATTATTAAGTCACCAAAACAAGCAAGGCTAATAAGAACTCAATTGATTTATTGGCTAATAATAACTAAGGCCATATTATTATAATATCACATTGTAAGCCTAATCTTACATCTGTCTGTTGGGAAGAGTGCTAAGAACTGAGTGCCCTGGCTTATGCTCACATTCAGTGTCAAGATGAACAAAGGCTCTCTTTACTTCAGGGAGTTCTTCTATCTTTATCTACAAAGATTCCCTAATTACATGCGCTTCTTTCAGTGGAAAGATCCTCCGGTAGTTCGATGTCTACCTGTTTTAAGCCACATGTCCAAGGTGGAAATCAACATCACATAGTGTATATCAAATTTCCTCTTATCAAGTGTGATGTTGTAAAAGAAAACATCAAATATGTGTTACATGTCACAATCAAATCGATACAAATATTTGGTCTTAATCGTATATGATAAGTTTTTTCTCTATTAAGATAAATAAATTATTCAAAGTCTCTTAATGGAATGTATTATATGATACAAGACATGATTCCAACCTTTATGTAAATCTATTAACTTTTTTGATATATCAGAAAAGTGGTAATGGAAATTATCTGAAACTATTTCATGACATGATCCAGATCAAGTAATAATTTCTGAAATAAAGGACAGAAAATCAATTCACCTCAACAAAGTATAAAACTCCAAAAGTGTAAGCACGAACTGTGTCAATATGTTTGATCTGAGGATGGTATCTTAAAACAAGGTAGGTCAGTTTCTGCAGGACTTCTGGTGGAGCTGATTGTCCAACCAAGGAAACTACACCGAGAGATAACCATCATTTAAATAGTGTACGTAATGAAACAGACAATAAGACATAAAAAAGTAGCAAAAGTGAGAGATATATAGAGAGAACCAGCATTTTCAAGCACTGTTTTAGACCAATTTGAAATTGTGTACAATGCAAGCAAAACAGCGCCAATAGGGTCAATCCACCAGCTAAATTTATCACCAAGTACAGCAGCAACCAGACCAAATATGTTGGTAATCATATCAACATAGTGATCCTGGCAAGTGGTAATCATTATAACAGAAAGTAGTGAAACTCCGAAACCTAGCATTGTGCACAGATGATCAATGTAAAAACAGAAATTGTTATACCTCTGCATAAGCACGAACTATTTTATTTCCTGAACTTCTACAATAGAACCATAGCAGAAGCTTTACGCAAGTGGCAGTCAACATGATGACATACAACCAAAACAATTGATCTGAAGTCATCTTCAATGATGGTTTTCCTTTAATCAATTGTTCAACAGCCTCAATCAGCACTTGAAAACCTTTAGAAAAAGTTGTCATTTTAGAAATTGTCATTTAGAGTTTAGACGAAAGCTAAAAGTATAGACATAAGTTATAAAATGGATTAATAAATAACCCTAATCTGACCTACACAAATGCAACATACCCAAGGTAGCCATGATAACGGAAAATATTATAATTCCCACCAGTTGCATTCTCAATTTTCCAATGGGATACTTATAAATATTTGTGCGCTTCATGGACAGGTGTGTAAACCAAAGCAGCCCACCAACCATAAGATCTAGCAGAGAATCAAGCCTTGATGCAGCAATAGCTATGGAACCACTCTTAACTGTTGCAAATACCTGTAAGGTGGAATTCTTTGTTAAATAGTAGAGAAAACCACAAAGAAACCAGGAGAACACGATGAACTTGAAAGCAAATTAGTGACAAGGAAAATCTTGATTTGGCTTTTATAAGTCGTGCATCGGTTACTATAAATGATACATGCAAGCCTACTTTGATCACTTTATAGGACATAAGTAACTGATAGACACCATGTATCTTGTCTCTTGTGTTAATAAGTTGAAATACTTTCTTTTTTTTATTAGTTTAATATGATTTTTTCTAGACTTTTTATCATTTTTGTCTTTTTAGCTATATAGATAACAAATTCAATATAATTTCGACGTGATACTTTTATAGGTAAAATAATAATCAAACATAACAACATATAGATGCATTTTTTAAGAGAAAATAAGCTAACGACTATGGAAATAACATAATTTCAGTATATTATACCTTATCATATATATAATTTTGAACATATAATTATCACCTGAAAAGTGAATATCGTGTAGAGTAAAAGGAGAGAAATGGTACCTTAAAAGTGAGTAAGAGAATGTTTGTCCAGTTGGATATTTTCATTGTCCTTTCAGATTGCAATAGTTCTGCTTGCACAGACTCATCCTTAATGGCATCTGAAGATTCATGTGAATCAACCTCCTCGAAAGACCTTAGGGTGGCAAATTGCCTTTCATAATACTCTTTTTCCCCTACCATACCATGAAAATGATATTTGAATGTGAACCTATTTGTACTAACTCATCTTAAATGAGAAAGTAAGACAATTTCACAATTTAAAAGTAACTTATGTATAAATTACTTTGTAGAATTCTTTTATATTATATTTTTTTAACTTGTTTATAAATTAACTTTAACTTATGAAAAAAATTTATTTAATTTTTCCCTTTTAAGAAAAAGGAACTTATGAAAAAACTTGTCCAAACAAATTATAATGATCTAAAAGTTCATAGATAACAATTACAACTTACTATAGGTATATTTGGATAAAAGTTTTCTTTCCCAAAGACTTTGAAGAAAGAAAAATAAAGAAGAAAAAACAAGCAAATTTCTCAATAAATTCAAATTAGCTTAAAAGATAAAAAAAATTATAAAAAGTATATGAGAGAGTATCTGCATTATATATGGGTTAATTTTAACTAAAAAAAAATATTATTTCATTTTTTCTTCTTATTTTTTCCTCTTAATTTTTTTTACAGAGAAACATGTTCAATTGGATTTATGACTAAAATTACAACACCAAATAGAGTGTCATGCTAAATTGTAATCCATTTATTCAAAGTAAAATGCACAAATGCATTAGTCACATCTCATGAAGAAACTTTGTTATTCACGAAAGAAAGATTTCTTTTTTCATTTTCATATAAATAAGGAAAATATGTCATTCCATCTCTGATTAAAAATCTTTTTTAGAGATAAGATTCTTTGAAATTTCCTTTTAGGAAAGAAAGATTATTTATAATCCTACTTTCACATTAAAATGGTTAATATTAAAACATATTTTTATATTGTGAGCTAAAAATTGTAAAAACACTTCTTAGATTGTTATTCTAAATGTATCTTTGAAAAGTCAATTATTATATTTCATTCCTCATTTAACTATATTTAAGTTATTTTACATATATGTACTTTTTTTCCTTTTATTTTCCACACAGATAAGACCAATTTTAACTTTCTTATTTTAAGTTAAATATATGTGATCTCTTCTCACGTATATATAGTAATAGTTCTATCTTTCTTTTATATTAGAGTGAAATATAAGAAAATGATTATTATACTTTTCGTTTTCGAAGTATTTATGAAATTTCACATATATGCCATTTTTTCTAAAAATCGAACAAAAAGTAATTAACTTTCTTAAAAGAAATTCTGGTACCATATACTTAAATATTATATCTTTTTTCTTTACTTTATTTTTTCCTTTCATATTTTCTTTCATTTCACTTTCTTCATTGTACCAATATAAAGATTTATAGTTTTCTCTGAATATTTTTTTTTTCATTTCGAGGATTAAAAGTATTTAAACTTATATTATTAACATAAATAATAGATTGAATTATTTATGAACCTAAAATAGAAAATGAATTATTACTTAAATAAAATCTGTAAAATGTAATCAGACGAGAAAGCAAAATGGAGATAAATAGCTCTTTGAAAAATAGAAAAATTAAATTACGAAAAAATTGAATTACGATATTAATGGGTAATTACATATTTAGATTTAGTCTCATATATGCATTTTTATTTAAATAAAATGTATATTTTAAAAATTTATTTGACAATTAATAAAATGAAATATTACTCAAAAAGTATATTTTGAAAAAAATATATGAATAGTAAAATGTTAAAAACTATATTTTCTTTAAATGTCAATTTTAAAAATTAATGGAAAAAATAATTATCTAAATGTAAATTCAAGATAATAAATAAAACATAAAACAAACCACTTTCTTTTTACATCAAAACCGAGTGGTAAACTATCTCATATACTCTAGAAATTAAGTATTATTTCAGGTACCCTCTAACTAAAGTGAATCCCCCTAATCTTAAAAGAGTCAGATTTAATAAATATGGCAGTAGAATGACACTCATATTACTACTTTCTAAATTAATATTGAAGTTGAATTTATCTTCTCTAAAATCCATAAATTACTTGATAAAACTAAAAAAGAATTTGAATGGTTGATGTTGATATTTCAACACATAGAGGATTTGTTTGTTCTTGTAATAAACTTATAATTTTCTCATTGAGATTATTTAAGAGTTCAGTTGGAAAAAAAATATCAATTATTATATACTAACACATACAGCTTAATTTATCAATGATTTATAATTTTTTTCTTAATTGTTGAAATTAATTACTTAATCAACTAATGTAAATGACTTAAAGGGACAAATATGCAAAATGTGATTTTTTTTAATCACAAATATATAGTTTGAAGGGAACTACGTGAAACAAGAAGGATAAAAAAAAAGATAACTATGATTTCTTTTTACTTCTTTTACCGGAAATTAAAAAATCAATCTCCACCATAAATACAATTATAAGTTAAAAAAAAACCTTTATAACAACCTACTATTTATGCCAAATAATTGTTGTCAATCTTATTAGATCATATTATTCTGTCACATCTATAACATTCCTTGTCTCCATCAAGAGTAATCCAATGGTTAACAAAAGGAACAGGAACTAAATGATATTAGATTGTTTCTAAATGGGATTTGATGTTTTAATTAGTGATTTTAATAAAAAAATATTAAAATAATGTAATATATATCGTTTTAATTTGGGAAGTGCTTTTAATGGAAAATAAAAGTTTTAAAGTTATTAAAAATATATTAATTAGCAACCCCAATTATTGTGCATGTATTTGAAATAAAATGACACACTTAACTTTTCAAAAATATTAGAAAATCAAAATCAATTTTAAAAAAATCAGAATTACATTGGCATGGTTGTAAACAATGTTTTCAAGTCTCCAAAAGATAAAATATATGTTGACTAGTTCTGGTAAAGATGTCCCCTAGCACAGACTATACATGTTTTTTTTTTAAGAAAAATAAAGAGTCATTTTCAGCTCTCACATATATTCTACAAGGTTGTGTTTTAGACTCAGGACAATGGGTTAATAGTTCTAAAAGCAATTTCTTTGTTGGCGAAAACCACAACAAGCATAGTCACCTCAGTTGGCTTCCAAAGAAGTGTCTTGCCTTTTCAATATTTAGGAGTCTGAATCTTTAAAGGAGTTTCAAAAGCTTACCATTTCAATCCAATTGCAGTTAAAGTGAAGATGCAACTATAGAATTAAAAAGGTGGAATGCTTAGCATGATGAGGAGAATACAGCTTGTGAATTTAGTCATCAAAAGGCTGATATAATAATCGTTCAGGATATATAAATGACCCTCTACACTTCTAACACAGATTGAAATAGGGATACTTCATCTAGTCTGGGCATGTGAACAATAGAGGCTTGATCCAAACAGGAGGGAGAGTTGGAAGTTATCAACATTAAACTTCACAATCAAGTTGTTTTATTAAACCTTGCTTGGGAGTTCAATTTAAACAACTCAGTTTGAGCACAACTTATGAGAAACAGATTTCTCAACAACAAAGGAAGCCTCCTAGCTAAGTACTCAGCCTCCTCGATGTGGCTTGGGATGAAAATGTTTCTCAGAACTATTTTTTAACACACAAGAGGGGTCATAGGTGATGGAAGAACTATTCTTTTCTAGAAAGACACGTGGTGTAATTCTCAACCGTTACTTAAATCTATTCTGGTACCACCTTTGCTCAACCTCAAGTCCAAGGCATGTGATGCATGGATTGGAGGCTGGAGAATTCCTTCAGAGGTTTTCAATAGGTTTCCGCACCTACACCAATGCTTACGAAACCTGCATCTTGTTGACTCTCCGGATGAGCCAATTTGGACTAAAGAGCTTGACAGTCTCCTCACTGGAAAAGTTGCCAAAAAATTTCTGCAACAACCCTTGTCAGGCCCTTCTTTGGCAAAAGTCATCTGGAGTCTCACTACATTGTTGGCAAGAACCTTAGCCACCTGGAAATTAATTCATAACAAGCTCCCTATTGATGATAAATTGTAGCAATTGGGTATTTCTTCATACTCCCAATGCAACTTATGCAAGGAGCACCAAGAAACAACATAACATCTGTTCTTTCAATGTCTAGCTATGGTAAAATTTGGGGTTGGATGACAGATCAACTTCAAAGTAATTTCATTTGTAAATCCTTGGAAGATGTGATGAGCTTCATGAACCATACTCACAACATTCAAATGAAAGATCTTAGAATAACAACATGTCTTGACATCATTTGGCTCATTTTGAAAGTTGTGTAACAGTGAAAGGCACGATAATTCCATATGTTGCAACTCAGCATTTGAGATCCTTACCATCAACTGCAAGAGAGCAGAAAACATCTCAAGAGGGATACTAAAAAGTGATATCGTCAATTTGAGATTATAAAACAGTTAGATATTGTAGTTCACCTAAAAAAGGCACCTTCGATTAAAATGGTATGTTGAAAACGCCATAAGTGGGTATGATAAATGTAATGTTGATGGAGAAAATAGGGATACCCCCGGTTGAGTAGCTGATGGAGATATTTTTCAAGGCCACATGGGGGATTACACTGGTAGTTTTAGTGCCTTCGTCGGAATAGATTATGCTTTCAAAGTGAAATTAATTATAACCTTGATGGCCATTGAACTAGCTTTTGACAGAGGTTGGCTAAACATGTAGCTACAATGTGATTCGGTTTTGGTTATCCACGCTTTCTCCAAACCAAATAGGGGTCCATAGGTTATTAGAAACAGATGTCAAAGTGGCATGACTAAGACCAAATTCATGAATTTTATTGTCACACATATTTAGAGAAGGAAACAACTGTGCGGACAGGCTAACTAAAATCTTGGAATTGATTTCAATCTTAAGTTTAGTGATACCATGCACTTTTACCTTCTTGTGGGAAAGATTTCTTCAAGAACCGATTTAGGTTTAATGAATTTAGATTTCCCTAATTTGATGTTTTGTTAATGTAATTTTTACATATATCACAGTCTAGTCCTCCCATGTTGTATCTTACTTTTTTTTTTAATGTTATATATTCTTATTAAGAGTTCTTATCACTCAAAGGAAAATTTAAAAAAATATAAGTATTTTTCTAATCAATAAATAATACCAATATAGGGAGCACAAAAGGCAAGTTTTTCTCTATTTACACAAAAAAAGCATATTAAAATTTAACCACTTATAGCAAAAAGGCTATGGTGGCTTCCCCTAATTTTGACACGTGTAGTCTCCAATTTGAATTTTAAAGGCACCACCTTCACGCTTCTCTCAAATGCAGGCTGCTCCAGATGCTTCTTCTTCTTCTCTGAAAGACTTTTTTCCTTCTTCTCTGAAATGTTGCTTCAGACCACACTTCACCTTTCCCTTCTTCTTTCATCATAGCTCTATGACACACGCCTCTCTTGCTTCACCTTTTATCCTCATTTCAACACATTTTCCTTAGACCACAGCTTCATCTTCACAATATAGCGAAAACTCTTAACACCCTCACCCATGCCTCTTCCTTCTTCACCCTCAACATACCTCAAACACTTTCATCTTCTCAATCTTGCGAAAATCCTAGACGCTCCTCACACATGTCTCTCCATTCTTTATCTCTTTTTGTTTTTTCATCATATCTGGCTATTTTTTCTACACGTGTTTCCATTCTTCATCTTTTTTTCTTCTTTCATCAAATCTTCTGTATTGCCAAAAATGTGCTACAACCTACTGAACGTGATGTGCTCTAAAAGCATTGGTCAAACCTTACCCACGGTAAGTCTGTATTTTGGCATTATCTTCTTCTCATGTTCTTCTGATTCATGCTTAACTTTTGGAATCAATAAATTAGGGTTGGCATTAGGGTTTAATCTGAAAGCGGTTCTCAAAGCTTACCCAAGAAGTTATTTGTCTCTATTCACTGAACAAATTAGGGTTTGCTTACATCTAAGCTCAATTTCAAAATTAGGTTTCAAATTTAAAAATAGGGGTTCCAAAATCGAAATTACATTTCCAAATTATTTTTGTTTTTATTATCTGTTTACTAAGTTATTTATATATGTGTCTCATTTTCCTTTGTCCTCATCTGAGTTCAAATTCCTTTACCTTCATCCGAGTTTAAAATGTCCACTTCGTAAAAAGAACACCATTCTCTACAAGAACTCATCTCCCAAAAGGAGAACTGGAATATTATGGTTAGGGTTATACGATTGTGGATGGTTGTTGATTTCAACGATAAAAAATTTCCATTTTCCATGGAGTTGGTGCTACAAGATGGACAGGTAATTATCCATATTTCCTTTATTTTAGATTTCCACCAACCTTTTTCATTTCTTAATATTTGTGTATTGATGTTCAGGGTGTTCAGATTCATGCTTTAGTTAGGCGAACCCTGATTTACAAGTTCCAACACCAAATTTCTGAGGGTAATGCATACTCAATCCAGTGTTAAGTGTTGTTGGAAATGGTGGTTCATTCAGAACCACACATCACAGTTACAAGATTAACTTCCAATTTGGAACTAAAGTCAGTTCAGTTGATAGCAACTTGGTTCCAAAATGCAAGACTACCTACATTCCTTTTTCAGTCATTACAGCTTCGAGATTTGACACAGATTACTTAGTGGGTGAGTTCATTTCAAGTATAATGTTTCAATATCAATACCAACATGATTAATAGTTTTTAATTTAATGTTTTATTTATTTTCTGCAGATGTCATGGGATTTCTTACTGGAGTTGGAACTGAAAGAGAGTTGGAAAGAAATGGAAAAAAGACAAAGTTGAATGCTACAAGATCGAGAGGTAATTCTACAAATTTTTTTATTTTAAATTTCTATCAACCTTTTCCAGTTTGTAATATGTTCTTTGTCTATTTGGTGTTTTTCATAAGTTTTTTTAAGTATGATGAATGATTTATATTCTAGTTTTGTCTCAAATTATGATATACTTTGTTATTTGTTGGGTCTTTATATTTCAGTTTTTTATATGTATGGACAAGTATCTTTTATGACTTTATGTTTGGAAGTTGTATTCATGTGTCATTTTTTTAGTATGACCAATGGTTTATAATATAATGTTGCATGAAATTATGATAGAATTTGTTGGATGATTAGACCCCTCTATACTTTGTCTGTTTATAAATTTACTTTAATATTGATTTATTGAATCAATGTTTATGCACTAGAACATTGTTCAGTTGGAATTTTAATGGATATGACCATTCTATTCAAGGTTGAATGTAAAAATGGGATAAGTTTCAAATTTGAACAATTACTTAGTGTGTCTTATCAAAATATCATTAAAAAGTCCATTGATACTTCCATCAACTTTGCAATTAGACCTTATTTATTTTATGTGTATACTTTGACAGCTTGGTTATTAACATTCTCTTTTATACCAACCTTAACAAACATTAATTTTTTGTTTTTAGAAGACGAATATTATCAAAATACAAAATTGTACCCATTGAAGAATGTAACCAATGATTCAACTTATGTCGAGGGTGTTTGGATCCAAAATGTAAGACAACCTACATTCTTCTTTCAGTCATTACTTCTTGGGGATTTGACGCAGATTACTTAGTGGGTGAGTTTAATTCTAATGTCCCAATATCCATACTAACATATTTGATATTATTTAAAGTGTTCTTTCTTTTCTATGGATGTCATGGGATTTATGAACGAAGTTGGAACTAAAAGAGAGTTGAAAATAAATGGAAAAAAGACAAAGTTGAATTTCATATGTATAGAAGTTGATGGGTAATTTTGAAGTTTTGTTGTTTTATATTTAATTAATTATTAACTATTCTTTACAGTCTTTGAAATATGCTATTTTTGTGAATTATTTTTTTTATTTAATGCACATTGTTTGGCAATTTTGTGGACAAACTCAATTTATTTTTATCATGTGCAGAATGTGGTAGTCGGTATGCAATTTGCAAAGGTGAAGGTTTTTCCAGGTATAATACCAAAAATTACTTCACATTTAAAATAGTTCTATATGTTGGACATGTTATAAAACTTTTAATTGCTAATGCACAGATAAGGTTTATGTTCAGAATAGTATTGATTGTATCAAGATTGTGTACAACGTTTGTTGTGAAGTAGTCATGAAGCTTAAGAAAAGGTAATGTTAATCTTTGTTTCTATTTTATAGTACTATTTGTGTATAATATTTTCTCTATACTATATAAGATGTTTGATGGTACTAAGTCACCTTACCAAGGTTTGAGTCAATTGTTTGAGTCTTCTAAAAATAGCATAGAGGATTGCGTAAAACCCTAAACCCTAAAAGTCACTCATAAAAATTCAATCCAAGGTCTGAAGAATTACAAGGAGGTATGATATTTAAATTATTTCTATTATTTGTATTTTAATTTATGTCTAAATTGTGATCAATGAATAGTTCTAATTTTATTGTACCAATAGGAAGCAACATATGTTGTTTTGGGTACTATCAAACATGTACTTGGGGATGATGAGTAATGATATACTGCATGCATATGCAATAAAGCACTATACCCAAACTCCAAGTTTTTTGTGAAAAAATGTAACACATGTTGAAAGTGATGACTAGATAATTAACATATAATAACATAATTTTTGTACATTGTTTTTATTGCATATATATATATATTGTTTTTAAGTACATTGCATATATATATATATATATATATGATTGTGTTCTTTTTTAATATATCTGTATTTTCTATCACTTATTTATTCTTTTACCGGATTTGTTAAGTTTTTGAATGTCAAATGGATCAAAATATCATAAGTGGGTGTCACACCCCCTAAGAGAGATTTGAGGTACTGTGCATCAAAACAAGGATCTACCTTTGAAGACACTATAATAAATGTTATCAAAATACAAAATTATATCTATTTAAAAATTTAACTGATGATTCAACTTATGCTCACCTTGATGATGTAGCATTTCATAATATAAAATTAATAATTTCTCCTATATGACTTTTGTATTTTGTAAATAATTATAATTTTTCATATGATTTACTCACCAAGTTACTTACCAAATTTTTAACTAAATATGTAGAAATAATAATTTTTAATATAAAATAAATTTTATTTTTTATAATGTAGAAATTTTTTTATATAATTTATAAAAATTATTAAATTATTATATTTAAAATAATTTTTATATAACAATTTTATTAATTTTTTAATATTATAATGCACAAGGATGAAATAAACATTTTAAAAAATAGATATAAAAATATGTTAAATTTAATCTTAATTTATAAAAACTTATTAGTAAATTATATAAAAAATAAAATGTGAATAAATAATATATGTAAAGAAAATTTATCATTTAATTAATAAAATTATTAATTAATTTAAAATTATATTATATTTCATTTATAATTTTTTAGTAATTTTAACTTTTATTCAGTAACTTATATAACTTTTTGAAAATTATTCCAAAAAATGTTGAACAATTTTACAAAAATTATAAAATGAGATATAAATTTAACATATAAAAAAACTGTCTATACATATTTAAATTATTTTAAAAAATAAAATGAAAACACTTATATTTAACTTATTAGAATGAATATTTGTGAGAAAAAATTAAAATAATTTTTATAAATCTAATATATTTCAATTATTTACTAAAAAAATTTAAATTAATTTGATAAATAGTATCTTCCAAAATTAGTGTTTAAAAAGTTAAATTAATAATTATATATTTCTTATTAATTATGAAAGGTGGTTTAAGATTTTGTTTTACAAATATATATATATATATATATATATATTAAAAATAAATCTATATAAAAAATTAAATTTTAATGAAAATAATAAAAAAAACTTACTTAATTAAGAGAAAATTTCATATAATTTATGAAAAATCATTAAATTATTATAATTAAAATAACTTTTTTCATTTATTTTAATTAATTGTTTATGAATTTTCTCATATTATAATGCATAATTAAGAATATATCTAATTTAATCTATACAAATAATATTAATTTATCAAAATTTATTATTAATTATATAAAAATAAAAAGTGAGAATAAATAATATACATAAATAATTATTACTTAATTAATATAATTGTTATTTTATTTAAACTACATTATATCTTATTTATATATTTTTTTAGTGATTTTAATTTTTATTGGTTAATTTATATACATTTTACTATAGAATGAAATTAAGTTTAACTTATAAAAAAACTATATTACAAATATTAAAACTATTTATGGAATCGAATAAAAAAATTATATTTAACTTAATAATTTCGTTAAAAAAATTAAAACAATTTTTATGTAGGTAATATATATTTAAGTATTTATCCAAAGAATTTAAATTAATTTTATTAATATATCTTATAAAAATTATGTTTAAAAATAATTTTAGAGAAATAATTGTTTGTCTTTTATTGATTATTTAACCGATTGAAATTTTATTTTACAAACATAAATTATATATATATATTAAAAATAAATTATAAAGTAAATACATTAAAATTTTATTAGAAAATAAAGAAATTCACACTTAAATTGTATTCGAGTAAAAAATAAATTTTCATTCTATATTTTATGATTTTAGTTATATATTTACAAAATAGTATGTGAAAAAACTATTTATAAAAAAATAGAAAAATTTAATTATAATTTTTAAAAATAAAATGTAAATGTAATATTTAAAATCTTAAAAAAGCAAGGTTGTCCAAATACCTCAACAAAAATAATGGAAATTAAAGAAGTAAGGTTAAAATGTTGGTAGATTTATATTTGTTCCTCCTAGATCTAGAAAGTTATATAATATAAAGGATAATATTGATATGGTTTAATAGTTATTTTGGTCCCAATATTTTGTGAGAATTTGTAATGTTTTACCACATTTAATTTTTTCTCTCAATTAAGTCCTAAATTTTATTAAAATCTTCAATATAATTTCTTCTGTTAGATTAATGTTAACAGTGTTAACTATATGAGAATAACACATTCAAGTTAATTCATGGAACGTGAATAATGACAAAAGGGTATGAATATAAACATGAATATGAACACTACAATATGTGAATTTTTGACAAAAAAGATCACATTGACAGATTTAATAAAATTTGAGACTCAATTGAGAAAAAAATGAAATTTGAGACTCAATTAAGAAAAAAAATAAAATTTGGGACTCAATTGAGAAAAAAAGTAAACATGGGAAAACATTACAAATTCTCATAAAATAGTGGGACCAAAATGTCTATTAAACCTATTTATATTGATAATTCTAAAGGGTTATGTTAATCATGATAACACACCAATAAGATTGTTATGCTTTGGGATTATTAATAAAGGATAAAGAATTCATTTATGCAATATAAGAAGTAAGACAACTTACCATTATTAATAAATGAGGAATTAAATAGAAACATAGCTTAAAAAAGTTTTCGTGTTAAACTTTTGATGGAAACAAAATTGATTATATAAGATGAAGCATGGATATATTATGCTTTGAAGTATTTGATAAAACTTTGAGAATTATTATGAAAACTAAAATAAAGACAATAGTAAGAAACCATTTGGTAATAAAGTTGTTGTGACACCCAAATTTTGTATGAGATTAATTAAATATTTTTAGAAAATTTCAAAATTTTTAATGTAACTAATATATGTTTTTTTTTATTTTAATATATAGTATTGATTTTCATAATTATAAAATAATTAATTTTAGAATATGAAATCTTATTTAAATAAATATTAAATTCTTAGGTCATTTAGAATACCAACACTTTTGAGAGATAGGAAGAGAAAGTCATTCTCGTTTTTTTATAGGGTTGCTACGGTAAAATCCCCGTTTCACATTCGTTCACTGTTGGATCAGGCTGGAAATTTAACAAGTGATTCATCACACCTATTTCTTGATTATGACTGGTTGGATTGTTGATACGAGATCTGAGTAGAGAGATATTCAATTCACACAGTAGTTGTGATTTGAGATTTTCATCTTCTTTGTTCTCTATTTAACAAGGGAGAGGAGAAGAGCAAGAAGGAAATTTTAGGGTATTGGGAGCACCGCCTATACATCAACAAGGTAAGGGGGGAGTGAGAACTCGCTTTGGGGTGTGGGATATCTGTTGAGTAGTGGAATTGACCCCCAATTCCTTAATTTGGGTGTGTTCTTGGAAGAGGGGTTTTCCTCTTTCATATCTATTTGATTCCTAATTACTCTTGTATGTTCTTTATGATGTGAATTGAAAAATAATATGCGTAATTTCTTAATTTGATGATATTTTGATTGCTTTGGACCACCTTAAGGATTCTTGTGATACTCTATGAAGGGGATGAGTTAAGGGTGATATAGTTTTAATGATGAATGAAGGATAATGTGTGTTAATTGAATATTATTATATTGTCTTATCCATTGATTATGATAAGAGTCATGTGTTAAGTAATTGTGACTATAAATGTGAACTTATGTGAAGGAAAATGTGTATGAGTGTGTAAGAAGTCCTTGGACTTATGTGAACATGCATCATAACGTGAGGTCATTGTGTATCATTTTTGCGGTCAAGTGTGATATGATATTGGCGCCACATGCATCATAATGTGAGATCATTGTGTATCGCTTTTGCGGTCAAGTATAATATGTGATTGGCGCCACATACATTGATCGTCATAGTGTATATACGAGTACGACATGCATTGCATATGATGCAATTATGATATGGATATGTTGAGCTTATGGATAATTACTGTTGAAGTTAAATTAATTTATGTCTCATGTTTGTATATGATTAAATTGATTTTTTTTTGTGTGTGAAACTATCCTGCAGTGTTTTTACACCACAATCTGAGTGAGATATTTCTCACTCCCTTTGTTTCCTTGTCATGTTTTTCCTTCTGTATTGCAGGTGATCTCCAGTTTGATGTAGTGTTCATGGGACTGCTCTGATAGGATATGTGACACCGGGATAGAACTAGAAAATTAGAACTTTTGTTTATTTATTTTTAATTAAGACTTTAGTTGGTTTATCTTACATAATGTAATGTTATTAGTGAATGTGAATCATTTACCCTATGTACACTATTATTATAAATTTTATTAATTATGAGGTTACTTATAAATGTGTTACTTTTATTCTCATGATATAAGATGTGGGGTAGAGGATGTCACAGTTGTTGTCTTGGAAAATAATTTTTTAGTCAAAGTTTTTCTGTTATAAGAAAAGATCAAGATATGATGTTGTGAAGTCATCAATTAACTAAAATGATTTATGAATAAATTGTATAGTTTTAAATCTTTCATAAAATATGACATTAAATACTATCAAATCTAATGAAAGTGTAAGACCTATCAAATACTTTCTTGATTAAATTATCAACATTGGATGTAGAGACATGAATTTAAATAAAAATGGTGCATGGAATATTGATATATCAAAAGATCTTTTAATTCATGATTGTAAATCACTTTTATTATCATTTGTTGAGTTTATGTATATTGAATTTTTTAATAATATGATATTTCTTGGACTTTTTGATGACGGAACAATATTTTGTCCTACAACTGAATTTGTGGAAGTTAATGATTTCATTTCATTTTTAATTCTCAGTTAGAGTTCTTAAATAAAATTAAATGATAGTAGTCTCAATCATCTACTTAAATTGAAAGTTCAAAGTTGATGGACTTGTAATTAAAGGCAAATGAATTATTTTGGCAAGAATGATATTTCTGCTATTAAACATTGGTGACATACTATTGATAGCATCATTAATGGATTTGATTTTTGTTGTATTCGATATCTTTGTGTTTTGCAATAACAATAAATAAGAGTAAAAGTCAATCCCTTTTTTAAGTTGAACTTTATCTACACATAATCAATTATGAATTGTTGTTTCTATATTAAAAGTAAAGAAATAGTTAAAATATATAACTAAGATCAAGATAGAAATATAACCACTACAACTAAAAAATTAATATAAAAAATATTTAAAAATATTTACATTTAATTTAATTTAATTATAATTTTAGAATTTTTTGTTTTCATATACTAAAATAAAATTATTAATTATTACTTCATTTTAATTTAAATGCTTAATTTTAATTGAGTCATACAATAACAAATATAAATAAATTATATATATTTTCATTATAAAAATAATAAATTATTATTAATTTTATAAAGTGAAATAATTATACAATATTTAAGTATATATATATTAAATATATAACATTTTAAAAAAATCTTATTATTAATTTTATAAAGTAAAATAATTATACTATATTTTAATTATAATTTTATCAATTCAAATTTATACAATAAATATATAATACCTTTTTAAAAAATTCCGTGTATTGCACGGGTAAAGATACTAGTTCTCTTAAATAATACTAAATTTCAACGTGTAAAAGAAAAATACATATTTAATTTAGTTATAAAATAAAATATATTTAAACTAAATTCAAAGTTGAAGTTTGTGCATACATCTAAAATTATATAAAGAAAAATCATAGAAATAAGTTTTGTTTTATATTTTAAAGTAAATATTTTATTCACAATTTAATACTTTATTTGATAGATGTAAAATTGTGAAGAAAGAAAAAGAAAAAAAAATATTTTTCATGCATCTTCTTTGATATTGGAACATCCTAAAAAAATGAAAACATTAATATATGATAATGTTTTTTTCCAGCTGTTTTTTGGAATCTTTTATATTTCTTGTGCATCATATGAAAGTATTTTGCCTACTTTGAGATAAGTATGTTGGTAAAAAATGATACTTATTTTTTACA
This sequence comes from Lablab purpureus, assembly GCA_030347555.1. Classification (NCBI taxonomy): domain Eukaryota; kingdom Viridiplantae; phylum Streptophyta; class Magnoliopsida; order Fabales; family Fabaceae; genus Lablab; species Lablab purpureus. Next base: position 4,081,322 of record CM059254.1, read on the forward strand.
AGTTTTTTCTCATTTCATTTTTCTATATATTATGAAATTTTTTTATTTTATTTTTAACCAAATATGACTTTCTTACTTTAACATTTTAATATTTTTTATTCTCATTTCATCCTAATCTGACATATTATTTTCTGGATAAAACTTACTTAAATTAAAACATTTACATGTGTTTTAGGCTTAGTTTTTTTATAATTGTGAAATCACTGAGTGATCAATTCAAAGAATAGATAACACTAAATTAAACAAAAACACTAGAGCTATTAGGCTATTGATTTGCCGACAGAAAAGACATTATAATAAAAGTAATTTTAGGTAACAAGGAAAAATCTTGACTTAAATCATAAATATGGTTGTCTAATCTTTAGGCATTGAATTGACAACAATTTATTGATTATGGTTTAAGTAGTCGGGGACTATATGAATAAATAATGGTATTTTAGATAATACAATTTTAAACACCATTGCTTAAAATATGATGATATAGAAATTTTGTAACATTTTTTCTATAGTATTGTCTATTTCTTTTTAGGCCACATGTGATTGTATGTTTTAGACAACACATTTTTAGGCCACATGTGATTGTATGTTTTAGACAACACATTTTTAAGCGTTGATTGTTGTGTATATATTTATATCTTTAATACATTTATTATAGACAACATTTTTTTAAAGTGGAAATATAAAACTTAACCATTTAAACAAATTTTGCAATATCATTTAAAATTTTATTTATACATTAGTCATCCTCTTTTAAATCATATATTAATAGGATTCTTTTAAGAAATTAAATAAAATAAATATTATTTATTAACATAATGGAAATAAAATAAAACAAACAAAATTGAAGCAATTAATTAAACCACTTTTAATATATAATGACATATAATGTTCTACCACAAATATAGATAGTCAATTATAAAGTCTCATTGTATTTTTTTATAAATCTTTCTACTTAGAAATATTACAAACTCAATAACAAGACATACAACATGATTTTTCTATAGTGCATCTCAAATATTAATATATATCATCCTTATTCAATAATATCTTAAATTGTAATGAAACATGTTAATTATAATCATCATAATCAGGATTATAAGTTGATGCGGATGAAGGAGGTATTGTTGCACTATTTTCCTTGTCCATGTCATCAATTCATCTACATCACCATCATCGTCAAGTTTTAGATTTTGTTGCTTGAGCATGAATTTCATCATTAGTTGCATATCTTTAATTTTCTTTGTCATGTCATTCATTTTAGCTACATATCTTTTCTTGATAACAATAATTTCTTCATTTTTTTCAATATTGTGAGTGTTATAGTCATTCCATAACAATGCACTTAGTCAGGCTATTCTTTTCCAAACAAAGATTCAAATGTTTATTCCACTAAATCACTTGAATTTTGAATGGAACCTTGAATTGTAAAAAAACACCAATAGAGTATTGATTAAGCAATTGATTGATGGGCTATATAATTTAATTGAAAACATAAAGAATTGCTGAGAAAAAAAGACACATAGATTTTAAGACTAACCAAATGCCTACTTTTTGTGGTTATGGGAACAACAAGCCAAATAGTAAATGAACTCATGCATTCAAGCATTTGTCTCCATTGCCAGAACCTTCAACCAATGTTCTCACAACACATCTTCAAGACAAGATGATCTCAACCACACATAACTGTTGGACTTGAAGACTTGGTTTCAAGTGGATTTGATGTCTCCAACCACCTTTGATGATGTAGATGATGGTGCTTGAAGAATGAAGATTGTGTCTTAGGATTAGAGTGTCTTAGGATGTGGGGTAAGATGCATTTCAATTAATCTTGGACTTAATCTTGAGTTTTAAAATGATTTGAAATGTTTTAAAAGGTTTTAAAATGTTTTCAAAAGTCTTAACTGGTTTTTAACTTGTTAAAAATGTGGTTTCAATAAGTTAAAATGTTCTTGGTTTTTAAAGCTTTGTTTTGGCTAATTTTAGCTAGCTGTTTTTCTGAATTTAAACCAATTGAAATTCTGGAGCTATCGTTAAAAATTCTAACTCTCTGGAAAAGCTAGTTAAATCGCATTTTCAACCGACTGTTTTCAAGTTTTCAGAAGAGGGGTGCTCTCTGGAAAATTCATTTTAATGAAAACAACTAGTTAAATCGTGTTTCAACTTACTGATTTCATCATAAACAGTTTTAAACCACTGGAATAGTTTTGTTATAAATACTTTGGAATTCAAAGAACTGATTGACGAATCAATTACAGAGAAACCCACTGTTCAAGAAAGCTTTTCAAGTGCTCTAAATCATTCTGCGAAATCAAGAAGTCCAAGATCAAATTGATTAGAGAATTTTATATAGAATTCATACTCTGTTTTTCTTCTGCGTGCTCTATTTTTTGTCCTGCACTGTTTTTCCAGGTGATTTTGTTCCAATTTCTTGTATAATTGTTTGTTGCGTTTGCTTCTCTTAATCATGGTGATTAAGGTGTTCTTGTAATAGGGTTTTACAAGGGAATACAGATCTTGTAGGGTTCAAGATCAGGTTTATTGTTCTGATTTTAGTTTTTCATGTAGGGTTCATGTAAAAACTGAAGTTTAGTGAATTGATTTGATTTGGGTGTTTAGGAAACTGGATGTAGCCTTTGTTGAAAGGTGAACCAATATAAATCTCTTGTGTTGATCTTCTTTCCCTACTCTTTTAAATTCTGTAATTGATATTTGAATTGTTAATTGAATTGGATATATGATACATTGATAAAAAGCATTTCAAGAACCTTTAAAGAATTGATTTTCCTCTTCATTTTGAATCTGCTTTTTCTAAATAGGCCTTAAATTTTGAAAATCTTTAAGAGTTTAATTCACCCCCCCTCTTAAACTCAGCCATTTATTCCAACAATAACAACATAATTTATTATACTTTAGTTAATTTCCTTATTCTTTTTCATCAAAAGGATATTAACATACATTGACATATATCTCAACAGATACTAATATGGCCATTTAGAGTAAGTTAACTAGTGAAGTGAAATTAGAACACAAACTCATCATATATTTTTTGGAAAATTATCATCAAAAGAAAAACTACAATTTCTTCATTGAATAAACATTGTTGAAACATGTATTACATTATTTAGAAAGCAAATAAAGTGATTGTTTGTGATAAAGTAGAATATAAATATAAAGTGGGAGGTTACATTAATTTATAGCATATGGAGAGAAGATTTAAGATTTTAGGCATTCTTAATAATTAAATAAGAAAATACTTGCATTAGCATTTTAGATTTCTTTATTCACTACTTTTCCTTTACAACTTGCACAACCTTGACGAGTCTTGATAAACATTTCAGCAAAAATCACTTCTTCCCTTTCCTTCTTATTTGCAAGTTGCATTAATTAATGATTAAAAATTAATAAAGTAATATGATTAAAATACATTTTCACATTAGATATAAAAAGGAGACACAATCACATATATATTAATACCAATTTAGCATGAACTCTAGCAAAGTTTATTGGTCTCACATAATTAATGTATATATTTTTGCTTAGATTTCTTCACAACATTCTTTTCACCAATGCTCTGCATTATAGAGAAAAATAACTAAAGTTAGATAGAAATTGTAAATTTGTGATATTAAGAGAAAGAATACAATAACATTAAAAAGACTACAATATAAGTCTTAAGCGATAGTGAAGGAAAGAAGATAGTTTGGGGGTTGGGATGCAGAAGAAAAGAAGATAGCTTGGGTAAAGTGATCAAAAGTGTACAAATCGAAACATGTTGGCTTAAACATAAACAGGTGGAAACATTTAATAATGCATTACTAGCAAAATGGAAATGAAGATACACAGTTGAAAACCATAGACTATGGATAGAAGTGTTACATATAGAGACGAGTTAAAATGGGATAATAATTCCAAAAAGGAATCATTACAATGGAGGAATTTAAAAATTGTGACTGGAGAAGGCACACACCAAAATTGGTTCGATAGTCATGTAAAACAGAAGTTAGAAATAAGAATAAAAGTTAGGTTTCAAGAAGACAAGTGGAATGGAAAAATACCATATGCTAAAAAGTATCATAAGCTTTACCATAATGCTAAATAAAGTGAGACACACTGGGATAAATGGGGGGATGGAATAATAATATATGGGAATGGAATATGCAGTGGGAGAAACTGCAAGTATTGACATTCATGGAAGAGTTAGCAGTAAATACACCAAGAGAATAAATAAGGGCAAGATGAATGGATGTGGAAAGGAGAGGAAAATGGATTACATTATGTCAAATCTACATATCAAATTTCACATAATAATATCCAATGGGAACATAGCAATTATTATAAAGAGATTTGGAAAATTAAAGTGCTCCCAAGTTTTCTACATTTAGTTTGGAGATTAAGAATGAATCATATTGCAACAAAAGAAATTATAATACATAAAGGAATACAAATATCTCCAAATACTTGTGATTTGTGTGCCTTAACAGAAGAATCAACCCAACATTTGTTCTTTGAGTGTAGGATAGCTAATATTGCCTAGAACTTGTGTAACAAATGGATAAGTATAGTTAGAACCCAACACAATCAAGTCATACAAAACTTCAACATCTTCCATATCCCAGATTGAACAAAAAAGAGAATAACATATGGAGGATTATGTGGATAAATCTAGTGAATGGAATATGGGAACAATGAAACTCTATTATCTTCAAAAACAAAAATTAGGACAGGGGAGAATATTTGGGTATGCAGAGTTAAGAGCTTGGATAAGCATTAGGAATAATTTTACTAAATTGGGTTTCTTGTACTAAGATTGGTGCATGAATCCAATCTTATGTATTAAAAGGATACATGTATAACATTGTGGTAGGAGTTAAACTAACTATCAATATCCTAGGAAAAAAGCAGAGGAATAATTCAATCTGGATATGATGTAGAGTAAATATTTTGGGGAGGATAAAGTAGTAAGATAGGGGGAAGTAACAAGGTTAATCTGATGCTTGTTGTATGTGGTTGTTAATGTGCTTGGAAGAATTATTAAGAGCTGTTGTGAAACTATAACAAATCCATATCAGGCTTCTCTCCGTCTCATTGCTCAAGCTACAATTGATATTTTTATTTTATTTAAAGATGTCAAATGAAGGGTCATTGATATGCACATCATGATATTCTAAATAAGAGATTGAAAAAGCTTTAGTAAAAGTAGAAGTTTTTAGTTTAGCACACTACATATGTTTGTTGATACAGAGAAGCTCATGTTGGAATTTAATTCCATGAATTTATCAAGTGGACTTTTAAAAGTGAATGTGTTGATACAGAGAAGCTCATGTTGGAATTTTTGGGTCATATAAATATATATTACGTAATTAAATGTGTTAGGGCCATTATTTTATTAGCCAAAATATTTAAGTGGTCTAATTAATTTAAAATTATGACTAAGGGCATATATGTCATGAAAGGCTAATTGTGTAGATACCATCAGTAATATTTTTAATTTGATGAGGGGCCAAATTGAAAATATTAAACTCTGAAAGTTATAAAAGGGTTATGGTCCCCATTTTGTAGAGCAGAAGACAGAACATACAATTTCTGTTCCTTTCTCTTCATTCCCATCAGAAGAGAAACCCTAAAGAGAATCTAAGGTGCTCTACATTTGGAAGATCACATACCAGTAGTTATATTCATCATCTTCATTATTCCCAATGGCAAATCCAGGTACGCTTCCACATTTTATATTCATCATAAATTGAAATATGGGTTCATAAGGATTAATTTGATTGTGCTGTAATTTTGATTCTATATGGACAAAAGTATGTGATCAGGACACAATTATTGATTATTATAAATTTCTATTAGCTCATTCTATCAACCTTTATTATAAAAGTATCCATTTAATTGATGCATCAAGCTAAAAGTAGCCTAGATTATACTTTTTTAAACAATCCACAACATACAGTTTCAATGAAACTTTATGGGGACTTAAAAGAAATCAATCAAAATGCACAACATATAGTTATAAGCTTTTAAGCACAAAATTCCCGAACTTCTGCATTTCGTTTAGTTGTGTTATGTTATAGTTTTTAGGCTCGTATTTCTAGTCTAGTAGGTAGCTCTATGGATATAGTCCTTTTGTTTATTTATTTTTTTGTTCTTTTTGTTGTTGTATATGAGTATGAGCACTCCTTTTGGGCTATGTTCAATTTATTCTTTCTTGTTGATAAAAAACATTAATGCACTTACATTTTACAAATTTGTGTTTAAAGGATTGTAGCGTTACACCCAAAAAAATAAACAAAAAAAGAACTTTAGCTTAAAGACTTATGTCTTGTGACTTAAGTGTCTTTACATATATGTGAACTATTTGATCAAGGACTTACTCCAAAGTTTTAGGCTTTGTTCCTTTTTAAGGAAGGATTTGAGGGAGAGAAAAAAAATGGATTTGAGGAGAAAAAGAGTAAAAAGTGAGGTTATTTGTTTTAAGGAAAAGACAGTGGAAAATGAAGAGACAGTTTATGAAAGTTTGTGAATAATTTGGTTGATGTAATAAATTAAATTTAATTGTATATTAATATATTTTAAAAATAATTTAATATGAAAAATAATTTTTCTAAAATATACATTAAATAAAAAAAATTTAAAATTAAAGTAAAAAAATCTTTAATATATAAAAAATACTTTTTAATTAAATATTAAATTATATATAAAATATTTTATTTAATATTATTATTATTTCTTATTAAACAAATTTATTTACACTATTATTATTCATTTAATATTTATTATTACACAAATTTATTTTTACAATTAAATTTTTAATTTAAAATTATTTTTTAATATATTTTATACATATATTTTATTATATATTATAATATAAAATTAATAATGTTATAACATAATCAATTATTATAATATTTTGATTATTATTATTATTTATAATTTTAATATTTTTATTTTCATTAAAAATTATTGAAAATTTATTTTTATTATTTATTATTTTTATCAAATTTATTACTATTAATAAATTTATTATTTATGATTGTATATTTATTTAATTATATTAAATAATAAAAATAATAAATAAATAACATAATATAATATATAAATATAATAAAATATTATACATATAATCAAATTATGTATTGCATAATCAATGTGAAGTTTACATAATCTATGTAATACATAATAATATTTTATTATTTTTTTGTAAATTTTAGTTTTTTTAAGAAAAAACGTTGCTAAAATTTTTTTTTTTAATTTTTTAATTTTATAATTATTTTATTTTTCGATTTTTACACTTTCTTTTCTTTATTTTTCTCTGTGCTGTCTTCGGATAGAAATATTGCATTAGAGAATCTTGCAAACCACTAGACATGGTAAAAGGGATTAGATTTAGTGGGTTAGTCCACTTGTTCAAAATTAACTCGTTTTTATTTAAAAAATTACAATAAAAAATAGTTTAAAAAATTAATTTTTTATAATATTATTTAAAATATGTAATAGTATTACAATTTAAATTATTAACATCTACAAATTAAATTTTAATTATTATAATGAAATAATTTAAGTTGTAAAGTCAATAATCATTTTAATATTTATTTAATTAGAGACATTGATTGATTAACTAAAAGTTTAGAAAATATTTATATTATTAAATATGTTTTTAAAATATTTATATATATTACAATAAAAAATATAAAAATAAAATGTAAAAAAATAAAATTAAAAAAAATTAACAAATCAATAGAATAGACTAAGATTTTCCGTCTATCTAGCTACGACAAGTGAGTTGATCTATTTTAGTACCCGAAAGTATTATAGTCTATGCATATAAAATCATTTGGAATAAGTGTTTTCAAATTACAAGATTTAAAAAATAGAGCTCTACATTCCTTATCTTTTTCATATTTTATTAATTACTTATATTTATCTTGATTTAATTAATTTGTGTGTTTTTTACTCATATTTTAATAACATTAATTTTATATATATATATATATATATATATTTTAGTATATTTAATTGTCTCTAAAATCAATTTTTTACTGTGATTGTATATACCCAATACATTAAATGAATTTTATATTCTTATGGACATTATTAGTTGGATACATGTGTTTCATAGTGATGACTGTTGAATAATTATTTTTAATATTTTTAAAATAGAAAAACACGATATGGGATGCAATAAACATATATATTTCAATAAAACTATGTGAATATTATTCCTCATATGAGTTTACATGAATTATGACTCTTATGATACATTTTTATATGAGATTGAGTACTCTTATTGTTGATAAAAAAAATAATAAGATTTATAGAGATTTGTGTTTGATACATCAATACCTTATAAATATTATTTTTATATTTTTTATTACTACTAATTTGATATTGATAAAGTTGAAATTTAAATTCTTAATTGATTGAATCACCTTCAATAAAATATACTAGTACATTGTAATTGTAGATATATATTAACAAATTTATTTTCACAAAAAATTTGTAGGTACATAAAATATAATAACATACAATATATATTGTTAAATCTATTTCAAAATTTATGTTAATATTACACGTGAATATAGTATAAGAATCATAAACTCAAATATAACACATCTATAATGACATCTTTTACATGTCACTAAATGTGAGATTTGTTATTAGATATATTGCTCATTAATCTTTTCATTTTAGGAGAATAAGTTTATATATATAACTAAAATTTATTAAACCAAACTAATTTTTTTTTAAAAAATATTTTACATAATTTTATATTAAATTTAATATAGTCATGAATATATCATTTAAATAAGAACTTTTCTCTTTTTATATTAATTCACCTAACAATTTATTATTTTTATAACTTAATTAAATTTTAAATTTTTCATGAATTTAAATTTTTTAATTGAATCTCTGTTAAAAATGTTAATTATATAGAATAAAATCTTCATAAGTTTTTGTAAATTGATTTTTTTAGTCAATTAAATTGATGTATCAATTTGATCTTATAATTTCTAGTACAATTCTACAAAATTACATAAGAATAAAAAAATTCGGAAACCTAATTTTATACAAAAAAAATTATTTTTAAATTAAATACTAAAACAAAAATCAAACAAATTAGCCATTTAAATATACAAAACATTGTCCTTTGGTAAAAATAATTATGATTTCAGAATATTATTTTCATTAAACTTAATAAAATTTTAAATTTTTTATAAAATTAAATATCTTTAATTAAAATTTTATCAAAAAGATTATTTTATTAAATGCTAATAATTTTTATATTTTTTAATTGAATTGAAAATGAAAATATTTGTCACTTGCATCATTTCTCATGCCAAAATTTTATAAATGAATATATGGAGTAAATTGAAATTTATTTCTTAATTCTTTTGCATATACTCTCATACTTTATTCGATCTTTAAAAAATTTATGGACAATTTATTATATTAGACATTTTTATTTCAAAAGGTCATAATTTCTTAATTCAACTTTTACCATACTATATGATTTTTAAGAATTTAGGATATTTTTAATGGAATAATTACTTATTAATTTAAAAAATGTGAAATGTAAATGATATAGTTAAACACTGGTTGTCTAGAATTTTCAAACAATTATAAATAATTTTATTTTTATGTAATCTTATTTTAATAATAAATTTTTTTAAGTAATTCTTAATAATTTTGACAAATATTCACATTAAAAATGTTTTTATATTATTTTGATTCAACGTCTTATAAAATCTAATCTAATATTATATTATTTACATTTTAATTTATTAATTTTCTCATATCATAAATTACTTGTATATATAAGATCTAAAATCTTATTTTTATTATCATGTCTTATAACATTCAAATTTTAAATTTATAATTATAACTATAACTTTTATCATTCATACTCTTATTCAATAAGAAAAGTAAATTTAAAAATATTTTGAACAACAAAATAAGTTTAGTATAAAAATAAAAGAACAAAACAAGTAAAAAGAATGGAGAAAAGAAAATTAATGAGGAGCATATTAACATTGTCTTAGGTTAGCCAAATTGTCTTAGTTTTCAATTTTTTTTATAATTTTAACCACTTAAAAACTAACTAAATTCCTTATTATCACAGTAAAAACTAAAAATAAAAGAAGTTACTGTAAAAACTTAAACACAGCTTTTAATATAAGAACTAAAATAAAAAGTTGTATCTACAGATACTAAAATAAATAGAAAATGTTAAATATAAAACTAAATAGCTAATGAAATATATAATTTAATGAAATACAAAATTACATTTTCATATAAATATAGAAGTGTGGATTTACTAACTCTGAGAGTAAGTTGAATAAGTTGTCCTTAATTTTTTATTTCATTTTAAATTAATGATTCAAATTAATCAAGTAATAAATATATTTACTTTTTTAATAACTTATTAATATATTTTTGTCAATTATTTTTATATATAAATATGTATTTAATATTTATTTTAATATAAAAATAGTAACGTAAAATATTTTCTTATTAATAAATAGATGACATTCTAGAAAAGAATTATTTTTGTAAAACATCTTATCTTCTTTATAAAATATATACATTTTAGTCTATTATTTTATTATGAAATATAAAAATTTTGATACATTGTTATGATTTTATTAAAATTATTAATATTTATTTATATTTGAAATAAATTTTTAATAATTTAATTTTTCTACTAATATAAATTTTAATTCTTTAAAATATTAATTAATCTGTATAGATAATTATATAATAAATAATAAAATATATATTTATGCAATTAATTTTTAAATGTAATGTATTCTAAATAATATAATTATATTTAAATATTTATTTAAAATAACACAATTATATTTAATTATTTATTTTCAAAATATATATTTGTTATTAATAATTTTTTATAGGATAAAAAATATAATAAAAATATATTTATTTTTTATTTATTCTAATTGAATTGGAATATTTTATTTATTTATCATAATTGAAAGTATAAAATATTATTACTTTTATTGATATTTATTAATTATTACATATAATATTTTTATTTGTAAATTTGTGTAAATAATTAATACATTTGTAAAATAATTACATAAAAATTGTATAACTGTGCTTTGTTATTTTTTACATAATTATTTATAAATAATTAATATTTTAAAAAATAATTAAAATATATATTAATAAAAAAATCTAAGAGAAAAATTTTAGAAAAAATGTTCACTGTCCATTAAAAAAGTTAAATATATATTATCTAATTAATCTAAATGATCTATTTAAAATAAAATAAAAAATTAAAATTAAGAGTAACTCGTTTTCCTTGTTCACTCTATTGATTGATATAATTGGATCCGAACTCTAAATATATTACATATGTTTAGCAAGTAGAGCATCCTAACTCAAAAGACCTTTGCTGTTCTCTCATCTTCTCTGTTACAGTCTATCCTCCATTGTACTTTCAATTCAAAACTCCCATCTTTCTTCCATGAATTCAATTTCTTTAACTTCCTTCCTTTCCATGCCCTCACCGCCATCCAACTTCCGTTCCCTACTCCAATCCAAGCACCAACCTTTTATGCACACTCTCTGCTCCACTGCTCTCACTCTCTCTCCAATTTCTCTCACACCAAAACCCTCTTTCCGGCGAGCCACTGACTCAAACATTGACGCACCCATTTCCCTCCCTGAGGGCGCGTCTTTTGTTTCCATCCCAGAAATCGTCGAGAAGGACTGGTCCGTGCTCGATTGCGTCGAACAGCGAAGCCTTGAGCGCATTGTGTCTGCGGGGAAGGTCCAAGAGGGTTCGAGGGTTTTGGTTTCAACTGGGTCTGAAGACTTTGTGGATTCCTTGGTGGGGTTGACTTCCTCTCTGTTCGTTGTCCATGACTCGCTTCTCGTGCTGGCCTGCGTCAAAGAAAAGTATGACAGGGTTAAGTGTTGGCAAGGAGAGATTGTACATGTTCCGGAAAAGTGGGCTCCTTTTCATGCTGTTTTCCTTTATTTTCTTCCCGCGTTACCCTTCAAGCTTGACCAAGTTCTGGGGTCTTTGTCTGGAAAATGTGCTCCGGGTTTGTTTTCTCTTCAATTTTGAGAACTTTATAATTGCTACTGATTAATACTTTCCTCTTTCTATGACATATTGTTTTTCCTGATAGTGTCCAATTCGTTGCGTGTTGTGTGGTAGGAAACCCAACAATGCTGCTTCTGTTGTTTACAGTCTGAGAAATGTTAGCACTTTCCTATCAAACATGCTGTCTGTGATAATTCACATTTGGGTCTAATGTCATGTTTGGATAGACTTTCCTAAAAAGGAGTAAAAAAAGAAGATAAAATGAATTAAGTTTATATCAACTTATACATGACTTAAAATCCGTTTTTGAAGAAGTTATGGAAGATAACTTTTGTACATTACTTAATGGATAAACTAGTTTTAACTTGTGGGAGATTTTTAATCTGATTTAGCTTTTTAATTTCATTTCCTATTAATGATTATCCAGAAATTTATCTAAACAAGACTTGAACTTCTTATTTAATAGGCCTCTCCGCATAATTTTATAGTTTTTGAAGAATTTTAATCAATGGGAAAGAATGTAGTTGGAGTGTGTTATAGAGTATCACTACTTACTAGCTCTACTATAATTGTATATTTTATATGTGAACTTCAGTCAAGCATGAGCACTCATTCTATTTGCTTTTGAGACAAATACCATAATGTTGTGTCTCAAAAAGTTTGTCGTTGATGAAGCATTAAGTAATGTTTTTCTTGTAACTTGTTTGCATCTAGGTTTTAGTAATTTAGGGTGACAGGTAGAGACTTCAGGAAAAACACTGCTGAAATGCTGAATTTCTGACGCCTATTATTACTCGACTATTGATTTGTTTATGACTATGTTTTATTTAGATGATAATTTATTAATGTGTAATATTTATTTCTAATCTGCTAGTTGTATGTATACTTAACTGTATTGCACATTAAATTGACGTATTTTCTTAGTTTTACACGTTATTGTTCTTATTCTTATTCAATATTATTTCCTTGTGAAGTTTAGCTCAGAGATCCAAACTTGTACTTAATTTTGAATTTGACCTGTAGGTGGAAGAGTGATTATCAGTCATCCCAAAGGGAGAGAAGTATTAGAACAGCAACGAGAACAGTACCCAGATGTAGTGGTTTCTGACTTACCTGATAAAACATATTTGCAAAGTGTTGCAGCTGCTCACTCTTTTGATCTGGCTGAATTTGTGGATGAACCTGGCCTATATTTAGCCGTTTTGATCTGCTCGAGGACTTAATACCTAGAGTGGATACAGTTGAATGCACAATTTGATTGAACCTCTTATATAATGTTTTCCTTTTTGACTGATAACATGATGAAAAGTCAAAATGATGTAATTTTATTCATATGTGATATTTTGCTCGCATGTAAAATCTTGCATGGCAATTGGAACGATTTTGTGTCAACCAAATTTTTCCATCTCTTAAAAAAGCTCACTTGCTTCAAACATTACGAAAGCCTCAGAAGCTCAACCAGTACCACCTTTCTCCATTAAATCCATATCAAATTGACACCACTGTTCATCATCGAGCAACACAATCGCCAAATAACCAGACCCAACATAAGTTGTCGGCTCTGTCATCAACATTCACCAAGAGCTGGCTTTGTAGACCTTGGATATAAGTGTTGCTGATGAGGTCAACTAGCCCTAGTGGTTGAAGGCTAGATGATGCAGATACTTGTTGTGCTAAAGTTCCAGCTAGTTTGCCACATGGTAAGGCTTTTTGGTTTGATTTTGCAGACTCTGAAGATGGTGGATTTCTGATGGGTTTTCTTCTGGTATCAGGATGATGCTTCCAATTTCATGGGCAGGGTAGTGCTAAGGGTTCTCGATTCTCTTTCTGGCTTGAGGAGCTTATGATGCTTTGCTCATGGCTGAGGTATACATACCAAATACTGTATAAACGATATTTATAAGAGAGTTAGTTAACCAAAAAAAGAATAGTTTCATTGGGTTACTAAAGAAGATTTTCAGCCGCAAAACCCCTCCCTTGTTTGTTCTTATTTTTCTTATGTGCATGACCATGTTTTTCACTTACCAGGTCTTCTTCCTACTTTCTTTTGGAAATAGTAAGTAATCATCAATAAAGTTAAATCCATTATTTCTTATAGACAATCTCTTAAATTATCAGTAAAATCTCAAGCAAATTTGTCACTGTACGCATCGAACCAAATTTGAATTTGACTAAACACAAAATATATATATATATATATATATATATATATATATAACATTGGAAATCACATATAGTGAATGTAAGAAATATCTTCATTTTTAAAATTCTTAGTAATTTCACATGTCAGAAGATTTATGGTTATTGTACATAGATGGTATTAATTTTGTGGACAAGGACACAAAAATTGCTCACTTTTAGGTATAAAAGATTAAAAACACAACTTTTGGAAAACATATACCTCACATTCTTTGACTTCTACATACACCGCCATAACATAATTGAAAATATAAAATTATTTTTTAATATTATTTTTAAATCATTATAGTTTTATATTTATGTATTATTTATATTTTTTTTATATTTTAATTACATAATCTAAAAGTTATTTTTTTATTCACATTTATGTTTTATGTTGAAAATAGTTTATAGTACTGTTCCGGATTAGAAAAAAGCTTTCTGAACTATATTGAATTATATAGACAATGCAATTAATTAAGATAATTTTTTTTTGTATTTATAAGTGTTTTAGTATTTTTTTCTGAACTATATTGAATTATATAGACAATGCAATTAATTAAGATGAATTTTTTTTTATACTTATAAGTGTTTTAGTATTTTTTATACTTATAGGAATGTATGTGGAGATCATAGATGTGGAAATCATAAAGGTAAAGAAAGAATGATCCCTATAACTGTATCTATAATGCAAAAGTTTTATAAGAAACTTATCTATTTAAAATAGTCTAATTTACAGTTTTATCTCATTTGTATTCAATTTTGCACTATTTAAAAAAAGTATTACAGTATCGAAAATAGTATTACAAAGGTGGTTGTTGGAATTGAAATATTATTTTTTATTGTTAAGACACATGAACTTATATAACACTTAATTCTATATTAGAAATTATTTAAGTAATGAAAGATAAAAAAATATTACTCATACAAAAATAGAGACTAAAACAAAAAATAAATATGTACACAGGGACTAGATAATTAAATAAAACTTAAAAAAAAAAGGTAGAGAGACTTAAGTGGCTAACATTTATAATTTGTTTCAACTATGAATGTAATTTTATTTGTTCAATTTTTTATACGTGAATCACTAATGAATTTCGAACTTTATTAAAATTATTAGTATTATATTGCCACACCGAATCACAGGTTTCATGTATTAGATTACTTTTGAAAGAAAAATAATCATATCATCCAATCACTTCGGTTATCTTTATTCATTATTTAATTAGTTTAGTTCACAATTTAAATTCAATTCTAAACAATTTGCACTAGATAAGTTTTAACTTTTCAATTTTACTCTTATTTTTATTTTTTGAAGGAAAATGTTAAATAAATAAAAAGATGTAGTAAATATGATAAAAAATAATTCAAAATATCAAATAACTCGTCTATAAGTTATTGTGTGGAAAATAGTTGCATAGCTCTCAAATCTGTACAATTAAAATAAATTTACATATCTTGAAAATATATTTATACACACATTTACTCAAATAGTTACTAAGACTTATTTGTAGTTAAATACATTTTTTCCTTAAAAAAACGATATGAATATATTAAAAAATAAAATTGTAAACATGAGTGCCATAAAAGAAATTAAAATTAAAATATATACACATCAATAAGTTCGATTTCAATTGTTTTAATTTTTAAAATTAAATCCAAAAATCTGATCCTATTTAATAATTCTTTTAATCGAGTTTCAGTTTTTTTTATAGTTGTTTTGTTGAATTGATCAATTTATAACATTTACTAAATATACTACCCTAAACACAATTAAAATCAGTAAGAAATGTCCACGTGTTTTATTGTACTAGTTTAATGGAAATTTTATTTTTTTAAATCTTTTAGATGGTTCTATCAGAATATTAAAACATCAAAAGTTCCAATCATATAAGAATGCATCTATTGTACTAGTTGCATTGGGTACAGAAATAACAAGAAGAAAAATAGGTAAGTAGGAAAAAAAAATAACAGAAAAACTAGTTGTCGTGTGTAAAATAAATATGCGGAAAATAAAGCTGTAAAGATTATTCGAGTTTAAAAGAAAAATAAAATATTAATAAGAAAACTTAATGTTGGTAATCCTTGAAATTGAGGGGTTCTTTTTATTCTTCAATTAAAAAATTTCAATTTTTATTTCTTTAATTTTGTAAAAGTATTACTTTTAGTCTCTAAGATTACATGCTGTAAATAACACTCATGATAGTAGCATACTTAAAAATTGTCACATAGATTTAAAGGTGTAACATGAATTTTTGAAATTTTACTAAAAACCTAAATATGTTTTTAATTATTTCAATTGGGATGTTATCTTTTTGAATTCTCCTATTAAAATTTTTATAATTTTAATCTTTTTTATTTTGTGAAATGTTATTTTTGGTTGCTAAAGTTAGATATTTTTGGCACATTTTATATTATTGTTATTCAAATTCTAGTTAACAAATATTTTTAAAGACATCTTCAAGATGTTTTAATCTTTCTCCAAAGAATTATAATGTGATGTTTTAATTTATTTTCTATAAATTTTATTATATTATATCATCTTTTTTAATTTTTATATATTTTTTAAAAAAAATTATAAAAAATTTAATAATATATTATTTATACTTCAACGTATTAAATATTTTATATCATAATTATATTTAATATAAATAAATATAAATAATTTATAAGATTTTATTTAATAATATATTATTTATATTTAATAAAAACAAATAATATTTTTTATCTATTATCTTATTTTTATTTTGATGTTATTATATTCATCTTCTAAAATTCAGAAGTTAAACTTATAATCCTGCAATCTTTAATATCAATTTTCTTTTTCTTTCTCCACTTCACTTCCGCATTAAAAAGAATGAAATATAACAGTAACCAAAATCTCTTTATTAGTGATAACTTATGAATTTTTCCATTCACTATTGTCAGGATGTTGCAAATGAAATGTCTTCTTTCCTGCACCTCTATATTTCTTTCTCTATTTTCAAAAAATTTTAAAATGATCAAAGTTGTCCATGTAAAAAATAATTTCTGAATGATAGAATTTAAATTTATTAATATAAAAAAGTATTTATCTTTTAAACTGTAAAATCTAAAAATTAAAATTTTAAAAAATTATTTTTTAATTATAGAATCTAAAAGTGAATTCTAAATTTAAAATAAACTTTGTGTACAATTTGAATAACAATTTTTTTTAATACAGATGAATTCTGACAATCCAAAAATTTATTTTAAATTTAACTTTTAAATTCTATAATTTAAAAAATAAATTTTTAAAAATTTGACTTTCGAATTTTATAATTTAAAAGATAAATTTTTTTTAATATAACTTTCAAATGACTTTTAAATTTTACAATTTAAAAATTATTTTACACCAAACTCATTTTTAAATAAAATAAAAAAAATAAACATAAAACAATTTTGATATTTCATAAATTTTTGGAAAGCACCAGTAGAAAAATAGTGTTACTAAGGACAAAGTGTTGAATAGAACTTAGAACCTACAACTTGAGTGAGACTTAAGCTTACAGTGGTGGAGAGTTCTTGATTACCTTGCCCTAAATCAAAGATTAAAATTAATATTTCACAAAATTGAACAACTATAAAATGAAACTTTTTAATTAAGGAACCAGAGAAAGCGGCCTTAATTTCCAGGATTGAAAAAACATTTAAATCTTAAAAAATTATTTTTAAAATAAAAATATGTTTTAACCCGTAACCTTTTACCGGATACACTTTTTTTTTTCAAATTTAAGAATTATACTTAAGGTGCACCATCAAGCGCATGTTCACAAGAAGCAGGAATTGAAGGTAATATTGGTAAAGCAATCAACAGTGTCAATTTCCTTTCTTTTCTTATCACTCCAATGCACCAAAAGATTGGAGTTTCCTCATTTCCCTTCTGATGGTTAACACTAAAAAAATCTTTACACAGGCAATACATAGAAAATAACTTCTAATTAATAAATTTCAAATCCAACTTTCACTCTCACGAGTGTTACTTTAAGAATGAATACGTCTGATTTTGCATCAAAAAGGCCAAGAAAGTAGAAAGGAGCAAATATGGCCGAACATCGTTCGTTCTAAAAGGTGCTATGGTTTATACCTAGGGCACTTTCACTACATCTACACATACTCAGATGTTGCATGTCCCTGCGTGACAAAATCGTGAGATTCACATCAAAGGATCTAAATTTGAATTCAGAAAATAACCTCAGTCAAGCAAATGCTTAATCATAATGACAATGTGAGCTCAAAACTCCAAATACAGCTTTCACTATAAAGACTGTTTTGGTTTCAGTATGACAAAAAGAATTATGAAGAACAAATGCTTCAATGAAACTTTAGGGTGATTATGACCTCACGAGAGATCTTTAAAATACCAACACTCTCAATCTTTCTCTACACCAACAAAAAAAAGAGACAATTGGGCAACAATTAACTAATCAAGCTATAGGCTAAATTGGAAATTGCTGAAAGGAAGCTTATTGTTCACCAAATTACAAGGTACTCAAACCTCCGTTACCATATGTGAAGATAGGGACTGGATTCCACAACAGCCACCTTATTCTTCTCACTTTATCATTTTAGAAAATTGAAAACCTTTATTACTTGTTGCGAACAGGTTGTATTCCTCCATGGCAGGAATCTCTTTCTTATTGCAATTATGGACATTTTCAACATGATCTGCTGAACCTTTTGACCCAAAATCGCCAACAGTATCTCCACTCAAAGATGTGTGCGCCGATTTACATCCTGTTGAAAGGGCTACGGGTCCACCAAAATGAAACAAGGAAAAATCATTGTTATTCTCAAGTGACTTGGCAGAATTATCATGCATAACTTCTTCATGAAATGCTGGTTTCTTGGAAATAGTTCCAGCTGGAACGACCCTTTCTGCAAAAGATCCATTAAGATGCTGTAGCAAAGGTGGCTTGGAAACCCGAGACCGTTCCTCTGCATTCAAGACATTAGCTCTGGTAACTGGCTGATGAACTGGAATAGCAGGGTTGAATAAAGGAGCTGGTTGCTGCAAGGCTCCATACTGCAAGCAGAAGCGTGGGTCCTCGTTCAAGCCATATCCAAGAGGGCTAGCATATAAATAGGGATTTGTGTGTGGGAAGGGTATCAACCCATTTGTAGGAGCTCCGGGCCATGAAACCGGATTTTGATGGAAATAACCCAATGTTGAAGGAGCCTGAAACACTGGAAAATGTATATTTTGGTTTGACACAGGTGGAAGCATACCTAGAGATTGAGAACACACATTAGTGGTGGAAAAAGAAGTATCAAAATTTTGGGCGGTTTCCACAAGATTCCCAAATGCATAATTTCTTGTACTATCCAAGGACGGACCAATCAGTGAGTTTGAACTTCTTACCAAACCCTCACCATTTGCATTCTGGTTATTCTCTGTGGTAACTTCATGACAATCAGACAATATATTTTCCATGCAATCTAAATTATTCCTTACTTCAGATTGCCGGCTAACATCTTCTGAATCTGATGTGATTGAGGATTCTGTATTTTCATGGTTTGACGAGGTGGTATTGTTATCACCCTCACTTAGGTATGATGAGCAATTATCAGAGCTAAAATTGCTACTTTGAGTGGGATCAGCAGAACTATTTAAGGCAAAGCCTCCAGTTGAACATATTCCAGGTTCCTCTGAAGCAATTTCCATAGAGCTACAAGAACCTTCAACTTCTACATGAAAATTATTTTGACACCTTTCATCCGCTCCGCCAAACCTCTTTGAATTACATTCCTCAACATCATTATCACCTGACTCAGCAGCTTCTCCATTAGATGACTTGATCAGATCAGACTGAGTTCCTTGAACTTTAGTGGACGTCAAAATAACATCACAGTCAGAATTACTGCAAAGATATTTCTTCTGATATTCCGTAGGCTCCCAAACTTTCTTTGATTGAAACAAATCCCTGCCAGGATAGTTCCCCAAAACGTTTTTGTTTTTGGGTCTTCCATTACTCTCATGCATGTAGTCTACTTGATTATTCTTGGTACCACGATAAAATTGCTTGGATGTATCTCCTGCAGATTCAGACTGACAAGTAGGCTTTGTCTCCCGAATACCTCTAGTCATAGGAGAATGTTGCTCAACCCTTGTCTTATATTCATTATTTAAGCTACAGCTGCATGAATGAATATCACATCTCTCAATGGTCCGATTCTTGGAACTATAAAACTTCTCATTAAACTTGTGAGGACCACCATTTCGACCATTGGATTTTGTTGGGACATTAATCCTTGATTGCCTGTTCAACCCATTCATTACCCTGGATGATGTCACAAAACTCTCTCCATAATGTCTTGGCTCAGATCTGCCAGCCATCATACTATTTTCTGAAACAACTGCATATCGCCGTCTGTCAGACCACTTCATAGGCACATCCTGTTGAAATTCTTTCCTACATCTTAATCTTCGATGCGAAAGCATTGATTGTTCAATTGTAGACCGATCCATCTCATCTTTTGCATTTGAAGATTCTTCCTCACAATCATAGTAAGAGAGGTCTTGTGGTTTCAAAGCACTATCCTCACTGTACAATTCTTCATCTTGGATATTAGGAGATTCATCCCTCAGTAGATTAGTTTCATCTGTTTCAATAACAGAACTCCTGCAGCTATTAGAATAATTTTGCTCCACATCAGCAACTGCAGACAATTCTTCCTTCGAGATTTCAGGAGAACCAAGAGCATCATTTGATTCAGAACACCTTTTCTCTTTTTCTTTTCCTTTTAGCCTTTCCTTCCTCCTAAGCTTTTTCTCCCTTTCCTTTGCCCTTCTCCTCTCCTTGCGTTCTTCTTCTTCTCGTTTTTCCTTTTCTTCTTCTTCAAGAAGTTTCATCTGTAGACAAAATCAGACAATTGAGCTTTAGGAAGTGTAATTTAAAAAAAGAAACAAGAGTTTTCTTCCTGGCCCAAACAGCCTTTTTCCTAAAAGCATAATAACTAAGACCTGTTTTTCCAATGTAATGATTTCTCTGCAAGCTACATGCACTCGATCCTCCAGCAGTTTTAGTGCAAGACAAACGAATATGCTGTGTGCATTTTGGCGTGCTGTTCCTTCTCTGAAAGCCTTTTCAACCTGATGGATAAGACACAGTCAGTCATTGAACAAGAACAAACATGTACAGAAAATAATATTTTAATCTAAACATGCCTGCTCTTTGAATATAACAGTGGCAGCATCTAGCAGAAATTCTCGAGCAAGTTCAGGGCTTTTTGCATGTTTTTGGGGACGGGAGCATTCTCCATCAAGCTCATTCCCATCCTTGTCAATTGAATCATCATCCTGAGAACATACATTATATAAGATGAAAACTTATCTAACTAATTCCTCATTAATAATAATAAAAATCAAAAGAACGGATAATTAACAAGGTATATTCTTTTAGAGAAACTTGAATTACCTCTTCTTCCTCAGCCTCTTCAGCATGCTCAAAGAATCTTCTGATACTTTCCCCTTTTGTGATTGTAACATAACCGTCTCCTACAATTAACCTGCAATGTACACACTGTTGACCCTTCAACGAATGAGCTTTGACAGAAAATTCAGTACAGCGTCCATCTAATCTCCAAGCTCTGAGGGTGACAAAGCATGCACTCAAACCACCAAGCTCAAGGCCACTTGCTCGAACACATCCATTCAATCCCACATTTTCAAATTCCAAAATGTCAGATTTTCCTTCAGTTGTCCCCACAGCCCACTCAAAGTGATGATAGGTTCCTGATGCATCAGCAAATGTCTGACGCCAATCAGCTTGAACTGAGTCATCAGATACCTAATAAAAGTGAATGGACAGATGTCATTTTAGGTAGAAGTTCTATTATAGTTGTCAATAGCTTGATGAAACAATCTTTCATAGATGCTCTGTAGACACTTCCACTAAAATCTCAATCAGTGTAGATTTTACAGGATAGAAATGTGCAAGTCACACCTCATATTGAAAGGCAGAGTCAGCAACACAAAACCAGCTTGTGCATCGAGGTTCTCTACGCATGCGCTTCAATTCTTTTAGTTCCTTGAATTCTCGAATAACATTTCTTCTACAATCTCTGCAGAATCTCTTGCTATCAAACCTGGTATAGATATGGTAACTCATTAGTAAAATATAAAAGCATAGAACATCCTTTGAAACATACAACTATGTATATGTACACAAGAAAAAAATGATCTCACCAAATACTGAACAGCTTTGAAGCAAAGTTTCACATATATTTTATGACGATGACAAAATAGATTAAATTGTGCTAGTAATGAACTAGAAGGCATTGCTTTTATGCATTCAAATGAAAATTAGTAAAATATGTTCTAAAGAGAGACTAAAAAAAGTATTTCTATAATCTAACTGTATAGAACAAAGAGCCATATGATGACAGAAAGCAGCAAGTTCTCTGACCCAGTAGAAGAAGGCAGCAACAGACACAATGTAAGAAAATTTAAATAAATAGTATGGAAGATAATGCTTCACTTAATATTTTTTTTCTGACAGATAATGTAACTCCAGAGACAACAATTATATGTCATATAAACCAGTAATAATGTAGAAAACTGCGAAGTGAATCTATAATAGATTAAGTTTTTCCTATTTATCAAAAAGACAAAGTTAATATTCTAATCTACCACGGTGCCTTTGTCAAAATTCCTCTGAAGATCCCGAAGCCTCCTTGTCCAATATTTATATCTAATACACTGTTCTTCAAATTGTTTCTTTGTCTTTCTTAACCCAGGCTTCATTGATTAAGGATTTCATTATATTCACTCCACTTGTGTTACATTTCGGCAAATCTCCAAACAAACAAGATCACAAGCACAAAAAGGTCAGTGCCTCATTGGACAGTAATGTGTTGGCTAAATTATTGCCCAAAACCTTAATGAAAATAGTAATCACCACATCGTGTGAGTAGAGAATAATGTCTAATTTCAATCCTAACAACAGCTCGCCTGTTGATTTATCTTCTCAGTAATTGCACGAAAACTCCTATATTACAAAATCAGCTTTTATCTAACAGCCCATACTTGCACTCCACGAAGTCCCAAAGTATCTCATTGCCTCCAACAAAATCATCCTTTCTCGTCCAAACAAGTATCCAATTTCCTAAACCTTGCAATGTCATAAATAATGGAGTCTAATAACAAACTGAATCATTCCAATTCTCCAGGATTTTACATTATAATAGTTCTAGCAAGAACAACTGTTTTTGGAGAATTTTTAATCATACAATTTCTAATCTAAACTACCATAAACAAGAATCAGGGCAAAAACTTCAATATCACATGGGCTCTGCCAAGCAATACAATTAATAGATTATCTTTTGGTTGACAGTGGGTAAGTAACTCGGGAAATATAAAAGCAGACAGTAAACACACATTCAACACAAGCACCTCTCCCTCAGACAGCCTATCCTTTGGTATTTTCTTATTTTTCAACCTATAAATCCGTGAATCACTACAATATTTCCCATTACACAACACAACGACGTAACAAAAACTCTTTCCATTAATACAGCACTATATTTACTAATCATTTACTGCGTCGGACTATGTTGCTCGACAATTTTTTAACTTCATGTGTATAAGATAGATTCCCCATTCACCCTTTTAAGCACCAAACAGGTAGCTTAATTGTCCTAAAAAGCAACGGAAAGTAAGTTGAGTTCAAATAACTTGTAAATAATGGGTAAGAAGATCAAACCCCCAAAATATTTATTTTTTTCTCCTTATTTCCCCGACTCTTTTGAGGGTGATCTTGACAAAAATAGTCACTCTAGAAAATTAATTTAAACCTTTCAGAGGTATGTTAGGCATTCTTAATAAAATTTATATTATTAGTACCAATCCTCTCTGATCTAAGGCTTAACACTAAAAGGAATGGACAAAGAGATAGATACCTGTACATGAGTCTCTCAATAAAATCTTCTTCTTTCATTCTTAGGAGAGAAAGTCGTGTTTCCTCTCCCAGTGCTGACCAAAAATCTACTAGTGTATCACATGAAAGTCTGGCAGTATGCAAGGCACACGTTTCTCTTGTACCATGTCCTCTACCATAACTGACTATTCCTTGGCTTATCCAACCACGGCCTCCCCCACCACAAGCATCAGGATAAAGCAGTTCTCTTTCTCGCTCCCTGGAACGTGCCCCATCAAATACCTAACACGTGTGCAAAAGTTTAGCTACCACCAGGGAAAAGAATGGCATAAGGATCCAATATAAACGAGCGGCACTTACAATTTGCAGCCCTTTCAAAGACTTTGAATACAAGTAGCAGCTCATAAGTGTTAATGAGCCATCACGAGCTGTGGTCAGACCTCCCCAAGGATGGATTGATGGATCTTGGATTTCATCTTGACATCCGTTGATAATGCTTAATCCGTCATTGTTTAGCTTTCGCAAACCTCCGGATCTATTGCAAGGAAAGTGGCCATCCACCCCTTCTTGTTGTAAAGATTTTCCATGCATAGCAATCTGCAGAAAACCTTCAAGAAGTAATCCATTGCACCTGGAGCAGTACATATTTTTACGAGCTTGCTCAAAAAGGGATTGTTTGTCTATCCTCAACAGTTTTTGTCGAGCTTGCAGTGACAGCTCACTCCAGAACTGTATCACAAAAGTGTAATAAACCAGTAAGGGACAAGGTAAGCATGTCAAAGTTGCATGTTTATCCAGAGAACAAGGTCAACACGACCTAGGGCACAGCTCAATCACTGTGAAATAGGACTTCAGTTGCAGATTACAACAAGTGTGACTGCAATATTGTGGTTTTTAAGGTATTTGTAATCCACAATTCAATCAATAATATTGCGAATCAACCTAAAATCACAGGTGTGAGTTAATGACAATTCTCAAGGATGCTCTTTCTCTCTACCCGCAGCATTACATTACATTGTATTATAAATTACAATTCTTGATGTTGCCAAAAATTGTGAATAAATGTGGTTAATACAGCCCCAATTGTAGCAATAAGCAATTTTAAAAACCTTGATATTGTGGTCACAATTGCAGCTGCAAACCATTTTCTAATCTCTTGAAATAAACAAGGTAAAAAAATGAACTTTTAAAATCACAACACAGACACATAGCAAGATATATACAAGCAAAAATAATAAAACATTATGAAGAAATTAAATCTTAATTAGAAGAGAGACATTAATAAGAATCAACAACATTTTAATTAATGCGGACACATAAAATAATATATGTCTCATCTGCAGTGATACATCATCCCTATGGATGTAAAGTAAACAAAGGTTAAAAATAATCGGACACAAGTAGAAGAATATGTTACTGTCCCAACACCCTGTACTTTTAAAACCCATTTTGAAGTTTGTGTGATTCATTGTAAACAATTCACAGTCCAACTAGAAAAATATTTGCACGGCAACCTTAAGCAGGAAAAATTGGCAAATATTGTTCAATGGGCAACAATAACAAATAGCAAGAATTTTATTAAAATCTGTCACTGAAAACATTTATCAATCAGAAAAACACTGAAATGATGAATCCAAACCCCATGAAAGTAATCAAACAAGTGTTCCAATGGTAAGATCCAATATAAATCCAACAAACCATTACTATTAACACAATAATCAATCTAAAACAGTGATCCAGCAACAATCCAAAATCCAATAAGAAAACAAAAATAAAAGGTAAAAAAAATTCAGTACCTTCTGAAGTTGATTGTAGCTAACGTCATTCGAATTCTTTGACCAGAATCCATTTGTAGAAAGTGTGTAAGACGTCCTCGACGAGCCATTAGTGAGTTGTTCATTCCTTTGCTGCGCTAATCCGGGCATTTTTAAAACTCAACAATCTTCATTCACATCTCATGACAATTTAATCTGTTCTGAAATTCACATCAATCAGATACGAAAATAAAACAAGTAAGAATCAATAAAACACAACCAGAACTGACAGATAGATCGAAATAGATATTTTTATAAATTATCGAACCAGAGAAATTATTGTTCAAAGAATACCCAACCACGATCGATGAAGATATTGGATAATTGAGTGTGTGAGAAAGATAAGAGCGTAAGGGTTTTTGTTCGATGGGGATTGAGACGAAGACGATGAGATTTGGGGTGTGAGCGACTGCGTGTGTGAATGAATATATTTTTGTGGAGAAAAGAAAAAAAATGAAAAATTGGTTTTTTGGTGTATTGGTAAATGGAATGCCCTGCTGCGCTCTTTATAGGGGGCGGTTAAAACTCAAAAAGCAACAACAAGCCCATTGGTGGTTACTTATCATCAAGGATTGCATAATTTAGGTAGTAACATCAAATTAAAATAATTAACATAATTAATTAGGATATTATAAATCATAATTCATAATTTCTCTCAAAAAGAGTAACTCATAAAAAGATGAGGATTGTTTTCTATTATATTGAACAGAATACATATATCTTTATATTCACTTGTTTGTTATTCATGAATAAGATATATTGATAAGAAAATTCATTATATTGTAATTATTTTTTAATGTGGAGTTTGTGATTTTTAGAATAAAATATAAAACAATGGTATATTTAATAGTGGTTTAACTAGAAACATATCATATCATTATTCATACTGTAAAATAAATTTATTAACTTGTAGTTTGAGTAGTTTAGTACATAAATATTTTAGTTTAAACACATAACACATGATATAACAGTATAAAAGACAGATGAATAGATAAAAGAAATACAAAAAATATACATAAAATCATTAAAAATTAAAAATTAAAAATATTCACAAAAAATAATAAACAATAAACATGTCAAATTTTAGGTGGAAAGGTGAAAAGATTTGTGCAGAAAATTACATAATCAATTATATCATAAATTAGTTATTAATAATTATGTATACATCTATTTTATATAATAAAATATATTTTAACCTAAATAATTATTTTATCAATATTTATAAATATTTATACTTTTTATTATAATAAAATAAATATATTAATAATAAATAAATATATTTAACTTTTTATTCATCTCATTCAATTTAAATAATTTCCCCCATTCTTTTTCTTCAATTTCTCACCTCCTATCTCCTAATCTAACTAAAATAATAATGATTTAACTTTTCTCTAGATATAGTTATAGTCATGTATAAAAAAAAGTAATATAATACCAAAATTCAATAAAATGAATAATGCTTATAATTTTATTAGGTGATATTTTAACATTCCTGAAAAAAACACTTAATCAATAATATATTTTTATCTTTTAACTTAAAATATTAATATATATTATTATATTATTAAAAGAAAATATAAAGTAGTTATGAGGTGATTATTAAAATAAAATAAAATTTTACTTTCTTAAATGATACAGCATAGTCCTTCAATTCAAAAAAAAGATTCTTGTTGAACAATCCAATAGCAGCAACGATGGTTCTGATGAGTTATTGAATGACTTCATTTCACCGTTTGAAATGTATGGTGAGAAGTTCTGATATATTGTCTTACCAATGTCGCGTTTGTCAGGTCTAGGTCTAGGTCTGCTTTATTGACAGGACGACAAATTCGATAAAATCACCATTGAAATCTTGATAGAGAACCAAATTTACCAATAAAACTCTGCACTGCTTGATATGGTTTATCTCTTTGCCTTCTTGTCTCAAACCCTCTCCCAAAACACTTTCAAATTTCAAATAGAAAGATAAGCATGATTCATTATAAACATCACATTGAATGGCTAACCATCACTATTGGTTAGCACAAATAATTTTGAATATATCTTTTCACATTATCATAGAGGATTCCAAATATAGAATAAAATGTAAATGGTTGGATGTAAAATACTTATTCGTAACTAAATGTTATTAAATAAAAAGGCTCAAATAAATATATAATTTAAAAATAATAAAAAACATGTGAATATAATTAATCTATGTTATATTGTTTATTATTTGAAAATCTATTATAAAATATACTTAATTATATTATAAATATGTTTTAAAAATATAATTTATATGCATCTTTTTATATTATTTACAAATTTGTAAAAAAATATGAAAAATATTTAATGCACATGTAAATTAATCAGTCAGGATAGTGTTTAATATATATATATATATAGCATTTGAATTATTTTTTGTTAAAAATAAAACTTTAGACAAGCACAAACATATTATATATATATATATATATATATATATATATATATATATATATATAAACATATAAAGATACTTATTTTAATACTTTAAAATTATAAATCTAATATTTAGTATTTGAAACAAATTAAAGATTCGATTTCTAGTTTGTTGTAAAATATCCCAACAAAGAAATGTTTGATCACTAATCACATATTTTGGACATTTATTTTTATGTTATTAATTTTATATATTATTGTTTGGATAATAGTCTATTATCTATTTAGTATTTATTGTAAAAATGGTAATAAGATATTTGACATCATCAAATTAATGTTTTCAACTAAATTTCATGGATTGTTTTAATTCATAAAATATATTCTGATCAAGTTAATTAATTAGATATTTTAATTTTATGTAAATAATAATTTTATAAAACAATAAATGATGATAATATTATTTATAAATATAGTAATGTTTCTATAAATTATAATATTGAATGAAATATTGTATTCACCAATAAACATCACAGGGCATTCAAATTATAATTATTTATAATTTAGTTTGGTTTTTAATTTTATTATCAATTATTTAAATTAAATAATAAAAATTAAATAAGATTGTTTAGTTTTAATTTAATATTAAATTCAAAATAAACCAACTCAATGTTTTATTATTTTGTTTAGATAAGTATGTGTGATTTTATTGTTATAAAATATTTAACATGTTTTTTAAAAAAATTTACACAATTTATAATAAAAAAATTTAAATAAAACTATATGCTGTGATTTTTTTAAGTGATAGTTTTATATTTATTATAATTAAAAAGTAAGTATAAAAATCTTTTTTGCTATTATCTTATCTTTTTTGGCTTTATGCTTTAAGTGTTAAGAACAACAAGACACAACTCCTCTTTTTACATATCAAACATTTTCTTCATGGAAAAGATGCAATAATATGGCTTATTAGTTCCATGTATCCAAGCATACGTCAATCCATTATTTGGATGCACTCTGCAGTGAAAATACAAAATGATCTCAATAAAAATATGGATAAAGTGACTTGTTAAGTATGACAGATCTTCAACAAGATATTTTTTCTTTGATATAGAGATCAATTTGTTACTGAATTCTTTTCAAAATTACGTGTCATATGGAGTGAGATAGAAAATGTCAAACCTAATTTTATTTGTAAGTGTACCAAAAAGTGTTCTAGCAGAATTCTTGACATAATGGCAAAAGAAAGCTTAAAGACCAATCCATATAGTTTGTACATGGGCTTTCTAAACAATATGGGAACATCAAGTCTCACGTTCTCCTTGTCGAACCTTTACCACCCATTTAAAACAAATTCCTTTGTTGGTCAACAAGAAAGACAACTTCTTGGGGATGATATCCAACCGACATTGTCTAATGCTTTAGAGGTAAAGAATACCTTCATTAATAGTGTTAATGCTTCTAATAGTATTCAGTGCAGATTATGTGGAAAAATTGGTCACATTGAAAATGTTTGCTTCCGCAAAAACAATTCCAATGGTGTTCCTGATAACAGAGGAAGGAGTTTTCACAACAAGGTTTGTTCTCACTATGGAAGGATAGGTCATACTGTGGATGTTTGTTATGAGAAACACGATTTCCCTCTACTTATAAACCATCTGATGGCTATAACTGAAGCATTAATTTCACTATGACATATAAAGATAGACGTGACTCCAATTACAACAACAATCAAAATAGAAATATAAAATTCACTCAAGAATATATATGACCCTACTGAATTTGATAAATCAACAAACCCCTAGGAGTTTGGATTTTACTCATATTGGATCTGTTTTAGCCGCATTCCAAACTTAAAGAACTCATATATAAATCCTTTGACAATAACATTACTTGCATTATAGACTTTGGAGCCACGTATCATAATATTTCTAAAAATCTCTATCTATTTGACTAAAAAACTATTAAACTCATTTCCATTAAACTAATAGATGATCATCAAACCTTTACTTCTCAAACTAGAATCGTCAAATTAACTGATAATTTCTCTCTTCATGATGTTCTTTACATTCCCTCTTTTAATTTAAATATCATATTGTTTCAAGGCTAATCAATCAGAATAATTTGATGATTACTTTTCACCTTGATTCTTGTATTATCCAAGAAAACAAATCTAAGTAGATGATTAGTATAGTTAAAGTTTCATGTGGTCTTTATCTTTTTACTTTAGAGAAAAATATTTGTAAATTATTTAATTTTATTTTGAATCAACCCATCTGTAAGACATTGGATATTGATATTTGTCATTGTTGCATGCTTCACATGCCATATGAAAAATTAAACCTAGTGAAACAAAGTTTTCCTTATATATAAAGTGAAAAATACTATGTACGGTTTGCCATTATGCTAAACAAAAGAAACTCTCTTTTACTCTTAAGTAGTTATTTTGCTTCTAAACCTTTTGATATCTTGCATCTAGATATTTGGGGTCCCTGCAACATTACTTCTTTTTAAGGGTATAGATATTTTCTTACCATTATAGATGATAATACTAGATTCACATGAATAAATCTTTTAACTACTAAAGTTGAAACTAGATAGAGTATAAAAGTTTTATCAATCTTATTAAAATACAATTTAAAACTAAGATCAAAATCATTTGCACTGATAATGTATGGAATTTTGCATGAGTTATTTTTTATGCTTCTAAAGGTATTCTTCATAAAAAATCTTGTGTTGAAACATAAGTAAAATGGTATTTTTGAGAGAGAATATCGCATATTTTATTTGTTGCTTGTGTCATTCTCTTTCAAAGCAATTTGTGAAAAAGTTTTTGGAGCTATGTTGTGAACTGCATGCCTAGTTCTGTTTTAAAAAATCAATCTCTTTTTGAAAAACTTTACAATAGATCCCCCAATCTCACCATGTTTCGTGTGTTTGATTGTCTTTGTTATGCCAATACTCTATCTGGGAATCATAAAATTTTTTATCCCATAACTTATCCTTGTGTTTTTCTAGGTTTTAGACCCAATGTTAAAGGATACATGGTTTATGATTTGCGTACACACAACATTTTTATATCTTGTGTTGTTGTCCATAAGAAACATTTTCCTTACACTTACCAAAACTATGTAAGATCGTCTAGTAATAAAGAAGTTTCTAATCTTGATGATTCCTTCCATTTGCAAAATAAAGATGAAATTTTTAGCAATAGAACTACCCATGAGTCATAAGATCCTAATTGATTCTGTTAATCGATCTATACATGATAGTGAACCATCTAATTCCACTAGATTGCCTAAACATGATAGTGAATCATTTTATCTGACATGATCCTTAGAAGGATGGATGGATCTTGATCAAACCAAGGGGATGAAGGAGACACAATCCTTCGTGGATGAAGAGATTAGAGTTGCGGAAGCATGTAACCCATGGAGATAACTTGCGATTTTCATCCAAACAACAAAGAAAAACAAGAACAAGTAACCAATTGAAAAAGAAAATGGATTGAGATAAGAGAAAGGGAAGAATATGCCACCTTAAATAGACTCAAAGATAAGTATAAGAAGATTCGCCACTTGAGAAAGCTTCTCAAGATAAGAACCCAAAACAAGAGAGAAACACCCTTAAAAAGACTTTCAAATATAAACTCACAAAGTTTAATATTCAAAAGTTATTTTTACAATGAGGCTCTTCTTTTATAGGATAAGGTGACACCCAAAAGGAGTGCCAAGAGTCAATCAATGTTAATTCCTAATCCTAGAATTAACTCTCCTTAGTCATTATTAGTATAATTAATCCCACAAAATTAGGAGAAGTCACATGAGTGTTCCTTGAATCTAGGAAAAGTAATGATTACATTTGACCTTGCATGTGGGAAGGGTTAAGAGATCTCCAAGAGACGTGAAAAAAAAAGGCACCCCATGTGCCAAGAGTCATTAGAGAAGTGACTCTTCAAAGCTTGAAGGGTCACTCTCCAAAAACACACTTATCAAGCCTTCCAAAAGGCCCTTCTTTAAAACTCGAGGAAACTTTGGACTTCATTTTTTCTTAGAATATTCTTTAGAATCTTATGTCTTTATTTATCTTTTAATATCCTCTTCTAAAGTTTGAAGTCTTCCTCTTGTAAATCTTTCTTTAAATTTCTTCTTTATTTCTTTATCTCTCCTTTTTTAGTATCCCTCTTGCGAATCTTTCAAAGAATCTTCATGGAATCTTCCTTTTTATTTCCTTTTGTTCTTTTTCTTGTCATGCTTCATGTATTTATTTTTCAAGTTCATTTTCTTTATCTTTAACAAATACTTCTCCATCTGGAATCATATCTTCCTCCCCATCCAGGAGAGAATTCGTCCACGAATTTTGAAGTCCTGCATCATATAGAGAAAGATTAGATACATTGAAGCTATAACTATTATTTACTACACCTACCAAAGAAAACTATTTATTAACTATCCTCTCGGATCAAAATCTAAACTATTTGGAATATCATGTGTATATATGGAATGTATGCTTATATCCCAAGCTTTGGATCCCATTGAAGGATATGCCTTTTTATTTTATTTGTTTGTGGAACATGCATAAGATGGTGATGCATACATGTATGTTGATGCATATCCATGTTAATTATGGAAGAATGACCTATGTCACATGTGTCAACATTTACAAAATTTAAAGAATGTTCAAGTAACAAAGGTTTCTTTTCTTGAATAATATAGAATTATTGAAAATCCTTCGTCCTTTGTATAAATTGGGTCATAGAGAGGTCAAGAAGCTCATGAGGTACTTTGATTCCCTCTTTTGGAAGTTTTATCTCCAATGCACTCTTGCATTTTGTAACATCTAAGGAAAAAGGAATAGCAATGGAAGATAAAGAACAAACATTAGTAGGTAAAAGAACGTACAAAAGTTTATGAGATAACTTTACCTTTTTAACTTCTTTAGATGAAACGATGAGTTTTCCTTTGTCTTCTTTTAACTTACATGTGGAGGTTTTCTTTTCATCTTCCCTTGGGTTGATCAAATCCATCCATCCTTCTAAGGATCATATCAAAAGATGATATGATCCCGAATGGAGAAGTATTTTTTGAAGATAGAGAAAAGGAACTTGAAAGATAAATACATGAAGCATGACAAGAAAAAGAAAAAAAAGAAATAAAAAGGAAGATTCGACGAAGATTCGCAAGAAGGAGACTAAAACAGGAGAGAGAAAGAAATAAAGAAGAAATTTAAAGAAAGATTGACAAGAGGAAGACTTCAAGCTTTAGAAGAGGAGATTAAAAGAAAAATAAAGACATAAGATTCTAAAGAATATTCTAAGAAAAATGAAGTCCAAAGTTTCCTGAAGTTTTGAAGAAGTGTCTTTTAGAATGCTTGATAAGTACATTTTTGGAGAGTGACCCTTCAAGCTTTGAAGAGTCACTTCTCTAATGACTCTTGGCACATGGAGAGCCTTTTTTCCATGTCTCTTAAAGATCTCTTAACCTTTCCCAGATGCAAGGATCAAATGTAATCATTACTTTTCATAGATTCAAGGAACACCCATGTGATTTTTCCTAATTTTGTGGGATTAATTGTACTAATCATGATTAAGGAGAGTTAACTCTAGGATTAGGAATTAAATTTTATTGACTCTTGGCACTCCTTTTGGATGTCACCTTGTCCTATAAAAGGAGAACTCCTTTCATTGTAAAAATAACTTTTGAATATTGAATGAAATTGTCTCTTTGTGAGTTCATATTTGAAAGTCTTTCCAAGGGTGTTTCTCTCTTGTTTTGGTTCTTATCTTGAGAAGCTTTCTCAAGTGGTGAATTCGCTTGCACTTATCCTTAAGTTCTTTCATTCAAGGTGGCATGTTCTAACCATTTCTTGTCTCTATCCATTTTCTTTTTCAATTTGTTACTTGTTCTTGTTTTACTTTGTTATTTTGAATGAAACCACAAGCTATCTTCATGGGTTTACATGCTTCCGCAATTCTAATCTCTTCATCCATGGAGGATTGTGTCTCCTTCATCTCCTTAGGTTGATCAAGATCCATCCATCATTCTAAGGATCATATCATGATCCCACTAGATGGTCTATATGCACAAGGAAACCTCTTGCATATTTGAAAGATTATCACAGTATTCTTACAAACACATGTGAATATATCAAATTATGTTTCCTGTGAAACATTTTCTACTAACCATAACAAGTACATTGTTATGATCACCTTTGTTTCTGAACAAAAGTTTTACAATGAGGCTATTAAGCATTCTAAATGGATTAAGCGCATGGAAGAAGAAATTAAAGCTCTTGAAATCAATAACATCTAAAGCATTGTTCCTTTACCTCAACATAAACAAGCTACTAGATGTAAGTGGGTACAAAGTCAAATACAAAGCAGATGGATCTTTGGAACAATATAAAGAGAGACTTGTGGCTAAGGGATTTACACAAGAAGAAGGTTTATATTTCCTGGACACATTTTCTCATGTTGTTATTAACCATTTTGTGTATTATTATAGCCATTGCAACCATGAACATTGGCATTTTAAGCAATTAGATGTTAATAATGCCTTTTTGCATGGAGATCTTCGTGAAGAAGTTTATATGTGTTAGGTGCGGAAATATATCAAGAAGGGGGGGTTGAATTGATATATGAATTTATTTCAAAATTATTAAGTTTCAGAAATTTACTGATGCAGTGCAGAGCAAAATAGTTAACTGATTACAGTGAATTAGCTTATTAGTTCACAGACAGATATTAAAGATGATGAAGGATGAGAAAGAAAACAGTAGGAATTATACTGGTTCACTCTTTGAACAAGAGCTACATCCAGTTACTGATCTGTAACACTAACAGATCTCTAATCACTAAAATATATCAAGTCTTTACAAAAACAACATTTTCTAAAGACTACAAGAATCAAAAAGATCCAATTCTAAACCCTATAGAAGTTGATCTTTAACCCAAGATTCACACCGAATCTATGTGATCACCCCAATCATAGATACAGGGTTTGCAACCCCACTGAAAAAATCTCAACACAGAGATCAAAAGAATACAGTAAAATGCTAAAACAAGACTCTCTTGAAAAACTGAAACTTTAAAAGAATTCTCTGCAGACTTTTCTTAATTCTTTCAACTCTAATCTTTGGCAATTCTTTTTGGTATTCTCTCGTGTTTTGATTCATGCTAGAGACTTGTATTTATAGGCCAAGAGAGGAGCTCAAGTCGCGCTATTCAGTTATCTGCATAAAATGAAGCCTGGCACGAGATAGTCGACTGAACAGCAAACCAGTTAGCTATTTTCATTAAAACCAAATTCCTGATACATTAATGAAAATAGTCGACTAACATAACAGAATTAGTAGACTGATTGACGATTAAGAAAAACAGCAGGTTATTGTATCACAATTAGCTAACTATCAACAGATAATCTAACATCTTTTCTAAGCTGTATAATCATCAAACAATTATTAATTTTCCAGCAACATCTTTAAACATCATCAAATTCAAAATCATCAACAATATGCAACTTCCACCAAGATATAACAAAAATCCAAATACGATTTGCAAATTAAAGAAATTGTTATATGGTCTCAAACAGTCCAGTAGACAATGACACTCCAGGTTGTCTTCTTTCCTTCAATCTAATGGTTTTACTCAAGCCACTTCTGATCACTCTCTGTTTATTAAAAACGGTTATAGTGATATTATTGTTTTTCTTGTATATGTTGATGACAATGTCTTAACCGGTAATAACATTAATGAAATTTATAAAATAACAAAACTTCTAGACGATACTTTCATAATCAAAGACCTTGGAAATTTCAAAAGTTTTTTAAGGATAGAAGTAGCTCACAATGAAATTGGTATTACTATTTGTCAAAGAAAATATACTTTAGATATTCTTTATGATACAGGAAGTAGCTCCACGCATGGCTTCCAACCAAGTCTTTTATGAAAGAACAAAGAACATAGAAATTGATTGTTACCTTGTCAAAGAAATATTGCTTGTCAGTGTTCTCAAGCTTCTCCCTGTCTTTTTAAAAAACCAACTTGTTGATATTTTCAAAAAATTGCTCCCTCCAACCACTTTTCACAACAATTGTTCCAAATTGAGAATGATTAATCTTCACTCCCAACTTGAGGAGGGATCTTAGTTTTTCTTCTGTTAGATGATCTATAAGTTATTAGACGATCTATAGGCAGTTAAACAATCTATAGGCTTTTTTTCTATTAAGTTATCTTTTTGCGTTTCATGTGCTCTCCTCTATATATTTTATACAAGTCTCTTCTTGTAATATACACAATTAATGAATAATAGGTTTTCTATTCTTTTTTTGTCCTAGTTGTCTTCTTCTCTTCATGCTTGGTTTTTTTTTTTTTTTTTATTATTTGGTTGTTAAACATGAAAGTCCTATTTTTTAATTTCATAATTATGTATAGTGGTGTCTTTATATTTTCAATTTGATGCAAAAAATAATAAATAAAATTAATTAAATAATTTAGAAATATAGAATTGAATATAATTTAACTTTAACTATTTATACTTTTATTTGGTGTAATTTTTGAAATAAAAATTTTCAAGATGATTATAAAATTTCTTTATAATTATTTTTTAATTATATGATTTAAAAATATTTATTTTCTTCATGTTTTTTCAAATATTTATTTATTAGAAATCATGTTATAAATTACTAATTAAGAATGACAACAAGGTTGGGTGAGGTAAGGTGAGTTCCGTCTACTCGTCCATATCCGTAACTAATTTAATTATTCTTATCCTTGTTTCATTTTCGTTCAAGATAGAAATTTAATCCCTACACTCATTCCATTGGAGATTGGGTTTCAGCGTCTAGTCTCATATCTGTCTCATTTTATTTTTTTAATATAATTTTTAAAATATAAATTTTAAAAAGATTAAATATAAAATTTTAAAAATATTTAAATAAATATGAAAATTTAAGCATTATTATATATAACATTGCATATGTGACAAAAATATATTACTAAAAACAATTTATAGAGACTAAATATTTTAATATTAAGCACTTTTTTCCTTTATATATTATTTTCTTATACATAAATTAATATTTCTAGTATTAAAAATTTTAAATTACTGTATTGATAAAGGATATTTTAATTTAATATTTTTATATTAAAATATCTAAGTAAAAAATATGTTTGATAATGTTTTCTTTATTTTATACGGATCAAGTTTAATTTATCAATCTTCAAAACATGATATAATGAAAACAAATGTAACAATATTTCAAAATGAACATCAAATACATATTTAAAAACACTAATAAATAAATAATTCCTAACTATTAATCTTTCAAAACACATTATATAAAAGAAACAAATTTCAAACAAACAAATATTGGATAATCTAATAATCATCTTTCAAATGAGAAGTAATGTTACTCTCTATCAATTCACTTACATAATTAAAAATAAAATGTATTATTGAAAAGAAAAATAAATAAATGTACTTTCATCACAAGAGTAAATAAATAAATAAAGTAGTATCATCCCTTAAAACAATACCTTCATCACCAGATTTCATTTCGTTGAATAAAGTAACATAGTCATCAACTATTGAGAATTTACGTAACCTACAAATAAAATATAATAATTAGTTGTTAAACATAAAAATAAAAAATTCATAAAAAATACATTTAATGAAGTATTTAAAATATTTTTATAACTTCATAACCAACTTCTAACACACATCTAAGCCTCTAAAATAGTCCAATGATGTCGACGATGATGACTTAATATTTTACTACTGGTGCTAAATGCATATTCATAAGCTACATTAGATACAGGAATAACTAATATATCTTTAGCAATTGATTGAAGTGTTGGATATTTGAATCCATTTAACCTCCGCTCATTAGAATATCAAAATCAATTTTTCTTGGCAAAACCTACTCCTCTAGAAAATGATCTAACTCTATTTTAACATAAGTACTTCTAGCTCCTATTTTCCTCAAGATATATCTACCATACTCAGTTAATGCATCATCAACAACATTGGTATCATCTCTTGTTGGATACTCGCCACTAATATCTTTATGCATTTTTTTATATTCAGAAATCAAATCATAACACAACTGACAAATCATCCTAACTTGAGCAAAAAACTCATGATCATACACTTTTTCATAATAATATTCAAGTAACTTCATTTTGTATATAAGATCCAAAAGAGTAGCAACTCCTGTAATGACATGAATGACATTCTAATTTTTATCAAATTTGAACAACACCATCTCTACCAATTTTTGAATCAATTCATTGGAAGAGACAATCCACTAAGTCAATGTCAATTTGGTCTCAGATATATTAGGAAAACGAGTTCAACTTTTCACAAATGTCTTTTGCAAACTGCGATTGTAAATTATTTGGCAAAGAGGTATATTGATAATCTTCTTACTTTAACCAACTAAATACATCCTCGTGTATTATTGCAGTTTCAAGCATTTTGTATGTTAAATTTCATCTAGTTAGACAATCCAAAACCAAGTTCTTAGTACAAGATATCCACAATCATTTTGATTTTTCCTCATACTTTCCTTTTTTTTTAGGTGTTGCAACCCAATATGCTATACTACTTTGAATCTTTTCTACCCTATCTTTCATCACTTCCAACTCATCTTTAACTATCAAATTTAATATATGTATCATTTCCAATTTATCTTTAATTGCAGTAAAGCTCCATCCTTTAATAAAGTGTGTAATTATAATTTATCTTTAATTTTGTTAATCATAACATTATTTGTGATACAATTATCTAAGGTGGTAATAAACAACTTTGTGACAATGTTCGAATCCATTAAACATTTAACTAATGCATTAAAAATTCCATCACTTATACAAGGAACTGGAACATAAATAAAACTCATAAAATTAAGATTCAATCATTT
Organism: Lablab purpureus; assembly: GCA_030347555.1. NCBI lineage: Eukaryota > Viridiplantae > Streptophyta > Magnoliopsida > Fabales > Fabaceae > Lablab > Lablab purpureus. The sequence continues at coordinate 4,120,591 of CM059254.1, forward strand.
TATAGAATAAAAAAATTATAGTAACAATTAATTTTATTCAAAATCATTTTAATTTTGTATTGAATGAAGTTAATTTATATAAGTAAGTTAAATCATGTATTAAGAAAAATATTAAATAAAGAATCTCTCACCCATTTTTCATAAGAAATTTATATTGACTATCATTTTAAAATTTAAAAGTTATTATATGAAGTTGTAAATAAACATCATTTCGAAAAATGAAACAATATCTTAGAAAGAAAAATTAGTATCAATCAAATTAATAATATACTTAAAATGGTATCAATTACAAATGAAAAAGTACTACAAATACTTTTATGAAATTGTTGACTACAATTAAAATTAAAAATAAATAAATAAGAACTATATAATTGAAATAATATCCCCAAAACACATAATGTAAATATAAAATTGAAATCATATTATGAAAATTTATTAATATCAATAAATTAAACAAAATTTAGTTTAAAATGCATACATACATATATATATATATATATATATATATATATATATTATCAATATATCTTGTTAAAATAAATTAAGTATTATTTATATTATAACAAATTACACTCGCACCTTAGTATTCAAATTATACTTTTTATCCATTTCTATTAGCCTACACGAAACTCCTTAATTGTGCAAGTCTTGATATAGTGATTACTATTAAACCTTTTGCTGTCTAAACGTATCAAATAATTAAAAATAGTATAAAACATGTTGAAAGAAACTAAGTAAAATGATCGTGTTACACAGAATATGGGTTCGATATTATAAATTTAATTTTATGCTATGGAGTCAAATTTGGGGAATTTTTTAAAATTTTTTAAGGTTTTAGACACCAACAATAGAGTGGGAATATAATTCAATGTAAAACAATGATTAATTTTTTAATTTTTACTTTATTTCACTTATTTTTATTGATTTCTAGGTCTATTTATGATCACAATACATTATTTATATTAATTCAAAGTAAAGTAATTACATAAATCTACAATTGGTTTATGATGTAATTGATCTTATTCAACCAAACACCATCAAGTACGTGTTAAGATGAAATCTAAATATTTAGAAGAATTAAAAACCAAATCTTGTGATTCAAATATCTCAATGAGAAAACTAACCCTAAGATTTTAGAAATACATAGAAAAAGAAAAGATACACAAAATTATAAAGTGTATTGCCGAAAACTAAAGAATTAGAGAGAAGAAAGTAAGTTTGTATTGATGAATTAAGAATAATAAAAGAAGTATAGAGCATAAACTGCAAAGAAACAGTAGAACATGAACAGTTCTGGAGTGCAAAGGCTAAGCTAGGAAAGCTTTCTAAAGTACAAAAAAGGTAGAGACAAAGCTTAGATCTAAAAGGCTAAATTCTAAAAAGGAGTAAACTTTGTCAAATAAGTTATACAAGGTCTTTTATATACGTTTGAAAAGTACGAGCTTGCTCGAATTCTGCAAATTTCTAGAACTTTATTACTTTAGTTTATTGTAACATCCAATTTTTATATATATAATACTTCATTGGTAATTCACAAATTCTCATATAACAAGTAAAATAATTAATTTGTTTAATTGTTTATAAATTTTCTATTTTTATCCTTATTAATTAGTATTAAATGAATTAATTGAAATTTAATCAAATTTTTTTAATAAAAATATAAATTGATTGAGATTAGAATTTTAAGAGTTTTGTATTCATTTCAGAATCATTTCTAAATAATTTAAAATTAGTACTAATTATTTTAAATAAATATTTCAAATCAAAATTTTTAATTTTCACCAAATTGCAAATAACTATATTCAAGTTTTATTTTAAAATTTCAATCAAAATTTTTAATTTTCACTAAATTGTAAATGACTATGTTTAAATTTTATTTTAAAATTTCCAATTCTCACCAATTACAAATACAAATATTGAATTAAAATTACATTAGTTGTTGCAACTTTAATAAAAAATTAAAACATGATATTAATATATGATAGTGAAAGATGGAGAGTCACACTAATAAAAGGGAATTAATTCTTAATTCTTGATATTTAATTTCTCTGTCTACTATTTAATATTAATACAAATAATAATGTGATTAATAGGGGTATATAAGAAAAAATAAAGTTATTGAAATTCTAAAACGCCTTATATTATGAAATAAGTTTTCCTTCAAAAGTACATATTATAATTTGAAACGGATGGAGTAATAAGAAATCACTCAAACTCAATCTTACATTTATATAATATCTATATAATAACATTTTAATTTTTAATTAAAAGTAAATAATTGCATTATTAAAAAATACTACATGTAAAATTTTGAGATAAGTATTGGTTAAATTTAAGTATGTGTATTATCATTTATAATAATATTTAAGATCCATTAACACCCGCATATTTATACATAAATATATATACATTACATAGATTCCAAAATACATCAAAATTCTTAATATGATAAAAATTTAAATAAAAACAAAAACTCCAAAGTCAAACATTCCTCCTCAACACCATGATAATATCATTACTTTAACAGTCTACTATAATCACCTATGTTTTTTTTTTTTTTTTATGTAGTGTTTCCCTTGCTGTATATATATAGAGCTTTGGGAGTGTATTAACAATAATCCATTGAATAAAGCTTTTCATTTTTCATGTTTCTCTCCTACTCTCTCTCTCTCTCCTTAGTCCTTCATTTTCTTTTCCTTCTTGCTTTTTATGATTTCAATGGAATACTTTGTTATGCATGTTAACATGGTTTATGCAATTTACAATTCTAAAATGGTATTAGAACTCTTCTTTCGAAGAGCTCTATTGTGTATCTCTGATTCTTTTTTTTTATTCTTTCTTACTTTCTTGTCTTCTCTTTTACTTACCATATCTTCCATGATGAATGAATATTCAACACAAAATCTTTCTGTTTACAACTTTCTTTATCTCCATCCTAACAAAAACCATGTCATATCATTGGTTTCAACGGTTCTCGACTCCAACAACTATCACTCATGGAGTCGATCCATGAACACTACTTTGAGTGCCAAAAACAACTTTGAATTTGTTGATGGTAATGCTAATGAACCTGCCAAAGGTGATCCATTTTATCAAGCTTAGAAACATTGTAACAATAAGGTTGTATCATGGTTTGTTCACTCAATTTCCTATAACATTCGTTAAAGCAATCTTTGGACGGACAAGATTGAGAAAATATGCCATGATTTAAAGTTTAAGTATTTCCAATGTGATCCTTTAAGAATTTCTAAAGTCCAAATGGAAGCATCCTTACTAAAGCAAGGTGACATGTCTATGACAAAGTTCTTTACCAAATTAAGAGTGATATGGGATGAGCTTGAGTGTTTTCGTCTTGATCTTGTTAGAATTCAAGCGTGAGTGAAGTCACACAATGAATAGAACTAGGAAGGTTGAGCTCTTTATAAGAAAAATAATACCTATAAACGTTGAGTCCTAAGATTTTATGTTAGAGGTGGTGTCAGATCTTTTATAAGGATTGCTTTCATCTCATATAAGTTTTAAATATCTCCTATAAAAAATTTCCACCAAATCCTAGTTGTTATTGCATCACAAAATTTGGTTGTGGGGTGCTTTCTTTGATTGCACAAAGGAAGTGTGAAGATAATGTTATGCAGTTTGTACGAGGATTAAACGAGTAGTATAAAAAAATTAGATCACATGTTCTCTTGATGGATCTTGTTGCACCTAATACTAAGATTTTTTCCTTATGTTGCTCAACAAGAAAGACAAGTGAATGACAATAATTTCACTGCAGGAATAGAAACAAAGGTTAATGTTGTTGTTGTCTACTACAATTATTGTGGGAAAATTGGTTACACCAAAAGTGCATGTTATAGGAAATATGGGTTTCACTCAACTCAGAATGCAAGAACTTTAAGAACCCTTTGAACAGGAAGATCTGCACTTACTATGGTAGAAATGGTCATACGATTGAAGTACGTTACAAAAAACATGTATTTCTCCTTAATGATCATCTCTATAATGAGAAAATCAATAATGTCAATGTCAAAGAAGATGCAAAGACTGATGTTGAATCTCAAGAAATGCATTTATCTCAACAGGAATACAAGACATTGTTGTCTATCATCCAACAACGTAGCAAGGGTTTAGGGTTGCATTTCCTAAAATGCAATACATTGTTTGAAATAAAGTGTACAAAGGAAAAAAATTATAATCAAGATTGTGATTCGAGAGAAAATACCTTAGAGATCTAAGTAAACTTGGTGGATATTGAATGACTTAAACAGTTGAAAGGGGTTGGTAATTTTTGTGCCAAAACAACGATTCTTCAAATGAAATGAAACTAATGGCCAAAGAGAATAGAATGTAATAAAATATTAACTATTATGTTTTTTATAACCTAAGTCTCTTAGTATTTAATCATATTTTTATAGTTTATTTTTTAGTCCTCAAATATTGAACTCAAGTACATTTTACATGATTGATCATTTAATTTGTATTATTTTAACTCTTTACGGTTATACAACTATAACAAAAAGATAATCTTTTTCAATGAATACTATAAAAACAAAAATTGAGAGAAAAATGGAAGATGAATTTCTTGCTGACAATATAATTTATTTACATTAGAAAAGAAATAGCTAAAAAATTTAGTCTTGACTCAATTACTTATGAGTTCAAGATTTTGAAGGAATGAAGGACGATCCTTTAAACATGTTTGAATTTTGTAAAGTTGTAATTATATTAAGTTGTATACTCATTTGTGTTGTATTAGTGATGATGATAATATATATACATTTTGAGTATATTATTTTGGTTCCCTAAAATTATTGGTCAAGATTTGTCATTGTCGTCCTTATACTTCTCACTATTTTAAAATCTAACATATTTTTTATATTAATTGTTCTATTTGGTTCTTAGTTTCGTAACTCTTCTTTTTTTTTCTTTCGCTGCACAATTCTTTTTATTTTCTCTTAAATATTCGACTTGTTTAAAATCTACAAATTGACTCAAATCTCCAATGTATTTTCCTCTCATGGTACACTTGATTACACATTTTTTTCCTTTGTGTGATTTCGTTCAAATGGTGTATTGCATTTTAGGAAACACAAACTTCAATTCCATTGAATTAAATAGTTTCTAAGGCATGCATTGGATTATTTATGTCCCTTTTAAATATTTTTATCTATTTTTTTTTTCACATGAGAATGTATGATTTTTAATTTCAAGTGTTCACATAAACCCTTAGCTTACTAGGTAATATAAAAACATACAAAAATATTTTAAAAATTAAGAATATTTAAATTAATTAGATTGTAAAAACTTGAAAAAAAAGAAAATATTTCAAATATTCTCCACAGATGCAATGAAATGGTAAAAGCTCATGTATGATAAATGTTAGTATGAAATTAATATTTCACTATCAAGTGGAGCAAGAGAGAATTACCTTTTTTCATATAAATGAAATAGAATGTATGAGCAATAAGTAACAACAAAGTTTTTGTTTGACTGTATTGAAGAAAGAATGAACTAAACAGATAAGTGAAGGGAGAGAAAATTAAAAAATATCTTAGTTTTTTATTCTTTTCCATAATTAATTTTATTTTTTAATATTAGTTAAAATTCAATGATGTGCATTATAAGAAAACAAACCTCTTAATTTAATTTTCATTATGCATATGCACAAAATTCTAAAAATTTTGGACACCCTGAAATACTCCACCACTGAAGGATGAAAACGAGACAAATATGTATGAACTCATTTTCATCCTCATACCCAATTTAAAAATTGGATATTATTGATATACATACTCATGTCTAGTTAATGTGAGGATTCTCATCAAAATCAATATAGGTTCAAATAATACTCGCAAGATAGGTTCATTTGTTGTCCCTACTACTCAATGTAACCTATTGAAATTTTGAGTTATATGGAGCAACAAATGGCTATAATAGAACATTTATGTTCTAAGGATGTAGTGTTTATGAAAGTGGTTTGGCAAGGACTAGTTGGTGAGAAGATTATTTGGGAATCATAAATAGTTATGAATAAAGAGTGTCCTCACTCACCTCTTTGAAAACATAAGGTTAGTTGTAGATTTAAAAAACTTGAGGACAAATTTTCATTAAATGGTGATGAAAAAAATGAATTAAGTAAAAATATAAAAAATATAGCTCTCCTATAATTTTATGCCCATTTGCTTTTTCTCACAACCCGTGAATCCCTTCCTTTCATGGAGAGATCTGATGAATCCAATGAGTCATGAGTCAACACATAAAGAGATTTAACACCATCTTCAACCCAAAACCTTAATAGTGTGTTTTGATGAGGTAATTTAAGAGGGTAATTCATTTATTTAAGGAATTTGAAATACTTTAGAGTAAAATGACATGTTTGGATAAGGAAATTAAAAAGAAGTTCAAATTTAGGAATTTTGAGAAGGTATTTCAAATAAATAAAACAATAGAATTTGAAATACCCTAAAAAAAGAAGGAAATTGAAATTTCACTACTAGATCAAGCCAAGTCATCTCAGACCGAGTTTAGTCAAACCCACTCTAGGCCAAGTACTGTCAAACTTTCATAGTCAAGTTGAGTTGTGCCCACCTTGGACCTAACCGAGCTGGACACACCCTGAGCTAAGTTGAGTTGGGCTCATCCGAGCCAAGTCGAGTTGGGCCTACCCTAGGCCTAGTCGAGCTAGGTCGCCCCTGACTTCACCTGAGCTAGGTCAAGCCTAATAGACTGAGTTGGGATGACTCAAGTAGGGCCTATATATTAGATTTGTGGATCTTTCTCCTTATACATTATTCATTTCACTCATCTCCACCTAATGTGGGACTCTTAACTCCAACCTTGAGTTCCTCGTAATCTTCTCCTCTAGTGTGACTCTTACCACACATTACGACTCCCACTTGAAATTCAAGTATTATACCCACAAGTTTCTTACTTGTATAACATTTTTCATAGACGACGTCAATTGTTGGGTTTGAAACAACAATAACAAGAAAACACAAGAACAAGAATTAAAGAAAGAAACTATATTATTAATAGAAGCTTCTATACACAGATAATGCCTCAAGATAAAATGTATACTACATGTGTTCTCTATATATAGAAATAGAGTAATGGAATAACAGAAAATCATAAAATAATTAAGACAAAACACCGTCTAATACACAAGTTGAATGGTGGACAGTCTAACTAATCTAAAATCTATTAGATGATCCCTAGTAAACAATCTTTTGTGCTCTTCACCATATGATCATGATTTAGAGCCAATACATTACAATTCTCCACCTTTACTCCAAATCATGGAAGAGCTTCTACATCATCTTCCCTTATCGTCAAATGAAAAATTAATTTGTTTCAAGCAATGTTTGAATCTCAATCTTGGTAAGGATTTCGTAAACACGTATGTGTGATTCTACTATGAAGATATTTTCACAATCCTGACCTCCCTAGACTCAATAACGTCTCTCACGAAGTGCAATGTCACATGAATGTGTTTAGCTCTCTCATGATAAATTTGATGATCAACTAGATGTATGGTACTTTGACTACGATAGTGAATAGTCACACAGTTCTTCACAATACTCGGTTCTCCTATCATCCCCTTCAAACACAAAGCCTTTTTCACCTTCTCAATGAGTTCAATATACTTAGCATGGGTAGTACATAAAGTCACCATTAATTACAAACTAGCTTTTCAACAAACTGCAATTCTAAACAATGTGAAAATATACTCAGAAATAGACTTTCTGGTATCAACATTCCCTGCATACTTCACATAGCATCTCCATTATGGGTAGATCGTCTATACACCGAACCAGATGATGTTGTTCCAATCAAATATCTTAGCACTCACTTCAAAGCCTCCCAATGATCACATCCAGGATCTACCATAAACCTTCTAGTCACACTAACAACATGCGTCAAATCTAGTCTGCTACACATCATCCTATACATGATGTTCCCTACTCCATCAGCACATGGAATCCTCATCTTCCTCCTATCTACCTCGAAACCAAGAGCTTGGGTAATTGAGAGTTTTATGTGATATACTAAAGATGTACCCATATGTTCAAATTCATGCATTTTAAACCTCTCAACAACCTTCTTGAAATAACCTTGTTGAAATAAACCCCTCATCGTCTGATCCTTCAATATGTCCATCCACATTATTCATCTCACATAAACAAGATCTTTCATTTCAAACTCTAAGCTTAATTTTTATTTGAGCATTTTTATTTTATTTTTATACTAGCATAAGAAAATTGTCTACATATAAGATAAAACAACACACTCATTTCTTATCTTTTCAAGATGTAGGCACATATGTCATCATTATTCCTATGCTTGTCTAAGGAAATCATCAAATATCTTTTACAAAAATTTCCTCAAGAGATGCACTTTTTTCTTATTTTAACAAATTCTTCATACTCTTGCATGTAGACGGACTTTTCCAAGTATGCAAAAAAGTCACATTCATTGTCTGCATGTGTATGTATATATGTATGCGTGTACATGTATGTCTTAGAAAATGATATGCATTTATTTTCACTTTATTAAATATCATTGTAATTCCTTTTGAATGAAAATTATTTGAGCATTAATTTTTTTTATGTCCATCTTACATTTTATTATGCTCTCACTCGTTGTGACTCACTTTTTTTTTTTTCCTCAATTACACACATCTTGTGTAATTATAATCTTGTGTAATTATAATAATAAAAGATATAAAAATAAAGGTAGCAATATACATTAGAAGAATTTTTTTATCTTAATATATAGAAAATATTAGTTTATAAACATGTACATATTACAAATTGTGATGTTTTCAAAAATATATGTATTAAACTTTTATTTATATATATATAATGTTTTCTTTTATATATTACTTAAATGATGGTTTGTCCTATTTGTAGGAAAGACGGTAAATAATTTGTTTCTTCCTTTTAATATTTCAGTTTTGATGATAGAATTTAAATCTTAGGTTGACCAAGCCATGGGAATATATATACTATGTGTTGGTCATAATTTAAGAGAGGATCATGACAATATTAATGAGTAATTTAATTATTCATCAAACATAATTTAAATCATCTAATTTACTAATACTACTGGAATGTAGAAATTTCCATACACTACTACTAACGTTTTCAAGTCTCTTAATATGCATAGAGAGAGAAGAGAAAGAAAGAAAGATTATTAAAATCATCAAAAATTAATATTTAACCTTTGAAATTCACTTGCATCGATGACTAATGTAAAGTTAAAATTACCACAACATGTGCCAATGATATTGATTGAAGTGAAGCATAAATAGATGATTAAAGATATTTTCAACTAACATGAGGCTGTTCAGAATTTTCATTTTCTTACCTTTGATTATCATATGCCAAAGTTTGGTCTCCTCATTCATTATGTGCTCAAACATAAGTATCCAAATAAATGCATGGGAGAGCAAGCAAACCAAATCAACTTTGGCATAGCAGAATACAATCATGTGACAATGAAAGCAAGTCAACTTCATCATTGTGTTACAAATTGCAGAAAAATCTAATAACCCTCATAATTAAATGGAGATCACAATGTCAAGCTTGAGCTTCAGGACCAGGCGGTTTTGCATTGAGAAGTGGCTGGAGAGCTTTGACAACAATCGTCATGTTTGGTCTGAAGTCAGCTTCATACTGAACACAAAGTGCTGCCACAGCTGCCAACTGCATTTTTCAACGTCTAATCATCAGTCACCAGTCTCAACTATGCACTACTACGAATATATTTGGATTCCAAGTGTTCTAAAATATGTTTACTCACAAAAATCTTTCTTTCTTAGTTCATGTATACGAATGCACACAATTTATATTAGAGCTTGCAGAAGTAATTTTTAAAATTTAAATTAACATAGTTCAACTTCAGTGGAAGGATAAAGGAGCAAACTTTAGCAATAGCCTTTGGCGGATACTCATTGTTTAACTTAGGATCAACACACTGTTTCACTTTGTCCTCGCTCAGCCTTGGAGTTGCCTGGTGAATGGTAAAAAAAAAGAACAAATTGTCAAAATAGTAATATAATGGAAAAGTAAACCAGTTAAAGTCATCAAACACATACCCAAGTTACAAGACTTTGTTGTCCTTTCGGCATTGTGTGATCTACTGGCTTTCTTCCAGTCAAGAGTTCTAATAGCACAACACCAAAACTGTAAACATCACTTTTCTGGGTTATCTGCCCTGTCATGGCATACCTGAAGATGAAAGTAATCATTTTAAAAACAACAAAATTATTTCCAACACAAAAGGATAGTGTTAGCATAGTGTTTCTTTCTAACATCAAAATATTGCTAATACTTGAAGACGTACTTATTGAAATTATGTCTGCAAACAAATATTTTTCAGTATGCATACAAGGTTATGGCTATGATTAGTTAGTTATATGAAATACTTCATGTGGATGGAAAACAGTATAAGGTATAAATTAAATATTAACTGACTCAACTCAAATCCTTTTTTTTAATGAGGCACAGTTTACAATAACTGAATCACAAGTTAAAGTATAAGAGGGTTTCATCAAGGACATACTCTGGAGCATGATAGCCAAATGTTCCCAAGACTCTTGTTGAATGTAGCCGAGCGGCTGTGTCAGAAGACTGATTTGTCAAGCTAAAATCAGCTATCTTGGCCTCATAGTCATTGAAGAGTAAAACATTGCTGGATCTAACATCGCGATGAACAATAGAAGGCTGAGCCTTTTCGTGAAGAAACTCGAGTCCTTTTGCTGCACCAAATGCAATTTTGGCTCTCTGGTTCCAGCTTAAAACTGGACCAGGTTCAGCCCCTTGTACACCCTTCCTTCCTGGAAATAGCAAAAGCCTAGAGTTCAGGCAAAGAATCAGAACTGTTTCTTTAATTGAATAGGGACAGTGTTGGACCTACCATGTAACACGTCATGCAAAGAACCAAGGCTTGCATGTTGATAAACCAAAATTCTGTTTTCTGCCTCTAGACAGTATCCAATCAACTCCACAAAGTGGTCATGCTTCAGTCTTGATACAACTGATAACTGCAAGATCAATAGTGACATGTGTGACAATATCATGAATGACGAAACAAGGCATTGGTTCAAAAGATGTACATTCTCGGATCAAAATCATACCTGAGCCCCGAAATCGGAGTCAGGTTCTGGGGAAGAACTGTTATCCAGCTTCTTAATTGCAGCATCAGTACCATCACTCAATTTTGCATAGTAAACCCGTCCGTAGGAACCTTCGCCAATGAAAGCCTTTGTACCAAAGTTTCCTGTTAACCTATTTAACTCATCCAATGGAATAGAGGGTATCTCAATTGGCAATACTTTCTGCGGGGCACTCTTTGCAATACCCCTAGGCTCTCCTCTATCGTTTCCTATATTCACCCAGGGTTACAGCAAATCATTATCCATAACCTTGCAGAGGAAAGGTATTGTAATGTATGACATAAAAAAGAGAATAACAAATATAATGAAACTTTAATACACGTTAGCTTTTGTTAAAATGGTATTTGAGGAACAACTTTGTGACTTAGAACACCACAATCATATTCATTCTCTGTATTTCAAAACAAACTGATTTTGGTATAATACTATGAAGTTGCGCCTTGGTGACAGAATGATCATGAGTTTAATTTTGAAAACAATCTCTGTCGTATGTAAAACTTTGATTGCTTGCAATGACTCTCTCTCCCCCAACATTTTTATAGCAAAAAGCCTTCTGATACCGAATAAGTAAGCTAGTTCTCGGTTAGATATTCTTTTCTTCTATCTAATCATATTCTATTTTTGTTTCTAAAAATAACAAGACTCAACTTTCACTTCTAATTCTTAATTTTCACAACACCATTTCGTCCATTTTCACCTCTTTTTTAAACAAAGTTTATGAGTATGATGTTGCTAATGAAGTCTTGGAACATGCGTTGCTCTCAAACAAATAAAGGGTTCCAATCATCAAACTTTCAATTATGTGTCGCTGATAAATGTATGTGCATCTCAACCCAGAAGCAATTTTCCAAGTCAACAAAATGGCAGATAAGTAAAACACATTGGTCAAATATGATAATGAGCGCAAGGAAAATCTCATTGCAAACTTTTAAACAAATAACTCTTTCCAATTATACTTTTACTTTCAATTGTTCTGAGTAGCAAAAGCAAAGAAAGGAAGCATATATAAAAATGAAGATGTTACCTCCTCCTCCACCGTATGTGCTACCCCTAGGTGGTGCAGATGTGTATTGGCTTGCAGGGGGCCCGCTGCTCTCCTCCTCTGCACCTCCGCAGCACAACATACTTCAACTACTTCTATCTGCACTCTCAATAACCCATATTCACAGAAACGATCGATGTTGAATGAATCACCTGAAGCCATTTTCAACGCTCAAAAATTTTCCACCACCCAATTTATCATAAAGAAGAAAAAAACTAAGCACCTCAATTGTAAAACTGTAGGAGAACAGCATTCATATAATGGCTTCACAGATTGAAAAATAAATCGTACGGGTGGACTATCTGCTACTTATTTCGTTCGTCGTGTGTATTTATCGACTACCAAAATCTCAAGAACGTTTGTTTCAATTCTATATATGTTTTTGGATAGAGGTGATGAACATAATCAATGAAAAAAAGGTCAACTGTTTGTTCCTATAGGATCAAAACACAAACAACACAAATAACAAAAATTCAATACTCAACAACACCAAAACTTCTCTCTTATCGTTCAAGAAATGAAGCAGTAATAATAAATTTCTTGTTGATGAAATGCAGAATTATGAATGCGTTTTGGCATTGTTGACGGGACAAAATCAATCCAACATACACATAAAAGATTTAAACCCTCTCAATGTATCAAAATGTACAAGTAGAAGAAAACGGATAAACAACCGTAAGACGTTATCTGGTTACCTCAGGAAACTCGTGATGAATTACATTCTACAATGGCACATACGATAAGTCGACGACAAAGAAATTAGGAAGAGAAAAATAAAAGAGAGTCGGGGATTCGGAAATGCAGAAGGAGGAAAATTTTGGTGTAGTTTTTTTTTTTGTTTTAGTTGGGTAGGTTTGGTGTAATGAAGGTTGGTTTGGGAAGAAAGGTAGATGTTATTGTGTTTGCCGGGAATGTCGGTAGGATGATAAACAATTGTTGTGTGTGCCAACGTTGCTAGGGTTGTGTTGCACGTACGTGCCCCCACGATGCATGTCCTTCGTTCATTAACCACTATTTTAGTGTTGTCTTTATTATATGGTTATTATTGTTATTTGTTAGTTTATTCGTTATTATCTGACACCCAAACATGACGTGCAAATCATATGCTGGCAAGTTCCTACGTACGTAACACCCTGCTTCTACATTTACGAGGTTCCTTTTATAGGTTGTCCTACGATAACCCGTCTACAATCTTGAAACAACAATTATTATGCTAACCATGTTTTTACTGTAACACTTATAAAGAAGAAAGATACACATACACTTTTATTTTATATATATTTGTTTTTCTATCTTTTTTTTCTTTTCATGTTATATATTTTATTAATTTATTAATTTTTTTCTTTTTAAATATGTAGCAAATGTGTAAGTTTTGATGTTCATTCTTAAACAAAATTGAAATGTATGATGGTCATTAATGAAGTTTTATGGTATGAGATTATATCATGATAACACTTGCATAAGATTCATCACTGAACTGCCAACATATAAAAATATAACTTTAAAACGATAGCTGGGATTATCATCAACTATGAAGATTTGGTTGACAAATATTCATGTGCACAGTCTATTTCAAAAGTAATGAAAAAACTATTAAAAATATAAATTTTAATTCAAATTCAAATACTTAAATAAAAAAATTAATGACACGTCAACCAAAACAATGAAAAAATGCCTAAATATATAAATTTAGGTGGATAAAATATAAAATTTAGGATTTTTGTTTTGTGACTTTCTCAAAGTGGAGGGATGTATTTGCAAACCTAATTCCAATGTAGGTCAATATTATGGGAAGCGTTTTTTCTTTTCTACAAGTATTTAACTGAGTTATATATCTTAGCTTCAAATTTGAGACAGGTAGTTAATCAAAACAGTTTTTCATTAATTGATTCATGCTCAACTATTACTATAAAAATATATTCATTTTTGTAAAGCAAAAACAATTTTATTCATAAGAATTTACACTTTAATAAAAATATTTAGTTTTTATAAGAAAAATCTCTATTACTCTTTTGCACTTTACTATAAAATCATCTGACCAGAATTTTTTTTAGTTTTTATAAAAAAACTTCTTTATTACTTTTTTGTACTTTACTATAAAATCATCTGACCAGAATTTTTTTGTTTTCAAAGGAAAAAAAATATATTCAAACAATAGTATACATTTTGTTAAGAGTATCATTTAATCATAGATTATCATGTATTATGAGTTAATTGATTTTATAATAATTATCTTAAAAGTCATATCAAAATAATTTTTCATTAATCGATCATTAAAAAAAGTTTAACGTCTATATATGCACCATTAGTATAAGAAAAGGTCACTCCTAAACATTTAAAACCTTCATAAATATGATTTTAAAAATAATTACTTCCTCTACAAAAAAAATTATAACAAAATTCGACCAGCTTTATTATAACCTTTACAATGTGCAAATGCCATTTACTCAACCTTTTTGGATATTTCTTATACACAGTTAAATTTGTAAAAAGAGTATAGTGACCCGATAAATGTATCGGTTACAAAAAGTTTAATCGAAAACTATACTTATTTATTGAACTCTTTTTTCTACCATATGATACTACTTTTCTACCTCTTTTCATATTATTCAATTTGGATAGAAAGAAAAAACTACTTATCTATCCTTTTGAAAGTTAAAAAAGGCTATATTGATTATTATATTTTTATATTTTATTTAATCATTAAATATTATACACAGTCATAATGAATGACAAATGATTGTAGACTGCATATTAGAAAGTTAAAAAATATTAATTTCAATTCACATTATGTATTACTTTTCAAAATGGATAAATAAAATGGAATTGTTGTAATAATATTTAATCTTACAATTCCAAATGGGTAATACATTATTTTTGCTTTATTTTTTATGCTACTGTTTAATCACCTAGTTTGCTACATGTGTTTTATGGAAAATACTTCATATACACCTAATTTTCAAACTAACATCTTTATTATAATTATTTTAATTTAAATTAAAAGATTAAATATATATTGATTGGATAATTCATTGAAAAAATAGGTGTTAAATAGATATATGTATATCATCACTTTTATTTTATTTTGGATATTCACATACAGCTGCAACATGAATTACTATTATGACATCATCATAAGCTAACATAGTTTTGAAAATATTAAAAAGAATCCTGATACATGGAGAGTTGGATTTTAAAACTCGCGGTCTGACACTCTTGTGAAAGGTAAGATTTTAATGAAAGAAAATGAAAAATAAAATTAAGGTGCACTGTGAAAGGAAGGATTTTAATAAATAAAATCAAAAATAAAAATTAAGGTGCCAGATGGATACGGAAATCATTTTGCCAAAAAAAATGAAAACTCCGTTAAGGTGTCGTGCAGGTGGAGGAGATTCACGGTTGGTGAATCTTTTTCCTTTTATTTTCACTTCAACACGATGACACTTTCTATGAGCTTCTGAAAGCAGTAACTTTTTTTCTTTTTACAAAACTTGCGTGGTACTTCGATTGAGGTGAAGTTATTAGTCTGATTATTAGTGCATCTAAAAAGATTACTTAACCGTGTAAGTTTGATTTCCAATGTTCAGAAGCACATAATTTTGTGGAAAAAGGCCAAATTGAAAGTAAAGTTGAGAACCAAGACACAGGCTATATGGAGGTGAAAGAGAATCTATGAAGAGATAAGCAGACATAGTGCTTCATTCTTTGTCAGAAAGCAAAAATCTTAAAACAATGGTTACATCTCTAATGAGAGTATTATATTTACATCTCTCAATCTTCTCTCCATATACGACCACTGATTCTCAACTTCAACTCCTGTCTTTCTCCACCAGAAAAATAAAGGGCTAGGTTCCTCTGAATTATAAGTCCATCTTGACTATCTCGAACTTTTCTATGACTGTCCCGAATGCTCCTTGGAATCCCTTGCCATATAAGTTTACGGCCATTTGCACCAACTTCTAAGCTGTAGCTGAATTTCTTTGCTTCAGAGTCGTCACCCATAAATCGCAAAAAAGCCATATACACTGGAGCTGACCCAAGCTGGAATGCCTCAAAGTGCAAGCAGAAATGCCTTCCAAAACTATTAAAAACCTGCAAAAGAAACAAAGAACTTCTAACATGTCAAGTGGGGTTCTTTACATTAGGCATGTGCTAGAAATTAACATCGTGGCATGCATTCGGTAAACGAAAGGTAGATCCCTTCATTGGCTTTAGATTTAAAGAAATGTTATAAAGCAAACCAAAGAGGATACAATTACATCATGCAACTATATTCCATCTTTCAAATTATTCATCAAAAGTCAAAAGACTATGCCTACGTGTATGTCATGTGACCCAGGATGATTCTAAACATTACTCGCATAGAATTAAAAATGGTCAACTAGAATTTTTTTAAACAAACGTGCATGGCCATGTGCACACATGAAATTAAATGTTACACGTTAGGGGATATGACATCAGACTACTATACTCAATAAATAACAAAACTAACATGTAAGAAATGCCAGTCCATCAAAAGTAGTACATCAAATCATCCAACAGTCCAGCTAATAACTTACAGTTAGCATCCATGTGGCATTTTCAACTTCATGAGGATTTGCTTTGACATATCGGTGATTGAAGGTGCATCCATCATGCATGTCAACCTTGTGATCATCCTTGAGATGGGCAACAAGAGTCGGAATGTCACCCATCACTGAGCACTCGGATCCAGCATAAGGGCAATTGTATGGACGAAATCCACAATTTTGCTCGTGTTTGAGCTTAGTATAGTAAGGGAATATATCATGACAACCAAGACTCTGATATCTGCAAGGAAGCTCCAATGATTCTGCCACTTTCTCCAAAGCCAAACACCTTATGTTTCCAAGTTCATGATGACAAGATGGGCAGATATTATGGACTTCAACTTTACAATGGCAACATAATGTATGGCCATTTGGACACTGAAACACACAACGCAGCCATGTGCAAAATATTAGAAATTAAAAGAAAATTCAAGACAGGACAGATTCACAGTAAACATGTGAAGTTGAGAATAATGACTAAAGAATTTCAGATTTTCAGCATGTTTTATTAACCATCTACATGATACAGCAGTCCTCTCGGTAGAATAGGAAGTACAGTACATGAGGATCAGACGCATATAGCCTTCAGTGAAAAGGTCCAACAACAATTATAATAAGGGCGTGTTGGAAATCTGTTGAAAACCTGGTGAACCAAAAATTTCAATTTCCAAAGCACTCTAACTAGAAGAAATAGGGGTGGATTGGCATTCAATTCAACTGAATGGAATTCCAAACACGCACTAAACTAGCAATACCTAAGTCAGTGTTTTCACAACTATCTTCTTACTTCTCCTTCCTACCCACTTAAGGGAAATTTAATTCTCGACTAAATCCACTCTCCTTAGCATAGGCCTTTCAGCCATGATATTCATAGACATAGGCAAATCAACAACTCTCATTTCCTTTTAAAGGATGGACAGGGAACCTGAACTAAATTCAAAATAGAAAGTGTCTAGAAAGGGCTATAAACTTAACGTTTTTATAGCTACTTCTGTACACTCCAAAATATTCACTTATGTCAATGAGAGAATTAATGACCACAGATGGGGAGCAAATTTGGATAGATAATTATCATGAAACTGATATTACTAAAGAAAAATAGAATAGACATTTATTAGCATTTAAATCAGTTCATCCTGATCATCGCATCCCCATGTCTCTCACTCAATATCAATGACTAAATTTATCCCACGTTGTCCAAAAAACTAAGGTTGCACAAGTGATATTATCTTTAGATACAACCATCCTATAAGGATTATGGAGATAAAAATCACAATTCCACTATTCTTATGCTAGACCTATTTCAAGAATGCATCATCAATTACATGAAAAACTTTTCCACACACACATACATAGACCCCAAAAATAAGAAATTGCAAGCACTGTACCTGGTGAATTGGGGGATACATTAAGTTCTTGCAAACAGAGCATCCAAGTAATTCATACACCCCATTATTTGAACTAACTCCGTTCTTTCCATTCAACCCAACACTAGATTTTGTAGATGTACTATTACTCTTGGCCTCAGATTTAGCCTTGCCTGTTTCATAATCTGAAGACATCAGATGCGATTCAAGAACTTCTTTGAAAACACTGCCTCCGGGGGCCATTGCTAACCCAGATCTACAGTTTTTTTTTCCAGATGACGAGGAACCAAAGCTCTTGCTTTTATGGAATGCTACATCTGTTATACATTTAAATGGTCAATGCATAAGCACTTACATAGTAGATGCTATAATAGTCAAATTTGATATTTTTGGTCCAAAATAGTGGGAAGGGGGAGAAAGATACATACAAGACTAATTAAGATGCAACTTTTCAGTCAGAATAATGACCTTGTAGAGTTTCAGTAGGATAATTTCAGGTAAGCTAACAGACATATGCAACAGTAACTAGATTAACTTCAAAGAAAATATTTCTGAAATGTTACGCAGTTAACCAAAATGCAAATTAGCAAGCCGGCCTTCACTGTCAATGCTAACATGGATAAATTACTTACTAAATGAAAATTTTGCAGCAAAGCCTTGTCCCACAGTGTGGGGAACAAATGAAAATTTGCAGATATGACAAAAATTAAAGCAGATCTTATCTTTAGTCATTAAAGAATAGTAGTTTTTTTGCAAATATCAAGCAAATAATCTGTCAGTCAATATGATAAGTCACTACGCGATTATAGGAAGACAAGTAGAACATATATTTGTTACCGAACAATATGTCATTCCAACTAATATGAAATTGTGAAATAAATGATCAATGTTTTGAACTGCTTGAGGTTGAGAAGGGTTAATAGAACAAAGAACAGATAAACCAAAAATCATAAATGCAAAAAATAACTTCTTCCTGTACCCCAGGCCACGGGAGGCTCAATCACGGGGAAAATCCAAACACAAATAATTTTTCAAACACGTTCCTATTCACTAAAATTGACCCCGTCCTAGTTCTTTGTTTTCTAATGCAATGACATTAAAGCAAACAAATTATGTTGCTTAATGGTATCTAGCAGTTCCTGTGCCTTAAATTTTACACAAAGCTGAATCGTTGATCACTATCCTCCATCCCTTACCTCTTCCCTCATTTAAATTATCCATTAAACAGATAGAAACGAGAACAGATACAAAAGAAGAACCCAGAGCTTCATTAACCAGCATAAGTAGCATGGTTGGCTTTACCAAAGTACTACCTTTACCTTTTCCTACTCAATCCAACCAATCAAAAATCGAAAAATAAAAATCCCAAACAACATCCCTTATTAAACGAATTATTATATGCAAGAACCAATCCCATACATAGAATCACAGAGCAACAAAAATCAAGCACATGACAAGCAAATGCAGACGAATCTGAACACATACGTTCAAAACCATCACCAATCAGAAGGAAGAACAAAAACCACAAGATGTGAAAATCTCAAAAAACTCACAAACAAAAAAACAAACAAACAAAAAAACAAATACCCAGTTGAGAATTCCGAGCCTCGATTGCGTGTGTGTGTAGGAAACAAAACAATTGGGGCGCATGAGAGAAAAAAAAATTAAAATTTTTGAAACCAGAATGCAAATGAAAGTAGCGACGAGAAACGTATCGAAGGACGAGCTCCGGGAGTTACGGAGATTACCCCCCACTATGGAGATTGAACAAAAAAGCGTGTCTTGTTGGTATGCAGATGGATGCCGAAGAATACCAACGTTTTTTGTTCTTGTCCTTCTTCTGCTTCGAAATCGCAGAACTTCCTTGTATTGTGCTCTGTTTCTTTCTCTCCCTGCTTTTTTATTATTATTATTCTTATGATTTCTCTATTATTATTAATGTGTTTCCCTTTTCTTTTTTTTTTATTTGGGTTTGAATTTTGGGAATAAAAAAATACTTTGGGTCTTCGTCTCTGTTGTCTGGTCTCGTTCGTAACGATACGTTGCCAAGACAACAAGGTGGTCCAGTGACCCTTCCCGCACGCGACGTTTAAAAGCAAAAACCTTTTTTTTTCTTGTCTTATTTTTTATCTGTGATTTTCTCTCCCTTCCTTCACGCTATTTTCTTTTTCATTGCACCCTAACTTTTCCCCTAACTGAAAAGGTAAAAAAAATAACCCTTTTATTACTTCTTTTATCTTTTGACCATTATAGAAATCACTTACTATTCTATTTCAATCTCATTTTCCTATTTTTTATTTTGTATCTCTTCTCTTTCTCACTTCTTTTTATATTGGTTTATGTGTTATTTTTCACATTTTCTTATAAATGATAATAATGGGAAAGGGAGATCATTTTTTCTCTCTTCTTAAATTGTTTAAAACACAAAACCATTCTTTATAACATAACAAGTTTAAAAAAATAATATCAAGAAAAAATTATATGTTACAAAGTGTATTTCTTTGGTATTATATAAAATATTATACTACTATTTATTAATTTTTACTCTCTCTCGTTTGTTCTTTTAAAAAGGTAAACAAATTTACTTGCTAGGTTTTTTTTATGCATATAAGAAACCCATCATTTTTATTTTATTTTCTGATATTTATATGTTTATTATTTCTTTTCTTTGTTTTCTTGGTACAATTCCATAGATCATCTAAATACACATTAACATGTGAATGTGGGTGTTGTTTATTCTTACTTTTTGGTGCAGCGGTTATAAAAAAAAAAGTCTTCTTCTTCCCTATGCGCAATAATGAGTTAGGTAGCTGTGTTATGAGGAAAAAAAGAATGAAAGAAATAAACACATTACTTTCAATATTATTCAAATACAATTCACTCCAGTCATAGAGTAATGTTTCACTATAAATTCTTGTTTAATTCTTAAAAATTTGGATCAACTTCTTTATTTATTTATTTATTTAAGGAAGAGAGTTTACATTTATTTTTTAAAATAATTAAATTATCTCAGAAAAAATATTAAAATAGCTTGTCTTAATTGAACTTGTATAATTATGATACCTGAATTAAAAAATTCAGTTTACTTATTTTAGTAATAAATCAAATTAAATTTGCACTGTTAAACATCTTTTACTTAGATAATTTAATAATCACATAATGGAAAACCTTTATTTAATCTAATTATCCAAAAATTATATATCATTAAAAGTATTATTACCTATGAAATTAAGGTTTAATAAAAAAAATTCTTATTATTATGGTACTTTTTTCAGTTTCCACTGTTTTTTAAGTTTCCAATCTAGTCACATTTTTTTAAAAACAAAACAATATAATTTTAAGTTTTTTAATGTAATTATACTGTTTTGAAGATTCTTAATATGGTCACATTATTTTTGAGAGTGAATCAATATAATATTGGTAAAATAAAATATTATGTAAATAAAATTTTTGAAAAATAATTAATTCCATTATTAAAGTACGATTATTACAAACTTTCTTATATCACACTATTCTTATTATATAACACAACTTTCTTCTATCACACTACTTTCTTCTATCACACTACTTTCTTTTATCACACTACTGTTATTATATAACACAACTTTCTCTATTTTTTTACAAATGATAAAACTTTTATAATTTATAGGTTACACTTTATGTATTTTTAGTCCATTGATAAAAAAGTTATTTTATTTTATCTGTCTTTAATTCTTTGCAAAAATAAAGATTTGACTTTTTAATTTAACAACGAGAAAAACAAACCACGTAATCACATAATTATTAGATGGACAACTTAATAATTTTCTCATTAGCAACATTTTAAAATTTATTATTTTATATTTATTTTAACTGTATGTATTTAATAATAATAGTAAGCATTAGTAGTATTTAATAATAATAGTAAGCATTAATAGTATATGCAGAGGAGTTATACAATAAATTTTTACTCCAAGCACTTTACTTGATTTCAAGCTATTGAAAAAAAATATTTCAATCATAATATTTATTTGTGACTTCAATTGTTGTTATATACTTTATTTGATAAAACAACATATTTATCTAGTGGTGTTTCATTTTCTATTGATGCCCATTAAATTGTTGAAACCCATCTTGTTCAGCAACCTCCTTTGCATACTCTTGTAGGGCTTCAAGCTTATCCCCCTTGCATTTATGCAACCTCAATAGGCATTTAATCTAGAATGATATCTTTAATAATTAGATCTTTAATTATCATAGATTTTCCTAGTTCTTCTTATATTTGGTTCTCTTAGAATATTGCATCTCTTCTTTTGAACACCTTTATCTCATTTAGGTCTCATAAGAGTATCCAAATTCTTCATCTCCATAATTAAAGATAAATTATGTGGTTCTCGCATCAAGATTTTGCCTCCACTTTTTGGATTCATGTGCAAATGTTAAAACACCCAAAAAACACTTTTAAATGTGAGAATGATAAGTCTTTTCCAAACCATACCATCTCTAGAATCTCAAAGTTCAAAGGAATTGATAGTAATCTATTTAACAAATAACAAGCATTACAAACAACCTCTTCCTACAATGTCTTGGTATTGAGCATGATTCTAACTTTCTCCATAATGGTTAAGTTGAAACCTTTATTCTACATTGTTGTGTTAAGGTGTACACATTATTATTTCTAATGTTAGATGCCATATTTCTTGCAATATGTTTAACTCTCTAAATCTATACTCTCCTTTGTTGTCTGAACAAAAACACTTTAATTTCTCCCTTGTGTTATGTTCTACCATGACATGAAACTAGGCCTGATCATGGGTCGAGTTCGAGTTGAAAATATTAAACTCAATTCAAACCGATCAAAAAAAAAACTGATCCATTTTCATCTACTACAATGAGTCAGGTTAGGATTGGGTGGGTTTCGGATTAAACGGGTTAGGTTAATCGGATTGAGCCATATTGGACCAAACATTTTTTTAATCTAAAAAATGTTTAATTTATTTAGATTGGGTCTACAATTTGTTTTCCAACTAAGTTCTCAAAATGACCACGCAACAGAAAATGACCCTTTCCCATTCACCCCTTCTCTCTCTACCTAACCCTTCACCTTTGTCCCCCACACTCCTCAACCCAACAATCACCCTCCGCCAGCTCTTCTTCGCACCCTCCCCAAACATGTATTCCAATTCCAATCATGCACCACCAAGTTCAAGGAGCTCATCCCCGTAAACCCCTCACAACGGTGCACAATACTCCTTGAATCCCTAAATAATGTTCAACAAATCATCAAATGAAAAATAACCGTAAAAAATTTAAGTTGCAAAAGCATCATGAAAAAATCCCCAAAACAAACTTCATTGTTTCATATGATCAAATTTTTAGAAGAAAACTTAGAGAAGAAGACAAGCGAGCGAACCTATTCCTCGTGGCACTAGAATGAGGCGAGTCTTCGTAGTGATAGATGGAGAGGAGAAAATGATTTTGGAGGTGGTAGACGCAAATGAGAGAACAAGAAGTGCTAGGGTTCACACCTCAGAGAAAACACTCACACACACAACGCTCTCAATCTTTCACACACATCACGACAACGATAAACAGAGAGGAGAAATGATTTTGGGGTGGTAGACGCAAATAAGAGAACAAGAAATGTTAGGGTTCAGACTTCACAAAGATAAAACTCACACAATGCAACTGTAAATGAAGAGGACAAAATGATTTTGGGAGTGCTAGATACAAATGAGAGAGCAAAAAGGGTTATTGTTCACAGAGAAAAAAATCACATTGCTTTCAATCTCTCGCACACAACACTTTTAATCTCTCACACAATGCTTTAGCTTTTATTTATGTGTCTCGGTCGGGATCGGGTACCGATGGGTACAAATATTACAACCTGAACCCGACTACATAAACCCGTTGTAAATCGTAATTGCAAACCCGTAATGCCAACATCCCCGACATTAACCATCCGAAGAGAAAAAAAAGGTGTGGGTTGATCGGTTTCGATCAGTCCAAAAAATGTTGATCACCCATACATGAAACTGTTAAAAAATTTCAATATCTAGTCCTTTGTTCTTAAAAAATAAACTCGAACCTTTTTAGAAGCATCATCAATTAAAGTTATAAAATGTTTATTACCACTTAATGATTCTACTTCTAAGGGAGAATAAACATTAGAGTGAACTAGACTTAACAAATATGATCTTTGTATTGATAATGAACTAAAACATTTTTTTTGTTTACCATACAAACAAGATCACTAGAATGACCTGTTGTATCCTTAGTGGTGATTAACTTCTTCATCAAGGTTGACAAACCCTTCTTAAACATATGACCAAGTCTTTAGTGTCACAAAATTTAATAATCGTGTTCCACTACTCGAGTTTTATGTAAGTTACATAAAGTTGTGCATCAAGAATAACCATAACTTCTTTCAACATTTTCTTTGATTTCCAAGGAGCATAATTATTGGTAGTGAGTTTAATCATGGCACCAAATGAATCGCAAAGTCTTCCTTGTGAAAAAAATATACATAATGGAATAAAAATTATACAACAAGCTAATGGGATAATGTGTGACGATGATGCATTGTTGGTTGTAGGCTCATGTAGTTGTCTCTCACTTTAGTAGTGTGATTTCTCTTAACATCTCA
Organism: Lablab purpureus; assembly: GCA_030347555.1. Classification (NCBI taxonomy): domain Eukaryota; kingdom Viridiplantae; phylum Streptophyta; class Magnoliopsida; order Fabales; family Fabaceae; genus Lablab; species Lablab purpureus. The sequence goes on from CM059254.1 coordinate 4,145,369, forward strand.
TCTTCCTTAGTAATTACAAAAATTTTAATATCACTCACTTGTTGGTTAAATAAAATAATTACACAAGTAAAATTTGGAAAAATAATCAATTTCATTAATAATGGTTACAAACTTCCTTATATCTTACTTCTCTTATTACATAACATATTACTCTCTTTCTATTTCTCCTTATTTATTCTCTAAATTGATATATGTAAATGATAAAATTCTCTTAAATTATAGATTACAATTTACTATAATTATTTTTTCATAAATAAAAAAATACTTTTAATTCTTTATATCTTCTATTCTTTGAAAAAAAAATTGACTTTTAAAAGAGAAAAAAATTATAAAATTAGTAATTTGACAACTCAACACGTAACTATTTTCATATAATTAATGTCAGAAATATTATAATAAAAATATATGACATAAATAAAGAATAATACTTTATTAGTTAAAGTTGATTTTCATGAATATAAAAAGAAATATAAGATATTATTGTAGTAGTATAATGTTGTCATAAATTTGATGGAAGAGATTATGTTAATTTATTTTTAAAAAATTAAAAATAATTTTAAAAAAATTGACAAAAAAAAATATCATAGTAGAAAGTTTTTTATTAAACCTAATAACATATGATTCAACAAAACTTAGAAAAAGTGGTACACATTCATTGTGAGAATTTAAAATGAAGGAAATTATACTGTTCCTATAGTAAATTTGAAGGTTAATGTTAATTTAATTCTAGATAGGCCCTACCATAACGACTCTTTGTCAGAAAATGGCATTTTCCAACAATTTCAGGACGCAGCTAAGGTACAACACAAAATAATACTCGTGATTGAAATTGTTCAAAATAAAGTCGAATGTTAAATTTTCAGTCATGACTTTTTTCTATTAAACCAAACTCACTAATTAAGCCTACGTTTGAACTAAAATTGAAAAATAATTTTACAGATTTCTATCGTAAATTGAAAAATGAACATTTTGTTGCTTAAATAAAACTGCTTTTAAGTTTTTTCAACTTTAATCCAGACAAATAATTATATTGTTTTGTACTACATGCCACCAAATAGAATATATTTGTTCTAGTACTAAAAAATAATATAAAATTATCAAATCAAACAAAGAAAATACTTATATACTGTAATACTATATATCCATATTTAAAGAAAATTATCCATGAATATTATTAAAGAAAACAAAAGAAAGAGTTTTTTTAAGAAACATGTGGGAAGTAAAGTTTAATTAATAAGGGAGCGTGTTAGGTGGACTACACAAATTAAAATTGTCTAATAAATATATATTTATGAAAGTTAATACAATGTTCTTATAGTTATATATTTTAAAATGTTAATCACATAGTATTAATTTATCAAAATGTTAATAAAAATATATTTTGCAAAAGGGATAAATTAATCATCCCTTTTAAGACTAAAAATATTATTTAAATGTCCCTCTTCATAAAATTTTCTAAGTATAGATCATTAGTTTGATATGATACGGAAAAATGTGACAAAATTTTTGTATGAATCTGTAGTTAAACGTAAAAAACAATATTATATGAATAGAAAATAGTTATCTGTATATCTCAAAACACAAATAAGTAACATTTCATTATATTCACTGAAGATAAACGTTAGAAAATACAGTAGTATTTAATTGTCAAATCTATTAATATAAAAAGGAAGGAAAATAATCTTCAAGTCTAAATAACATTAGTTTAAAAGGAAGACTAATAAAATTACTTTATTGTAAATGTAATTCTTTATAATTTCTAAAACATCAATATCATTTGATAAAAAAATTATTGAAAAAAAATATTTTAATATTTCTTCTAAAACCTAAAATTTCTTTTATGATAAGAAATATGAAAATAATAAGTTATTTAAAAATGAAAAAAATAGTATTATCTTCACAAGAAAATAGTAAAAAATGATAATAAAATATATTGTACAAGAGATAAATAACACTTAAAAGTATCTTCACAACTCACAAAATAGACATTATTAATATAATATTAACATATTATATTTATATATAAATTTTTTAAATTATAGACATAATTTTTTTAATTTTAAAAAAATTCAAAGCAGACGTTGGTTTTCAGTGCATCTATCTTTACAAATAAATTATTCGTGTCTATGTATATATACAGATAGACGCAATATGTGATTTTCTCTATCTCATTCTAAACTTTAACATAAAAATTCATTTTTATTTTCATTCTTATATTTAATAGATATGAAAATTTTATTTCATCCTTTTTTTTATCAGATAATAAATATATACTTATATGCATACCTATATTTATATTTTTATTGTTTTAAATATTATTAATTTAATAATTTTTTATAAAAAATAAACAAATTATAATAAAATAATTATAACATTATTAAAAATTTAATATCAAATATAATAAAAGAGAATTGTGATTTCATAAATCACAAATCAAAGTACTAAATAACAAAAACAAAATTATATTAATAAAAATTATAATACACAATGCAAATAAAATTGTACAGAAAAAATTAAACTAATAAGAATAAGAATTTATAATGCATCTTTCATTTTTAGGATTTAAATCAATTTTTCATATTGTTGAAAAATATTTATGACAATAAATAATTATATCATTGTAAATATGAAAGGGTTAAAAAGTCACCATAATTATATAAAAAATTAAATTTTATTCAAAATTAGAAATTGAGAATCATACATTCTTACATAATAAAATAAAAACACAAATAAAAATATTAGAAAGAAGTTAAAATAATCAAATATGTGTCCTAAAAACAATTTGATTCAATGAAATTGAAAGTTGCATTGTAATTCCTGGAATGCAATATACCTTTGAAAAAAATCACACAAAGGAAAAAATATGTATATCAAGGTTGTTATGAAAGAGAATGTACCTCAGTACACTTATTAAATGAGTCTTGTTAGGAGGGAATGAAAAATTTTGTAGTAGAACAAAAACCAAACATAAGGTCAAAGAGAACAAAAAAGATAAATTTTTTATATTATCCAATAAACTAAGGATTTAGGTGATTAAACACTTGAGATTGAAAGTTAAACATTCTCATGTTAAAATATAAATAATAAATAAAAATATTATAAAGGAGTAAAAATAATCAAAGTTGTAACCTAAAAAATATTTGACTAAATAGAATTGAGGTTTGTGTTTCCTAAAATGAAATATTTGAACCAAACCACACAAAGGGGAAAAATATATAATCAAGGTTGTCATAAAAGAGAAAATACCTTAAGCACCTGAGTGAACTTTGTGAATTTTAAAAAAGTTGAATAGTTGAGAGAGAATAAAAGAATAGTGTAGTGAAAGAGAAAAAGAAGGATTCCAAAACTAAAGACCAAAAAGAACAACAAATATAAATTTTTTATATTATCTAGTAAATTATGAGTGTTTTGGTAATTTTAAATGAGGACGAATATGATGGCAGAGACTGGGTATTAGGGCAAGTATAGGGACGGGACAGATATGTACATATACAACCCCTTCCTCATCCCCAATTTAAAAAATTGGATATTACTCATACTCGTACTTATATCCAATTAATATAAGAATTTCTCGTCAAACTTAGAATGAGTTCAATTAATATCCATGAGGACAAGTTCATTATTTTACATAGGTGGGTTATCAGAGAAACAATATAAAAAAAATATGGTCACAATTCTTAAGAAATTATTTTGAACTTATTTGTAGTGTGTATCTCTTTTAGATGTATGGCCCCATATTTTTTATTATACATATTATTAATTCGTAAACATAGTTAATAATACAATTTTTAATAAATTAAATTTATTATGGTTTCTAGTTTATTAATTGACTCTATTTTGTTTGTTGTTTTAAATTTTTATTTTATTTCTTCTCTTTATTTTGTAGTTTAATTTTATTTTTTTTATTTTGAATTTGTTATATTGTTTTTAAAATGAAATTATTCTTTTAAAAAAACTAATATATTACCTAAATTGGAAGAAGTGTAAAAAAAAGTTAAAAATGAGATTGTGAATAAGGTGAGCAAGAGTTGGGTATGACATTTTGATTGTAATGAGTTGAACTTTAACTAGTGGATCGATTATGTTTTATTTATTCATTGATTGCGTAATTTGAAAGCAAAAAATAACTTTCAAATTGTATAATTTAAATATCAATTTTGACTTCCAAAGTATAAAACCTGGAAGTGAATTTTGATTTTCAGATTATATAATCTAGAAATATTATGTAATTTAGAACTACAAGTGTTATATGGAATGTAACTTCAATTTCTAGATTACATAATTTAGAAGTCAAAGTTGTATTCTGAATTGCACAATCTAAAAGTCAACATTGACTTATAAATTCTATTCTAGATTATTTAATTGATAACATCATTACCAAGTTCAAGATTGCATAATAAAAGAATAATCACCAATTACTTTTAGATTTCACAATCCAGATAATTTCTAAATTGTACAATCCATATAAGTTTTGGATTGCACAATCTATAAAAATTCTAGATTAATCCAGAAAGAACTTCAAAGCAAAAACCAAAAAAATGAAAAATGTAAACCTCTTACCCAAACTTTGTTGTTTTTATTGGACTTGAAGACTTGGTTTAATATGATTTGATGTCTCCAACCACCCCTTGATGATCTTGTGTAAAGATGATGAAGCTTGAAAATGAAAATCTTCGTTTTAGTGTTTGAATATCTTAAGAATTGTGAATAAGATGAACATCACTCTATCTTGGATAAAACTAGTTTACCAAATGTTTTATAAAGTATTTTAAAGGAAGTTAAGTTTTTTCAACCAATTAAAACATCCTTTCATTCAGTTATAATGTTCATAGCTTGATAATTGATTTAAGTTTAAACATTTTAATCAGTTAATTTGAAATTTCAATTAGCTGAGATTTGAGAGTTATTATTTTGAAAAATTACTCCCAGATGGTTTCAACTAATTGATTTGGAAAATAAACTAGTTGTTATTATGAAGCTCAAATATCTTAAAATACATTTTCTCTTAAACAACTAGTTGAATCGCAAATTCAACAAGCTAAAATCACAAAAAGTTCACTTTTAATGATTTTCACCGGTTAAAATATGTTTTCAATAAGTCGTATCAACTTCCAAAAATCCAATCTCTTTAGAACAATTAGTTAAATCGCAAAATAAATTAGCTAAAATAACTCAAAAACCATCTTTAAAGGAATTCAGCCAGTTAAAACGCATTTTTAACCAATTGATTATATCATAATTTATTTTAAAACTAAACTAGTCTTGTTTAAATAGGTTGGAACACCTATAATTAGTATGTGAAAAATACTTTTACAAACACTTGAGATTCTGAGAGCTATAATATGTTTTTGAAACAACCTTTTGAAGATTTTTACTCCAAGAAGTATAAGATTGAAGTTTAATTGATCTAATACCTTAGTGTTCATCACCTTGGTTCTTACTTTGTTTATTGAGCTATTGTACTATATTGATATTCAGGTGATTTTGTTTCATTATTTATCTGTAATCCTCTGTTAGGTTGTGTTTCTTGATTTGGGTGACTGAGAATTGTCTTGTGATAGAGTTTAACAAATTGTTGATGATTTAGTAGGGATTCAATATTATTGGTTTGCGGGTTCTTTCTATTTTTTAAATAGAATTTTTATAAAAACAAAAAATTAGTAGATTGACTTGATATATAAAATTAAACAACTCGATGTAAATTTTTTAAAAAGATAATTCGTATAAAATTTATGATATTAATCTTCCTTAATCTTATCCTTTTAAATATTGTATTTACACTTTAAATTTGAGATTAACAAAATATAAAAATATTGATTCCAACCTTACAAAAACTTTTCATAAACTCATTCTTGGTTGCATTGATTGAAAATCTGATCTGTTTTCAAAAATACTTAAAACCTTTATAATTTACAACTCAGTTCATAATTTTAATTATCTTCACTTTAAATTAATCTTGTGCAATATCGACTCTAGACCTAAAGCACAAACAACGAACACAGTCATTCAATGTGGATGTTGAAAGTGTGTAAGAGCATGAGAACATAATAACTCAATCTAAGAATATAATCCAACAAACGACATCAACTGACATTTAATTCCACAAGCGAAAACGTGACATCTTTAAAATTTATGGAGGTGCATATGAAAACACGAGTGTGCAAAAAACATCTCCTAAAAACAAGTGGATAAACATCAAAATAGAACAAATCAACGAAAAACACAAGTAATGATATTCTCACCCATTTTCACTGTGTTTATGTCTCATTTTTTTAACAAAAATATCTTTAATGGAATGAATTTTCATTGTATATTTCACTAAATGCAATATATGTTTCTATTGTGTATAAAGAATAAATACACAATAAAATGTTATTTATATTTTGTTTTATAGATAGTTAGGCTTGTGTCAATAAATTGTATAGTGACAAATATACATAATAATTTTTAAATAAAAAACTTAAACCTGACATAAATTTTTTACTTTTCATACTCCTATTTTATTCTTAATATATTTTTAAATAAAATTTATAATTTATTTTATAATAATATATAATTTATAATTATAACAATATATAAAGAAATTTATTTATTTTATCTATTTTTCATATTTCTATTTTATTCTTAATATATTTTTAAATAAAAATATAAAATATATAAAAAATTTCTTGATATTCTTTTTTTCACACTTTTTATTTTTATATTTTATTTTTTTATATATTTAAAAAATATTCAAAAATTAAAAATAATTAAAAATATTTTAATACATAATTATTTATTTTTCATGTAACAATTATTGTTAAATTATTTAAAGTAAAAATAAAAATAAATTATTTAAATCTTAAAAATGATTATAAGTATTTAAAAAAATATAATCTCTTATTTTTTTACCTAATAATTATTATTAAAAAAATTGTAAAACATATCTTACTAGTAAAATAAAGAAATAAAATGACAAATATTTCGTTCATGCTCTAAAACGTAGAATAAATGTTTCTCTCTTATCCTTCCTCTTTTCTTCTCTTTTTTTCTTAAAAGTTTGATTACAAAGTATATATGTACATAATTACACGTAATAAACAATAAGTTGTGATGCAATTATTAATATAATAACTAGATAAAGATAAGTATTTATGTACAATGATACCAATATTTTTTTCATATATCTAAAGTTATTTACAATAGCTGTCTTATAAGATTTATGTAAACCTTTTCTCTATATAAAATTGTTCTTCTATTTAAAAAAGATTTACATAAATTATTTAGTTAAATATTAAAAATTAAATATAAATATAAGAAAAATAAAAACAATACATTTGCATGAGATAAAAAATAAATTTTTACGTTAAATAAACATACTAATATATGTATACAACTTATTATCCTTTTATAGGATATTTTTTTGGTCCAACATGAACATCACGTATATAATTTTTAATGCAACTTTTTATATTCGACATGTTTAAATCCAAACCAAATTTCCATCAAACGTAATATAAGAAATTCTACAAATTAAATTTATCTAAGAAATTTTATAAGTTAAATTCATCTAAGAACAAGTTTATAGTATAACAGATATATCTCAGTGGACTTTTGGAGTATCTAAGATAAAATCCTCGAAAATATAGGACCTTTAGAATCTAACCAGTCTAAAAATATAACCAAAAATTAATAAAAAACTGATAATTTATTTGAAATTTATTTTTTTATTGATTTACGTAATTTATCTTAAAATTGTGGAATTCAATTCTGTAATTTAAAATTTCAAAATCGATTTTAATCAAATCAAATTAAAATTAATTATTTAAATATTATTATATTATTTATTATCTTTATTTATTTATATATATATATATATATGATATTTAAAAGAAAAATACAATATATCAAACTTAATTCATGATATATATATATATATATATATATATAAAAGATATTTAAAAGAAAAATACAATATATCAAACTTAATTCATGTTATATATATATATATATAGTGAAAGAAAATTTATTTTGATAATATACATATTATTATTATTATTGGAAAAAAAATGTTAAAATAAAATAAAATAGAATCAAACAGACACAATGTATAAGAATTATTTTTTATATATCTGTTTTGAAGTTTATATAAATTATATATATGTAGAAAATATGTACACGATATTAATTTATTAAAATTATAAGAAATAAATATTTTTTTATTTGTTATTCATATTTATATATTATTTATAATAAATATTTTTTTATTTATCAATAAGTATAGGTGCTTATAAATATTTTTTATTAAAATAAAAGTTATAAAAATATAATATGAGTTGTTTATGAGTGATATGACATACTAAGATGCAATTAAAATTGATGAAAGTTACTTATAAGCAACTTTAACTGAAGATACTCTAAACAATTTCCATTAACTTTAAAAAGATTCTACTCTATTCCATCACTCATAAAAAACTCATACTATATTGTTTATAAGTACCTATACTTGTTGACAACACATATATACTTTTTAATAAATTAAAAAATAGTTATTATGGATAATATGTAAACATAAATAACAAATAAAAAGTTATATAATAATAAAAAGAAATAAAAATTTTGAAATATTTTATCAGTAGAGATGGAGGCGGTGTTTGATTTTGTAAATAATTAAATTAATTTTAAAAATTATATTGGTTAGAATCTATGTAAACTCGAACATAAAAAAATACAGATAAAAAATAATCAATGAGAATACTTTTTAAATACATATTTTTAGTGATTTTAATAAATTTATAAATTATATAAATTTTTTATTTAATTATTGTAAATAATATCAATTTATAAAAATATCTCTAAACATATCTAATGATAATTTTATCATAATTATAACTATATCTAATTAAAATTAAAATGTATTACACAATGAAATAATTTTTTTATAAAAATAAAGTTTTGTCTATGATTTCTCATAAGAATTTAGAATACTCTTTCTATATAAAAATACGTATTAAATATATATTAATTAATAAGAAAGAGAAATTTTTTATAAAAGAGATATTAATGACTCTTAACTATTAAGCATCTCTCATTGTTAGCATTATTATACTATTTCAAATATTATTTTCTTCCACTCATCTTTCCCTTTTTTCCAATCAAAGATTTCTAAATTAAAAAGGTATGTCTAGTCTTATCATTTTTTTAGCATTATTTATATCTTCATCTTTTTTTATTTCTATCATATTTTATTGATCCTATTTTATGTTTTATTTTTTTCTCTTTCATTTAGAAAATGCATTCTCAATTTTGGATGAAATAGTACACTTAAAATTAACGTTCTTATAAAAATGTGTTGATATATATTAATTTTTAAAGAGAATAATATTAGTTTTTGATATACAACAATAATGATTCCATTGGACCTATAAATACAAGAGGCCTATTGATAAGTTTAAGAAATAAAAAGAAACTAATTTTAAAGAACTAAATCCCAATAATTATGGGATTGTTTTTAAATACATAATCCTAGTATTAAAGACTATAATAATGAATATAAAATTTCCTAAAATACATCATGAGTTGTACAATTTTGAATGCTTCCCCTCAAGTTGATGAGTAAATTTTGTTCTCCATTCCCAGCTTGGATATAATTCTTTCAAACTTAATGCAGTTTAGTTCTTTGGTGAGAATATCTGCAAGCTGATTCTTAGTGGACACATATGGGGTGCAAATCAAGCCACTTTCTAACTTTTCCTTGATAAAATGTCTATCCACCTCAATATGTTTAGTTCTATCATGTTGCACTGGGTTGTGAGCTATACTGATTACGGATTTATTATCACAACATAACCTCATAGGCTCATCCCACTTTATCTTAAGATCTTCCAATATAATCTTTAACCATAAAAGTTCACATATTCCTTGGGTCATTGCTTGAAATTCTGCTTCAGCACTCGATCTAGCTACAACATTATGTTTTTTGCTCCTCCAAGTCACTAGATTTCCACCAAGGAAGGTACAATATCCAGTAGTTGATCTCCTACCCACAACTGATCCTGCATAATCTACATCTTATAAGATTCAAGACTTACACTATTGTTTCTTTTGAATAAAGTCCCTTTTCCTGAAGTCCCTTTTAAATATTGAATAATTCTAAGAGCAGCTTGTAAATGTGCTTCCTTTGGTTTGTGCATAAACTCACAACAAAAGCAATGTCAGGCCTAGTGTGAGATAAGTAAATAAGTATGTCAACTAGTCATTGATACATTTCCTTGTCCACTGCAATATCCCCCTCTGCACTTCCCAACTTTATATTTGGATCCATTGGAGTACTAGCTAGTTTGCAGGCTGTCTTAACTGTTTCTTTAAGTCAGTAATATACTTTTGTTGAGATATGTAGATTCCTTTCTTGGAATGAGTCACTTCAATCCCCAAAAAATATTTAAGTCTTTCTAATGTCTTAATCTCAAATTTTGTAGCAAGACATTGGCTTTAACATTTGTTGTTCGTTTTTGTCATCCCCAGTTAGTATAATATCATCTACGTATACCAACAAAATTGTTACTTCTCCTGAAATTGAGTGATTGATGAATAAAGTATGATCCCCTTGACTTTGTTTGTAACACAGACTTACCATAACCTTGGTAAATCTACCAAACCATGCTTTTGGAGTTTGCTTCAGGCCATATAAAGTCTTTCTTAACTTGCAAACAATTTCGATAGCAACTTGTCCTTCATAACCTGGGGGTAACTCCATGTATATTTCTTCATCAAGATTTCCATGTAAGAATGCATTCTTCACATCAAATTGTTGCAAATCCCAATCATGGTTTGCTGCTAATGACAATATTACTCTGACCGTGTTCATCTTAGCAACCAGAGCAAATATCTCCAAGTAATCCATTTGAGTGAATCCTTTGGCCACTAACCTTTCCTTTCTAACGTTCAATGGTCCTATCAATATCAATTCGCTACTTTACTGTATATACCCACTTACATTCCCCTGGTCTTTTTCTAGTTGGTAAGGTGACAAGTTCCCAAGTTTTGTTCTTGTTTAATGCCTCCATTTCCCCATCATGGCTTGTTTTCATTTCCTGTTAGATAATGCTTCAGATACAAAGGAATGTGTGGTTATAGAGTTTAGGTTTGTAAGAAAGGTTTCACGTGTTAAAGAATTTTTTTTAAAATGATAGGAAATTTGATAGAGGGTAACATGTATGTTGGGTGCATGTCCTGGTTCCCTTTCTAAAGACAATGGGAAGACCTAGGTTTTGGTCCACCTATGCTTCTGAATTTTCATAGACAAACTCATTATATTAGAATTATCATAATTTATAGGATTAGAAATAGTTACCTCATGTAATGATGGTAGGTTGGATTCTTGGACATGAACAGATTCTAAAATTGCCTTATTAGGTGGAGATTCAAGTGGTGCAATTTCTATAGGTTCAGGAGGTGGTGCAATTTTTGTAGATTCAAGAAGTGGTGCAACTTTTGTAGGTTCAAAAGGTTCAAGTCATTCAGGAGGTTTAAATATTATATTTGGAAGTTTGAGAGACTCATCTTCCTCTATTATATTCTCCCCCTGAAGATGAGGTTGTTTGAAGTAACTCTCTTTGTTGAAAGTGACATCCCTTGACACATAAAATTTGTTTGATATGGGTGAAAAAAATTTGTATCCTTTTTGCGTGTTTGAGTATCCCAAAAATACACATTTGACAGCCTTAGGATCCAATTTTCCTCTTCTGTTACTATGAACATGTACAAAAGATATACACCCAAATATTCTAGGTTTGAATTTATTTGTAGGGTCTAAGTATGGATATAAAGAGGATAGGTCTTCCATTGGGCTCTTTGATCCTAAGAGTTTATAGGGTAACCTATTGATGAAGTAGGTGGCAGTTAGAAAGGTTTCCCCCAAAATTTCTTAGGAACATTATATTGAAAAAGTAGAGCTCTAGTTTATTCTAATAAGTGTCTATTTTTTCTTTCTGCAATCTCATTTTGTTGATGTGTGTTAACACATGAAGACTCATGGATTATCTCTTCCTTTTGGCAAAAAGAGTTTAACTCAAGATTAAAGTATAGTCTTTGACATTATTAGACCTAATTTTCTTAATATTAACCCCAAATTGATTTCTAATCATGGAGAAAAATCAAATAAAAATATAACTAACCTCTTATTTTTGTTTTAATAGAAAATCCCAAGTTATCTGGGTTCAATTACCTATGAAGGTTATAAACTATTTAGAACCTGAGATATTAGGAACATTAGCAGGACCCCATACATCAGTATGAACAATATGGAAAGGAAAATAACTCATCTTATTGCTAATGGGAAGTTTTTGACAAACTTGTGTTTAGCAAACTCACACACCTTACAATGGAGACTCTCCACATTTAAATTCTTAAATAAGGAAGGGAAAATCAATTTTACAACTTGAAATGAAAAATGTCTCAGTTGACAATGATATAGTTGAGCTTTCTCTTCACTGGTCATGGTGGATTCGGATATGAAAGAGTGACTATTGATAGGTTGATTAGGGTCTTCCATGTAATAAAGGTTATTCCATTCTCTAGCATGTCCAATCATTTTTCCCGAGTTATTGTCCTATAATATACATGGATTGTTATGAAAAATAATTTTACATGAAAGATCTTTTGTGAGTTTTTGGGCAGAAATCAAATTGGTGGACAAGTTAGGGACATGAAGGACTTTTTTAATGCTATAGACGAGCTTATTTGAACCTCTCCTTGTCCTGCTGCAGTCATAAGATTTCCATATGCTGTGGAGATTTTCTTGTTACTAGGACATGGAAAATATGTGGAAAAGTATTTAGGTACTGGGGTCATATGGTCAGTGGCTCCAGAGTCTAGTATCCAACAATGAGTAAAAGGTGAATTTGAAGCATTAAAACCAAAAGAAAATGGAAATTTGCCAAAATATAGTAGGGAGCACATACCTTTAGGTTTCTCCAATTTACTAAGGAAGGTTCTTACCATTTCTATCTCTTCATGATTCAGTTGGATGGGGTCAGGGACAATGTTAGAATCCACGATCTCAGCCATACAGGTGGATTGTGCAGATTGTGCAATAATGAAGGCTGTAATAGGAGCCTAAGTCATATAATAATGACGACTAAGGTTCAATACTACTTAACAATGCATGCTATGTCTTAGGGTTTACAAACACAATCAGAAACTCCCAAAGATTAGGACCTTTGATACCATATTAAATTATTTTAAAAGAGAATAATAATATTATTTTCTCTGATATAAGAACAATGAGTCCATTGAACCTATAAATACATGAAGTCTACTGATAAGTTTAATAAATAAAAAGAAATTAATTCTAAGGAACCAAATCCCAATAATTATGGGATTTTTTTAAATACACAATCCTAGTATTAAAGACTATAATAAAGAATATAAAATTTTCTAAAATACATAATGAGTTGTACAATTTTGAACAACATAGGCAGTTATATGGCAAAAGAAGAACATTCACCATTTAGCATAGAAAATTTTACTATGATGAGCTTGACAAAAATACAATTGATGAAATACATGATGTTATTCCTTATGATCTTATACCACAAGTCGGGCTAGAATTTGACTCAGAAAATGTAACATACAATATTTACAATTCTTATACTTATATAGTATGTTTTAGTATAATGATCAGTAAAGGACACAAAGATCATGATGAAAAGTTGATTGATAGAGTCTTTTGTTGTTCATGTGATAAATGATTTTTTGTACTTACTTGGCTATATTAATTCACCCTTTTTATTTGTATTTTTGTCATGTTCTCTTCTCTTTTTATGTTTTTAATTACAATATTTCTATCTTTTTGAAAATATGTGATTACTATTTACTTTATTAAATTTTTGTAGAAAAATGAGAGTAAAGTTGGAGTTTTGGAAGTCTAAAAGTCTTCTCGCCCTGCAAATTTATGATCTGGTAGCTGGACAGCTAGTAATTGCTCACTCTATGAGAAGTCATTCTGTGTATCAATTTAAAAAGTGACCTTTGGGATTCATCTGCTATATTATAAAAAGAGCAGAAACAGATTGAGGAGGGAGACAGGAGGAGACAGAGGAACAAAGGAAGGGTTTGGAGAAAGCTCTCTGCTGGAAGATCTTCTTTTCCTTATCCATTCTGGGTGTTTCAAATGGCTATGAGTAGCTAAACCCTCTTTTCATTGGGGTTGGATGTAATGAACTCAAACTTTTGTATCTCTCATTGATATATATTATATCTTTTCATACTCTTATGTTCCATCTTCATGTTTATTGTGCATGGCCTGATCATCTATGCTTTATGTTGTTTCTGATCATTGGAAAATGTATTTTGAAACTGAGAACTAAAGGTGGAACAACCTTGGGTTATTATATTAGACATAATATGATAAAACTTGGTCATTCTAAACACAAGTTCTTCATGCAAGCTTTATTGAGGGAACTCTAAGGAATTAGGTTTTTGATATTAAAGTTTAGAGCTTATCGCTAAGGAATTAGGGTAAGTTTACATTTTGTGTGAATGTGGAGTTTTGTTTAAGATATATTTATATTCGCGAGATTTTATAGTAAGTGAGTTCAGGAATTCCAACCCCAGTGAAGTCATCCTTCTTATTTACATTAATTGTTCTAGCCGTTTATAATTTTGCAATTTAAATTTACATTACCAAAACGTTAAATTTGAATCTTCTACAATATATTCGAAAGTAGTAATCACATAGATTTGTTAAACAACCGCTAATCCCTTGGGAAAACGATACTTGGACTTCCACTTTATTACTTGAACGATTTGGTACACTTGCCAAAGAAATAACAAGTTTTTGGCGTCGTTGCCGGGGATTAACTTTTGTTTTGGCAATTTTTGTGTGTTTGCTAGTTTTGATCTTGTTCATATTTTTTTTTTAATTTTATCATTTAGTTTTGTTAATAATATTCAAATTTATATTCTGTTGCTTCACTTGCAATTTTCTAGTGTTTTCTTGTTTTGCATGAGAGGCAGAATTTCTGCCGAGCCACTGCTTTTTGATCCTGAAATTGAAAGAACAGCTAGGAGGAACAATAGTAGGAGAAGAAAGCAAAATCAAGAAGCTAAAGAAGCAAGCAGTGTTACGGAGAGGGTTGAAACTGAACCAAATCCTCTCTCAATAAATCAAGAAGAAACCATGGCGGAGGAACAAAACACTGAAGGAGTAAAGCGCACACTAGAAGACTATGCCTATTTTTCTGGGCCGCTCAATTTCAATAGTATTGCAAGGCTAGTGGTAACTGTAGCAAATATGGAGATGAAACCTGCTCTTTTTCATCTTGTTCAGAACAATCAGTTTCATGGGCTATCTCATGAGAATCCTTATACTCATCTTGCAACTTTCCTGGAGATTTGCAACACTGTGAAGATTCACCAAGTGCCTGATGAAGCTATCCGCATGAGTTTATTTCCATTCTCATTGGCTGGTGGTGCTAAGACATGGTTGCATTCATTTCCTGAGAACAGTCTCACTGAGTGGGATGATGTTGTTTACAAATTTCTGAACAAATATTTCCCTCAGTCAAAGGTTAATCAAGGCAAGCAAGAAATCTCTTCTTTTGAACAAGATGTTGATGAAACCCTAAGTCAAGCTTGGGATAGATTCAAGGGTCTATTGAGAAAGACTCCCACTCACGGTTTTGATGAACCAACTCAAATCAACATATTCTTGGGAGGATTAAAATCTCAAACAAAGTTGATGTTGGATGCCTCAGCTGGAGGTATGATCAAGTGGAAGACACCTAGTGAGGCTCATGAGTTAATTGAGAATATGGCCTCTAATGATTATGAAGTTCATCATGAAAGGGCTTCATCTCAAAGGCGTGGTGTGTTGGGGTTACAATCCCAAGATGCTCTGTTAGCTCAAAATAAGCTAATGACTCAACAACTAGAAGCACTTATGAGGAAGCTGACAACTTTGCCACAGGAGTTGAAAACCATGAATGTATCTCAAGCACAACATCATCATGTCCAAAGTTGTGAACTGTGTGGTGGAGACCACGTTAATGGACAATGTGTTATGTCACACACCTCATCTTAAAATGTTAACTATGTGGGAAATCAAGGAAGACAAGGAGGGTACAACAACTATAATCAAGGGTGGAGACCTCATCCTAGCATAGGGCAAAGTGAATCATCAAGCCGACCTCCTCCTCAACAACAACAACAACCATGCTTGTATGATAGAACTACAAAGCTTGAGGATAGCTTCCAACAATTTATGCAAGTTTCTATCTCAAACCACAAGAGCACTGAAGCATCTATTAGAAACTTGGAGATTCAAGTGGGACAACTAGCTAAGAAATTGGAGGAGAAACCAGAAAAGAATTTTGTGGCAAGCACTAAGGACAATCCTAAGGAATACTATCACTAGGAGTGGAAAAATTATGGAAAGTGAGAAGAGAGAAAAAGAAAAAGAGATAATAAATGAGGGTGAGAAAAAAAATGAGAGTGAAAAAAATGAGAGAAAAAAAAGGAGATGAGTGAAGAAAAAGAAATTGACCCACAAAATAAGAAAGAAGAGGAAAATAGAAGAGAGAAAAATCAATTGAAGCCCTTACCTTACCCTCCAGTTTTTTCAAAGAAGGAGAAGGAGAAGCAATTTGCAAGATTCATGGACTTATTCAAGAAGCTTGAGATCAATATTCCATTTTATGAAGCACTCGAACAGATACCTGCTTATGCTAAGTTTATGAAGGAGTTGCTCACTAAGAAGCGGAAATACATTGATGAGGAGACTATTGAAGTCCAGGGGAACTGTAGTGCAATAATTCAGAAACTTCTTCCTCCTAAGCTGAAGGACCCAGGTAGCTTCACCATTCCATTCACTATTGGTAAGCTAACTATTGGCAATGCACTAATTGATTTGGGTGCAAGCATTAACTTGATGCCACTCTCCATGATGAAGAAAATTGGAGATTTGGAGGTAAAACCCACCAAGATGACACTGTAATTAGCTGACAGATCCATCAAGTGCCCATACGGAGTCATTGAAGATGTGCTTGTGAAGGTTGATAAATTCACTTTTCCGATGGATTTTGTCATTTTGGACATGGAGGAAAACACAGAAGTTCCTCCCATTTTGGGACGACCCTTTATGAAAACTGCAAGAGTTGTAATAGATTTTGATGAGGGTCATCTCAAGGTTAGAGTGCAAGATGATGTGGTGACCTTTAATGTCCTTGAAGCCATGCAACATCGTGGAGACACTAGCAATTGTTTCAGAGTGGAGGTATTAGATGAAGTGATTAAAAATTCCAAGAACTATCAGGCGTCGAGCTAAAGACATTAAAAAAGCGCTTACAGGGAGGCAACCCTGTGTTTATTGTTTTCAGTTGTAGTAGGTAATCTATCTTCTATTCTTCTTTTGTTTTTAATTTCGCTGGGCTGTCAATATACTCGCCAGCGAGTAGACCCCTGGAGAAAACTCGTGCTCTCGACTTTAATTTCGCTGGGCTGCCAAAATCGTCGCCTAACGAAATTTAGCCACTGTTTTTTATTTCGCTGGGCGACCAACTACTCGCTCAGCGAGTGGGTTTTCATAAAAAAAAAGTAAAAAAAAAAAAAATTTCGCTGGGCAGCATGCTTACTCGCCCAGCGAGCAAAAAAAAATTAAAAAAAAATTAAAAAAAAAAGAAAAAAATTTAGCCTAGCGAAGCTTTTCCTACTCTTTTCCCAGGTACCTGATGACTATATTGATTGATCCCTGTTCGAAGCCAAAGTGTCATGGCCTGGGGACAGGCCTAGCTTCCCGGGGTGGGATGGATATACAGGTGGTGATGATGCAGGAGAAGGTGGTACAAGTACTGTTGCTCATCAGGAGGACCCACAAGCTGGATGGAGGCCTTGGCCGTGATTTTATCTTACTTTTGTTATTATTCTATTTGGTTTTTATTTCATTATGTTTTTTATTTTTATTTTTTTTTATATATTTGAACAATTTAATTACTGCTTAATTTAATTTCTTTAGAATTATCTGTTGCATGAGAAACATTGATTTTCTTTAGAATTTTCTGTTGCATGGTTTGATGAGTTTAACTACATTTCCTGAGTTGAAACTTTATGTCTGTGGTGTTGGAATAAATGGTTGAGTTTAAGAGGGGGGGTGAATTAAACTTACAAAGATTTTTGAAACTCAATGCCCAAATATGAAAAACCAGATTCGGATTAAAGATTAAAACCAGTTTTAATAGGTTCTTGAAATGCTTTTAATCAATTGATCATATATCCAATTCAATTACAATTTAGAATTCAATTGTCGAATGTAAAAGATCAAGGGAAGAAGAAGAACACAGCAGATTTATACTGGTTCACCTTTCAACAAAGGCTACATCCAGTTTCCTAACCACATAAATTCAATCAATTCACTAAAAACCAGTTTTTACATGAACACTACATGCAAAACGAAAAACAGAAAGCTGCACCTAGTCTTGAACCCTACAAGACTTCTAAACACCTGTAAAACCCTATTACAAGAACTCTTAATCACCCTGATTAAGAGACAAACACGCAGCTAACAAACACACAAAGAATTGGATTGAATTCACCTGGAAATTCAGTGCAGAAACGAAAACAGAGCAAGAGCTATGAACAAAAAACAGAGCATGCAAATCTTGATTCAATTCGCAATCAATTGGATCTTGGACTTCTTGGAGTGATTCGCAAATTGATTTAGAGTGTAAGAGAAAAGTTCTTGCTCAGTGGGTTCTTCTAAAAATGATTTGTCACTTAGTTCTTTGAATTTCAAGTTATATATAGAAAACTGTTAAAACTGATTCTGACGAGAATAGTCGGTTGAAATCGCATTTTAACCGGTTGTTTTCATTAAAACCAATTTTCCAGTGAGCACCCTTTTTCTAAAACTTGAAATCGGCCGATTGAAAACCCGCTTTATCTAGCTATTCCGAAAACTGGAATTCCTGAACAAAGCTACCAGGATTTTAACTGGTTTAAATTTCGAAAACAGTCAGCTAAAATTTCTCAAATACAAAGCTTTGAAAAACGAAAAACAGTTTAACTAGTTGAAATCAGATTTTTAACCAGTTAAAAATTAGTTAAACCTTTGAAAACAATTTAAAACCTTTTTAAAACATTTCAAAACATTTTAAACCCCAAGATTAAGTCCAAGATTAATTGAAATGCATCTTACCACACAACCTAAGACTCTTTAAACCTAAGACATAATCTTCATTCTTCAAGCACCATCATCTTCATCATCAAAGGTGGTTGGAGACATCAAATCCACTTAAAACCAAGTCTTCAAGTCCAACAAACTCCCCCTATTTGATGATGACAACCACTTGATGCATTCATTGTCTTTGAAGAATGTAGAAGTCCCGCAAAAAACAAAAATTCGAAAAATACAGCAAATACAAGCAGTGAAATACAGACATACAGCAGCTAGAAATACATATACAGTAGATACAGCAGCAATATACAGCAGAACAGCAACAGTACAGCAGAAAATAGCAGCAGCAATATTCTATAGCAGGAACTAACAGCAACAGTAGTATTCTCTTTTTCTCCCTTTCACAGATTCAGATTCTCCCCCTTTCACCTGCGCTTTATGATGTATGTGCCTCAATGCATTCAATTCTTTCTCCCCCTTTGGAATCATCAAATAGCACAAGAGAAATAACATAGCATATGCAGCGAATTGAAAACTGTTCAAGATACATGGGAATTTGACCCAATTAAAAACAGCAGCAACAATTAACTAACAGCACATTAACCAAACAGAAATAAACAGCAAACAACAGCAGCTTGTGAATGGAGCTTTGTCAGCAGCAGCAGGCGAGGCAACACGCAGTACAGTACCATATGACCAACAACAGCAGACATCAAGAACATCATAGTAGATACAACAGCAGAAATCAATTATTATCTTCTCCACCATCATCACCAGGAGCAGTATAATATCCCATATTTATTTGTGCAAGTTGGGCATGTAAATCTTCAATGCTTTGATCAATGCACCTAAACCTATTCATGCAGTAGTTGTGATGATATTGTTGATGAGATTGGATGGAATCAAATCTTTGTAACACTGCTTGTTCAAACAATGAAAGTGGAGGTCCACGGTCAACTGGAGGAACATAAGGTACAATATCTCCCATCATTGAGTAGTTTTCCGCACTAGGTTCCGCATTTCCAGCTTCATCGCTTGCGCTTCAGTCACCAGCCAGGTTCCAAGTAGCATTTGGCCCTGCATTGACAGCTTCCTGTGCAGCAGTCCATTCTCCATTGCTTTTGGTGAAGCCAAACTTAAAGAGAAAGCCATTGTCCAGCTGATGGGTTCGCCCTATGCTGATTTTCTGTTCACCTCTAATGTCCACACCAAAATACTCAAGGAATTTGGAAATTATCACAGCATATGGAAGACGATAATCAGGAAGCCTTTTGGACTTCATCATGTGATCTTTGATGATATGAATCCAGCTAATTCTCACGATTTCATCAAACAAAAAATTAGAAGAAGATCACCTTCATTCAATGTAGCATGATTGCTTCCCTTGGAGTGATCATCCATGTGATGATAAATGTAAGCACCCTTGTTGTCAAAGTCAGCCCACCCACCGAAATCCACGAACGGATCCTCGAGGGTTCCTCAAACACTCTCTGCACGCTTGCACCTTGTTAAAGTCTTCCAAGGAACCACACAAACCCCTCGCTAACCACAATGCCATCAGTTTTGAAGCCCCCTACTCTTCTCCAAACAGAGTTGTTTATGATCATTTCCTTTCCTTTCACTTTTGAAGTTAAAACAGACCCATCATGTTTGAGATTTGTGTAAAATACTTTCACCAAGTCTGGGTATATGAACCCATTTAATTCCAGAAATTTTTGCAGATCCTGATATTGAATCATAGCTATAATGTCACCCAAACCTTCATCTTCCAAACTACTCGAAAACCGAGCACTTTCGGTGAGTTTACAACCTTTCTACTCGATATGGGATTGAAACTTTTCAATCCTCTCTTCATCACCTTCGAACCAAGCTTCTATAGACCCATGTCTATAAGTATGAGTTGCTGGAATTTCAGGTTCTTTGTGTTTGGATGATCCAGAAGTTTTAGATTTCTTCCTTGGGTTGCTTGAAGAGGCCATTGTAGAAAAGAGAAAGTGTAGAGAAACAGAGTATAGAGAATGTATTATGCAGATTTTACACGGGCAGGGTGAATAACAGTGAAGCAATGCACAGCACATGTATTTAACATTTCAGATTTTCAGGTTTTATCAAATCAATGCTTTATTCAGTCAAAGAAGGAATCAAATGCATTCAGTTGGAATATATTGGACAAAGATATGTAGCAGGCACAAATTTGACCAAAGAATTCAGTTGGTTGAATGCAACACGTATTTGGAGAGAGAAACCAACTAAAAAGTAAAGCAAAGGCACTACAAGACAAAACAACAGTCAAGATTCTTTGAACCAGCTTTATCTATCATGTTTAAATGCACAATTCTCAATTAATCAACTTAAATGCACCAATTGAATGTGAATCAATGCAGCTTTAACAAGAATTCGCTCAAATTTTAAACTTTGCATGGTGACAGTGCAATTTCAGTCGCATTGATTTGTGAGAAACAGATTGATTAAAACAGAAATCCTGATACTGATTTAATGCAGATAAATGATTTTAACTGACTAAATCGACAGATTAACTGGCTAAAACAGAGACAGATATTACTGCACATCCACTGCAGCCCCAAATTATGCAAAACAACTGATTAAAAGCCCGAAACAA
The DNA here is from genome assembly GCA_030347555.1 of Lablab purpureus. Taxonomy (NCBI): domain Eukaryota; kingdom Viridiplantae; phylum Streptophyta; class Magnoliopsida; order Fabales; family Fabaceae; genus Lablab; species Lablab purpureus. Next base: position 4,167,139 of record CM059254.1, read on the forward strand.
CTAACTAAAATCCTGAATAACATTGCATATTTCACTTATAACATACAATATGCAAATCTAACTGTAATTAATCAAGAATTATGCAGATTTAAGCATTCAGACACACAAACACAACATGATTAATAGCAGAAATGAATCACATACACGAATTACATCACATTTGAAACATCAAGAACACCCAACTCATTTCTTAATTGGAAAAACCTATCTTTTGGGAGTGGTTTGGTAAATATATCAGCAAGTTGGTTATTAGAGTCAACAAATTCAATTATGCAATCCCTTTTGAACATGATCCCTAATGAAATGGTGCCTTATTTCTATATGTTTCGTTCTAGAGTGCAAAATAGGATTTTTTGTTAAGTTTATAGCACTTGTATTGTCACACCTAATAGGAATGTGATCTAGTTTCAAACCATAATCAAAAAGCTCGTTGTTTTAACCAAAGAGTTTGAGCACAACAGCTCCCACCTGCAACATACTCGACTTCAAGCAGTAGACAAAGCCACACTAGCTTGCTTTTTGCTATGCCATGATACTAGACTACTTCCTAGTAGATGACAAGTTCCACTAGTGCTTTTTCTATCAAGTTTACATCCAACAAAGTCAGCATCCGAATAGCCCACTAGATTAAAAGAAGCACCTTTAGGATACCACAAACCAACATTAATAGTTCCTTTTAGATATTTCAAGATTCTTTTGGCAATTGCAAAATGTGATTCTTTAGGATTAGATTGAAACCTAGCACACATGCATACACTAAACATTATATCTGGCCTACTAGTAGTTAGATATAATAGTGAACCTATCAAACCTCTATACTTAGTGGAATCAAAAGGTTTACCACTTTCATCCGCATCAAGATAGTCGCTGGTAGCCATGGGTGTGCTTGATTCTTTGCAACTGTCCATCTCATATTTCTTTAATGACTCTTTGCAATATTTTGACTGATTGAGGAATGTTCCATGATCTAATTGCTTGACTTGTAAGCCTAAGAAGAAGTTTAGATCACCCATCATTGACATCTCAAACTCCCCATGCATAGCTGCAACAAATTCTTCACAAAGCTTCTCATTAGTGGATCCAAAGATTATATCATCCACATAAACATGCACAAGTATTATGTTGTCCAAAGACTTTCTAATGAACAAAGTTTTATCAACTTGGCCCCTTTCAAAGTTTTAAGAGATAAGAAAGTTACTTAACCTTTCATACCATTGTCTTGGAGCTTGCTTGAGTCCATAAAGAGCCTTTTTGAGCTTATATACATGGTTAGGCAATTTGTGATCAACAAATCCAGATGGTTGTGAAACATAAATTTCTTCATTTATATATCCATTCAAAAATGCACTTTTCACATCCATTTGATGCAGTTTGAATCCAATCATGCATGAGAAAGCAAGTAATAACCTAACAGCTTCTAACCTAGCAACAGGAGCATATGTTTCCTCATAATCTATTCCTTCCTCTTGGTTATACCCTTTAGCTACAAGCCTAGCCTTGTTTCTAGTTATTACTCCTTGATCATTCATTTTATTTTTAAACACCCACTTTGTGCCAATTATATTCATGTTAGGTGTGCAAGGGACTAGTTCCCAAACCTCATTCCTTTTAAATTGGTTCGAGCTCATCTTGCATTGCTAAAATCCAGCTTTCATCCAATAAAGCATCATCAACACATTTAGGCTCAACTTGGGAAACAAATGCAGCAGTTAAACATGTATCATGCATAAACCTTCTTGTAGAAACACCTCTCTGAACATCTCCTATCACATTTCCAATGGACAGATTGCGAGGCACCCTCCATTCTTTAGGTAGATCATTTTCTCGCAGAATTTAATTTTGGTGCCAGGATTTCGCCAGTTCTTTCCGATTTTCACCAGCTAAAATACCACCTGCAGCAGCCTTTATCAGCTTCTACATGTCCAGTTGATACACCTTCAATTAAGTTCTCTTCACTCGCACTCGCACCACTCACTCGCACCTTCATTTTGCACATTAGTCTCATAAAAACAACATGTATTGATTCCTCAATGATAGCTAATCTCTTGTTGAAGATCCTATATGCTTTGCTATGTAAAGAATAGCCTAAAAACAATGCATCATCAGCTTTAGCATCAAATTTGCCAAGTTTTTCTTTGCCATTATTTAAAACAAAACACTTGCAGCCAAACACTCTAAGATGTGCTATGTTGGGTTTTCTCCCTTTATACAATTCATAAGGGGTTTTCTTCAAAATAGGTCTTATCAAAACCCTATTTATTATGTAACATGCAGTATTTACTGCATCCGCCCAAAAATATTTAGGGATGTTTGATTCATTAAGCATTGTCCTAGCTAGTTCCTCAAGTGATCTATTTTTCCTCTCGACAACACCATTTTGCTGAGGAGTCCTAGGTGCTGAAAAGTTATGCTTAATCCCATATTTTTCACAAAAATGATTAAACTTTTCATTTTCAAATTCCCCTCCATGATCACTTCTAAGAGCACTTATGTCTGCAGCTGTTTTCATTTTGTAAAACCTTGGCAAGTTTCTTAAAAGCATGAAATGCATCATTTTTATTTTTCGTAAATAAAGTCCAAGTAAACCTAGAATAGTCATCAACAATAACCAAAGCATAATAGTTACCACCAATACTCATTGTTCTAGATGGACCAAACAAATCCAAATGCAGCAATTCCAAAGGTTTTGTTGTAGACACATAATTTTTCAGATTAAAAGAAACTTTGGTTTGTTTACCCTTTTGGCATGCATGACGATTTTATCTTTCTCAAATTTCGCTTTAGGTAACCCTAAAACAAGTTCTTTTGAAAACAGTTTTTCCAAATGGTTCATGTTAATATGTGCAACTCTCCTATGCCAAAGCCATGAACTATCTTCCTTAGACATGAGACATGTAAAATTAGTTGCACACATATGATCAAGATCAAGCATATAAATGTTCTCAATTCTCTTGCCTAACATGCAGATTTTATCAGAATTTTTCTCAATGATCTTGCAATGATTTGATTCAAAAATGATTCTAAAACCTTTATCACATAGCTGGCTAATACTAAGAAGATTATGCTTCACACCTTCAACATATAACATGTTTTCAATGAGGATTGAAGAAATGTTACCAACATCACCACTTCCAAGGATTTTCCCTTTATTATTATCTCCATATGTGACAAAACCTCCATTTTTCAAGGTGAGTTTGACAAACTTCCTTTGTCACCACACATGTGCCTTGAACAGCCACCGTCTAGATACCACAATGATTCCTTGGCCTTCAAGAACACCTGCAAAACACAATCAATGGAGAGAATTTGGTACCCACATCAATTTGGGTCCAACAAAGTTAATAACCTTTCTACCACATTTTGGCCTCCAAATATATTGACCACTAGGAACACCAAATTTTCTGATTTTGCATGATTTTGAAGTATGTCCCGTGTTCATACAATAAAAGCATGTAATAGATGAAGTGCTGGACGGTTTTCTATGTGAAAAGAAATTTCTATAAGGCTGTTGTTTCTTTTGAAAACCATTTTTAAATCCAAGTCCAACTCTATTTGTTACACAATTTTTAAAATCTAAAAGTGTATCCAAGTTGGCTCTTCCCATGGTGAATTTAGCTAGAGATTTGTTCAAATACTCAATTTGATTTTCTAAAGTTCTGCAGCTTGTGCAGATTTTTCCAAAGATGTTCATCATTGCAACTTGAAGCCTTGTAAATCATTTCCAGATTTTCAAAATTAGTTTTTGAATTTTCCAGTTCTTTCTCTAGCTCTTTCACCTTGTTCTCTAGCCAATTGTTCATTCCTTTAAGCCTATTGTTTGAACAAGCAACCTTATTAGCCTCTTCATGCAATTCCAGAAAATTTTGCAGCAGCTGATCATAAGGAAGACCATTTTGAGTAGTGGAGGAACTTACACTACTTGCTGTATCACAATCAGCCATAAGGCAAAGATTGGCCCTTTCATCATCACTTGAAGAATCACTAGAGGAGATATCATTCTCATCCCATGCTATGTAAGCCTTCTTGGTTTTGAATGATTTTTCATGCTTCTTTTCTCCATTCCTCTCTTTGTTTTGTGAGTTTGGACATTCAGCCTTAATATGTCCCTGTTTTCCACAACCAAAACAAGTAAAGTTAGAAGAAGCTAAATCAGATTTTCTATTATACCTCTTGTTCTTGTATTTCAAGAACTTGTTGAACTTTCTAACTAAGAGGTTCAGATTTTCTGCATCACTTCCTCCATGTCCTTCATCCTCACTATTCTCCTCCTTGTGAACCAAAGTCTTCAAGGCCAGCCCTTTCTTTTTCTTGTCATTGTCTTCTTGTTCAGCAAGTCTATTCAACTCAAGCTCATGTTCCCTTAGCTTTCCAAAAAGTGCAGCAACACTTATTGTTGACAAGTCCTTGGATTCAGAAATTGTTGTTACTTTGGGTTGCCAACTTCGATCCAAACATTTCAGCACTTTGATGTTCAGCTCCTCTTTCTCAAACACTTTTCCAAGGCCGATCAGATGGTTTATAATATGTGTAAACCTCTTTTGCACATCTGAAATAGTTTCTCCTGGAAGCATTCCGAACATCTCATACTCTTGGATTAAAGTATGCTTTCTAGCTCTTTTAACATCACTTGTTCCTTCATGAGTAACCTCCAACACTTCCCACATTTCTTTAGCATTGGAACACTCGTGAAACACGAAAGAATTCATCAAGATTAAGTGCGGATGTAATGATGTTCTTTGCTTTACAATCATATTGCACTTTCTTTTGTTCATCAGCATTTAAACTTTCCCATGGTTTCTCTTCTTTAGGGATATACGGTCCATTGACTATAGCATTCCAAATCCCTATATCAATTGATTCAATGAAAATCTTCATTCTCACTTTCCAAAATGGATAGTTTACCCCAGAAAACATAGGTGGCCTGTTTATAGAAGCACCCTCTGCAAAAGGCAATTTTCCTTCAGCCATGTTTGAAATTTTTCAGAAAACTTGAATATTTTTCAAGAACCAGCTCTTGATACCAATTGTTGGAATAAATGGCTGAGTTTAAGAGGGGGGTGAATTAAACTTACAAAGATTTTCCAAACCCAATGCCCAAATATGAAAAACCAGATTCGGATTAAAGATTAAAACCAGTTTTAATAGGTTCTTGAAATGCTTTTAATCAATTGATCATATATCCAATTCAATTACAATTTAGAATTCAATTGTCGAATGTAAAAGATCAAGGGAAGAAGAAGAACACAGCAGATTTATACTGGTTTACCTTTCAACAAAGGCTACATCCAGTTTCCTAACCACACAAATTCAATCAATTCACTAAAAACCAGTTTTTACATGAACACTACATGCAAAACGAAAAACAGAAAGTTGCACCTAGTCTTGAACCCTACAAGACTTCTAAACACCTGTAAAACCCTATTACAAGAACTCTTAATCACCCTGATTAAGAGACAAACACGCAGCTAACAAACACACAAAGAATTGGATTGAATTCACCTGGAAATTCAGTGCAGAAACGAAAACAGAGCAAGAGCTATGAACAAAAACAGAGCATGCAAATCTTGATTCAATTCGCAATCAATTGGATCTTGGACTTCTTGGAGTGATTCGCAAATTGATTTAGAGTGTAAGAGAAAAGTTCTTGCTCAGTGGGTTCTTCTAAAAATGATTTGTCACTTAGTTCTTTGAATTTCAAGTTATATATAGAAAACTGTTAAAACTGATTCTGACGAGAATAGTCGGTTGAAATCGCATTTTAACCGGTTGTTTTCATTAAAACCAATTTTCCAGTGAGCACCCTTTTTCTGAAACTTGAAATCAGTCAGTTGAAAACCCGTTTTATCTAGCTATTCCAGAAAACTGGAATTCCTGAACAAAGCTACCAGGATTTTAACTGGTTTAAATTTCGAAAACAGTCAGCTAAAATTTCCCAAATACAAAGCTTTGAAAAACGAAAAACAGTTTAACTAGTTGAAATCAGATTTTTAACCAGTTAAAAATTAGTTAAACCTTTGAAAACAATTTAAAACCTTTTTAAAACATTTCAAAACATTTTAAACCCCAAGATTAAGTCCAAGATTAATTGAAATGCATCTTACCACACAACCTAAGACTCTTTAAACCTAAGACATAATCTTCATTCTTCAAGCACCATCATCTTCATCATCAAAGGTGGTTGGAGACATCAAATCCACTTGAAACCAAGTCTTCAAGTCCAACATGTGGTTGCATGAGATTTGGATTTGCCAAGCTTAGATTGATATGTGACTCAGGGGATGTACTTGTTGAGTGTTTACATGAAAAAACTGTGAGAGTGAGTGAAATGAGCTGCTTATTTTCATAAATGTGTTTTTGCATGATTCTAAACTATATAAACATGTGCTTGATTTGAGATGATTAAGGCAATTGTTTTGTTTTGTGAGGATTCCCCTACTAAGCCAAAAAGCCAACCTTATGATTTGTGTGAATCTTTGTTAGCCATTTTGAGCCATCATGAATTATTCTTTGAACCCTAACCAATGAAATCTTTTTCCCTTCCCACACCTTAGGAAGAAGAGAACAATGAACATTCTTGTTTGATGAGGATGGATGGGAAATTAAGTTTGGGGGGGGAAGAATATGTGTTTCATCTCATAAATAAGTTTTGAAAAAAAAAAAAGATCTCTCTAAAGTCTTGGGTCTCTCTTTTTGTTCCTCATATATAAAAAAAAATTGGAAAGAGAGATGAAAAATGAGAGAGATTGAAGAGATGAGAAATCAATATTCAAAGGTTGTATGAACAGTGTAAATGGTTGAGATTGAAGAATGATTGATGAATAAAACTGAGTGTGTGAAGGTGGTGAACGGGTATGATTTAGACAAGATTGTTTATTGTTCTCATCTTCTGCCAGTGCTTTTGAATCCATTGAAAAACTATATTTGTTTCTTTAACATGACCAAGTTATAACCTTTGAAAGACCTTTTGATCAAATTCAAGCATGTGATGTGTATTAAGTAGATGATGTGCAAAAATATATGAAATGAGGATGGCATGCTTTGTGTGAGAATTCATTGAGTGTAAACACATGTGTGATGAGTGAAATACTGTTTGGGGGAATTGTTGTACCTTGTTCCTCTGAGTTTGCATGTGTCACTCTATTTTTGGGGAATTTGTTTTATCAAAGCACCATGACATTTGTGTTGAGCCTTTGATTATGCAGACTTGACTCTTGTCAGCTTTTGTACCAGAGAATTGTTTTGAAAATCATTTGTTTCTGTGATGCATATTTTTAGTTTTATTTTACATGAGGACATGCAAAAATATAAGTTTGGGGGTGTTGATAAATGATTTTTTGTACTTAATTGGCTATATTAATTCACCCTTTTTATTTGTATTTTTGTCATGTTCTCTTCTCTTTTTATGTTTTTAATTACAATATTTCTATCTTTTTGAAAATATGTGATTACTATTTACTTTATTAAATTTTTGTAGAAAAATGAGAGTAAAGTTGGAGTTTTGGAAGTCTAAAAGTCTTTTCGCCCTGCAAATTTATGATCTGGTAGCTGGACAGCTAGTAATTGCTCACTCTATGAGAAGTCATTCTGTGTATCAATTTAAAAAGTGACCTTTGGGATTCATCTGCTATATTATGAAAAGAGCAGAAACAGATTGAGGAGGGAGACAGGAGGAGACAGAGGAACAAAGGAAGGGTTTGGAGAAAGCTCTCTGCTGGAAGATCTTCTTTTCCTTATCCATTCTGGGTGTTTCAAATGGCTATGAGTAGCTAAACCCTCTTTTCATTGGGGTTGGATGTAATGAACTCAAACTTTTGTATCTCTCATTGATATATATTATATCTTTTCATACTCTTATGTTCCATCTTCATGTTTATTGTGCATGGCTTGATCATTTATGCTATATGTTGTTTCTGATCATTGGAAAATGTATTTTGAAACTGAGAACTAAAGGTGGAACAACCTTGGGTTATTATATTAGACATAATATGATAAAACTTGGTCATTCTAAACACAAGTTCTTCATGCAAGCTTTATTGAGGGAACTCTAAGGAATTAGGTTTTTGATATTAAAGTTTAGAGCTTATCGCTAAGGAATTAGGGTAAGTTTACATTTTGTGTGAATGTGGAGTTTTGTTTAAGATATATTTATATTCGCGAGATTTTACAGTAAGTGAGTTCAGAAATTCCAACCCCAGTGAAGTCATCCTTCTTATTTACATTAATTGTTCTAGCCGTTTATAATTTTGCAATTTAAATTTACATTACCAAAATGTTAAATTTGAATCTTCTACAATATATTCGAAAGTAGTAATCACATAGATTTGTTAAACAACCGCTAATCCCTTGGGAAAACGATACTTGGACTTCCACTTTATTACTTGAACGATTTGGTACACTTGCCAAAGAGTTAACATCATGTCAAGGTTATCGTGGGAAAGATAAACGAGAGGCTAATACCAAGAATCCCCATGCACAAACAAGATTTGGTTACTTAGATAAGATGAAAGTTAATAGTCGTTTAACAGGAAAATATCACTTTACTAAATTTGTTGTTGAACATACACATGTGACTACAACTCTAAGCAAGAGTCATTTGCTTAGATCTCAAAGAAAAATATCTATTTCTTAAGTAGTTGAGGTTGATTTAGCTGAAAATTCTGGAATTACTCCAAAAGTAAGTTGTGAGTTGATGGGTAGGTGAGTTGGTGGTCGTGAGAATCTAGGATTTATTCCAAAAGACTATAGAAATTATTTACGTTTTAAGATAACCATTCAAGTGAGGTTAGGAGATACTAGTGGCATGTTAGAGTATTTACAACAAATGCAATGAAAAGCCCCTAATTTTTCTATGCAATTGAAATGGATGAGGACGACTTGATAACTTATATCTTTTGGTTGATGCAAATATGATAGTTGATTATTCATATTTTGATGATGTACTTTGTTTTGACACAAGTTATAGAAAAAATAAAGAAGGTAGTCTATTTGCAATGTTTGTTGGAGTGAATCATCATAAGCTTAGCATTATATTTGGTGTTATATTGTTATATGATGAGACTGCATAAAGCTTTGTGCGATTGTTTAATAATTTTTTTAAGTTATGTAAGGAAAAAAACCACATACTGTTCTTACCGACCAATTCTTACCAAACAAGATGCAGCAATGGCAAAAACGCTAGTTTTGGTATGGCCAAACACATGTGATCGTCTTTGTATTTGACATTTATATCAAAATGCATTAAAGAAACTCAATGTTGTATTTGAAAAGTTTCAAAACTTTGGTAAGGATTTTAGTAATTGCATTTATGAGTACGAACAAGAAGACTTCCTTGTTGCTTGGAATAATATGCTTGAGAAGTATGATCTTCAAGATAACATTTGGTTGAAACTTTGAGAGAAAAAATGGGCATTAGTTTATGGTCGGGAAACTTTTGTGTTAATATGACAACTACACAATATATTGAGAGCTTGAATAATGTAATTAAAAAGTATGAGTTACCAACATGAATTGTTAAGATTTTTTCAACATTTTCAAAGATTGGTTGAGGATCGTTGGTATGATGAATCTAATGTAGATTTTAAAGCAACCCAAAGGAGTTTGAAAATTTTGAAACATGCAATAACAATTTATACTCCAACAATATTCAAGATGTTTCAATATAAGGCATCCATTTCTTATGATAGTAAATTGTATATTTCCAATCAATATGAGAAAGTTATTGAATATAAATTACTCTTTACAAAAAACATTTTTCACATAATATTTAGTATAACTTGTCTAACAATACAATAAGTGATTAATTTTTAATTCTCATAATTTATATTAATTTTAATTTTGAGTGAATTATTCTTAATTTTAATTAAAATGATATTAATAATAGAACATATTTGAATTTAAGTTGTTAAAGATATATGGAATATAATAAAAAAAACAAATTAAGAAAATTTTTAAGAATCACTTATTTTAAGAAATTCTTTTCTAATTTATTGTTATTGTTTTAAAAGGTACATAATATAATGATTTTATTAAATTTAAAGTCTTTGATTAAAAAAATGGAAAGATCAATGAAAAAAAAATATTTAAAAGAGTATCAATCATGAAAACATAACACACCTCTTTAATTTTGAATGAAAAGAAGGGAGATATAAATGAGAGAAAATATTTTTGAAAAAGTATCAGTAGTGTGGAAGCCTGTCAAACCTTCTTGTGCTTGAAATAAAGTAAGATAAAAAGAGGTTAGAAAGATAACATTAAATGTAAATGGATAAAATAGAAAAAAGATAAGTGGGTGGAAGGCTAACATGTGTGTTTTAATTATGTGTCAAAATTTTATAAGTGGGACAATGAAGGAGGAAGAAATGTAAGAGTGATTTTCATCCCTCTTTTATAAATTGTTTTTCTTCCCTCTTAATTAATATATATTCAATACTTATTTTTATATAAAAAGAATATTATAAATTCTTAGGAGAAATCACTTTTATAAATTTTTTTATTTTATTTTGTAATATATTTTAATTTTAATTAAATCACCTTTAATTTTATTTTATTATAATTATAATTAAGAATATTTAGAGATATTTTTATAAATTGATATTATTTATAACAATTAAATAAATTTTTAATATAATTTATAAATTTATTAAAATCATTAAAAATATGTATTTAAAAAAGTTTTTTCATTAATTACTTTTTATCTATATTTTTACTTTATAATTTGTATTAAGTAAATAATGTTACATAGATTTTAATAATATAATTTTTAAAGTTATTTTAATTATTTATAAAATCAAGTTTTACTTTTACTTCTTACTAATAAATTTTTTTAAAATTCTTATTTCTTTTAATTATATAATTTCTTTTTATTGTTGTATTTTTTATTTGTTATTTATGTTTACCACAAAAAATTTCTTCCGAACGTTTAATTAACTGCAAATTTAAAGCTTAATTTATTTAAAATTTAAAATTAATAATTTATTTAAAATTAAATAATAATTTAAACTCTTTAATTGAATTAAATTCATATATAACTTAACCACTAACCATACCAAACCAAACCCTGTAAAAATGAAAGCTTCCTATCTCAACCAATCAAAATTGAATCCTAAGTTTGTTTCTGGTGAAGTGTTGAATACAAGAGAAAAATGAAACCTAGTTAATTCATGGTCACCGAATCTGATAAAAATGTTAAGGAGAGGACACAAGGATCCACCTATTAAAGAAAAAGAGAAAAAGAAATGACATGAAGAGGACATTGAATTGGAAATTTGCGAGTCCAGAGTTGCTATTGCTGAGAGATAGAGGTTTCAGTGTTAGAGAGGCCTTTTCAAAAAATGCCAAAGGCATTTGCATTTGCATTTGCGTTTCATTTCCCCGCCCATAACAAATCAAAAAAACACTCCTATTTTCCACTCCCTCCCTCTCTTTCTCACTCCACACCCCATAGAGAAAATTAACAGAAAAAAGAAAAAGGAGAGAAAAAGAAAAAGTTTTGTTGGTGCAGAAGCAGAATGATGGAGGAAGAAGAGGACCAACAGAAGCTTTCAGATCTGGTGAAGGAGCTAGTCCACCGTTTGCTCTCCCAAAACCTCCCCTCCAATTCGCCGCCGCTAAACCCTAACTCTCCCGAATTCCGCAACTCTCTCCGCTACGCCCTCCGCATCCTCTCCAGTCGCCTCACTCCCTCCGTCGCCCCAGACGCAGCCGCCATCGCCGACTCCATCAAACGCCGCCTCGCCACCCACGCCCGCTCCGCCGACGCCCTCTCCTTTGCCGACCTATTCTCCAAATTCGCCTCCAAAGCCCAAAGCGTCAACAACAAATGGGCCGTCATCTACCTCCTCAAAATCATCTCCGAAGATCGCCACAAAACCGCCGCCGCCGCTACCACCACCACACCTCTGTTGCCCAACCTCGCTTTCTCAGAACCCGCTTCGAACAAAGGCTGGAGCAACGGCGTTTTACTTGTCTCTAAGGATCCCGAGAACCGCCGCGACGTCGCCTTTCGCGAGTTCGTGAATTTGGTCAAGGAAGAAAACGAGGTGTCGGAAGAGGTTATCGTCAGGGACGTGCTCTATGCTTGTCAGGGGGTTGATGGTAGGTTTGTGAAATTCGAGAGTGAGAGTAAGCGTTATGCGATACCCGATTCGGCTAGGGTTCCGAGAGCCACTAGGAGTATGGTTCATAACCTTTGTGAATTGGGTGTTTTGTTTCGGAAGGTTAGTGGTTACATTTCGCAGAGTATGGATCGGTTTCCCAATGAAGATGTGGGAACTGTGGGGCAAGCTTTTTGCTCCGCTTTGCAGGATGAGCTTAGTGAGTACTATAAGTTGTTGGCGATTCTTGAGGCTCAGGCTTCGAACCCGATTCCTTTGGTCTCCGAATCTGCGAGTTCTGGGAACTATCTATCGCTGAGGAGATTGGCCGTTTGGTTGGCTGAGCCAATGGTGAAGATGAGGCTGATGGCGGATTTGGTTGAGAAGTGTAGGGTTTTGCGTGGCGGGGCTATGGCGGGGGCGATTCATTTGCACGCACAGCACGGTGATCCGTTGGTTCATGAGTTTATGAGGAGGTTGCTGCAGAGAGTGTGTTCTTCGCTGTTTGAGATGGTGAGGAGGTGGGTTTTGGAAGGGGAATTGGAGGATATATTTGCCGAGTTTTTCATTGTTGGGCAGCCTGTTAAGGCTGAGTCACTTTGGAGAGAAGGGTATAGACTTCATCATGCGATGCTTCCTTCGTTCATTCCGCCTTCACTTGCGCAGAGGATCTTGAGGACTGGCAAGTCGATTAATTTTCTTCGCGTTTGTTGTGAGGATCGCGGTTGGGCGGAAGCTGCGACTGAGGTTATCACTGATAATGAAGTGACAGCTAGAAGAGGCGGTTTTGGATATGGGGAAACGGATACCCTTGAGTTTTTGGTAGATAAAGCTGCAAAAAGGATTGACAAACATTTGTTGGATGTGATTTTCAAGAGGTACAAGTTCAAAGAACACTGTCTTGCAATTAAGCAGTATTTGTTGCTTGGCCAAGGTGATTTTGTGCAGTATCTGATGGATATTGTGGGACCTGAGCTTTCTGAGCCAGCTAACACTATTAGCTCTTTCAAACTTTCGGGATTGCTTGAAACTGCAATTAGGGCATCTAATGCTCAGTATGACGATCCTGACATTTTGGATAGGCTCCGGGTTAAAATGATGCCACATGAGAGCGGTGATAGGGGCTGGGATGTATTTTCATTGGAATATGATGCAAGGGTTCCACTTGATACAGTGTTCACAGAGTCTGTGATGGCGAGGTATTTAAGAATTTTTAATTTTCTGTGGAAGCTTAGAAGAGTGGAACACGCGCTTACTGGTGCCTGGAAGACCATGAAACCAAACTGCATTACGTCTAATTCCTTTACCAGATTGCAACATGCAGTAAAGATGCAGTTAGTTTCAACATTGAGGCGCTGTCAGGTTCTTTGGGTTGAAATTAATCACTTCATTTCAAACTTGCAATATTATATAATGTTTGAAGTGTTGGAGATATCTTGGTCAAATTTTTTGGCGGAGATGGAAGTAGCCAAGGATCTTGATGATCTACTTGCAGCTCATGAGAAATATCTGCATTCTATTGTCGAGAAATCTCTCCTTGGAGACCTTTCCCAGTCTCTTTACAAGTCACTACTTGTAATTTTTGATCTTATATTACGTTTTCGGAGCCGTGCAGATCGATTGTATGAAGGTATTCATGAGTTGCAAGCAAGGTATTCACCTTACCTTTTTATTTTGTAAATCTTCCCTCACCTATTCATCCCTGAAAAACAAAAAATATGTTGCCGCGTATGACATTTGACCATGTGTTTGTTTCAGAATCACTGAATCCTCCCTATCCTCTCGAGACCAAAATAAAACACGGTCACGAAAGCTGCTGAATGATAAAACTGCAGAACTAGAATCTTGGGTTGTTGATGGGAGGAAAGCCCTAACACAACGTGCTAGTGAGTTTCTACGAAATATGGGGCAAGATCTTGATGCAATTGCTAAGGAGTATTCATCGTTGCAAGAGGAATTCATTTCTCAGTTGCCTGTACAGCAGCATGTTGATCTAAAATTTCTCTTTTTCCGTCTTGACTTCAACGAATTTTATAGGCGGTTGTGTCCTAGCATGTAGGAAATTCGTCAGTAAGGCTGAGGGTCAAGCTGAGCATTGTTTCTTCGAAAAGACATGCCATTGAAAGCTTTGAGACCAGCTAACTTCCATTGTGTGTTTGAGTGGAACAATTCTATTGTTGCTAACTTCCTTTGGACCAACCATTCCATGGGTCATCAATTGACCATAGGTATGTTGGAAACCTTGACTTCCTCAATTTCTTTTTTCTTTATGTTTTCTATGGAGAATGTGACATCCTCCTTCTCTACAGGTAGACGCATTTTGTGATTTGAAAGATTGTTTGTTGCAGATATGGAGCTATTAATATTCAATTGGATGGACGATGTGAGTAGTACAGACGTAAGTATCTGAATATCTAATGATTTAGCTATTGTTTTGGGCAAATTTTGCAAGCTGTGGTTTTGGAGATTGTTCATATGTATCCTAGATTTTGGTTGAATGAAAATGGGTGATCGGAAATTCTAGTTTTTTGTATTCATGTGTATTTCTTCTGGTTTACTATGTCTTCTCACTCTGCAGAGTGCTTGAGTTTCGTGGCAGTTAATATAAAACCACATGTGAATCAAGTAGATGCAATCCTTATACTTTATACCTGTCTAAGGTTAATATGAAAGAGCTTCTTTTTTATTTTCTTTTTACTCTGTCTCTTCTAGTGTTGAAGAGTGAAACCTCGTTTTGTTATTTTATTAATAGTACTCACCCATAAATGAAAAGAACTTAATAATAGTCATATTTCAACTTTGAAAACTGGGTGACGGAAACTTGTTACATTGCTTTTAAAAGAGTTCTTTATTATAGAAATTTATAACAAATCCTTGTTTATTATTAGAACTGTTGAATGTTTAGTAGGAAATTGCTGGTTTGGCTGAAAATATTGGAGGGGATCAAGCAAATTTAGGTGTTTGAAAATGTTGTGAGAATGTACAATGTACAGGGTAAATGAATTATTATAGAGCGTGCTCAATGCAAAACAGTAGTATTCTTAAGCCACTGATATTTTCCTGTTTTGGTATTATTAAGATGCTGACTGTTAAGCCAAAATTTTATTCTGCCAACCAGTGATATTCTTTCTAACTTGACATAAAGATGCATGCCAAAACTCCAGTTAAAGCAATTGACTAGGTGATAAAATTGGAGTGTTTTTTGGAATTTTGGTATCAATATTGTAAGTATTGTTGAAGGTAAATATTTTTAAGTTTGAGTTAGCTCAATCTTTGCACCAGCACGAGGTTGAATTCTTAACGAAGAGTTCAATGAAGCCTATGTTATTCGTGATTCACATATTATAGTTTTTGATTCCTGTTCTTTTGCAGATATATGTGGATGAAGCAATCCCTTTTTCCTCCTCTAGTAGTAAATTAGTTGTTTGGTCTTCGGTGAGATGTAAAACCAACTTGGTTAGTAATGATCTTGCTATGTTGCATATGTACTGCCAAATACTTATTACTACTGTATAAGATGGATAACTGGCAGTTTTGTCCATTCAATAAATAATATTCTGCCCGTTTCTAGTATTCACAAAGAGAGCATATGATAAGCCAGGTTGTCTTTTGAGAGATGTGGATTTGGAGTGAAGATTTAGAGGCACATTTCTTTTGTTCAAGTGGTGGCAGTAAGGTGAAGTTTGTAGAATGTAAGTTTAACTAGAGGCTCATCAATCCTAGCTGAGGTGGAAATTGGAAAAGAGCGTTGAGTATTATTTGTAACAAAAAAGTACTATTCAAGCATAAGGGAAAATTTTCCCTCTGATGTTTTGTGGACTATGTGGAAAAAGGGCCAATAAGAAAATAATTTAACGTAACGAGTGGGGCATACTAGGCAAAATAGGATTTAGAGGAATGAATTCATGAGAGTAAGTTAAGATAATGCCTATTGATCGATGTAACCAGACAACCTCATCTAATAGAAAAATGTTGTAATGCTATATAAAAGAACCAAATTAGCTAAAATGCCATTCATATCTGCATTGCATTGATATCTATATATGTTGCCTCTTCTTTAGCCTGTGTCCTGTATTTTGCTTTTGCAAAACGTCTTTATCCTTTACATTGCAGTAGATTGGATAAATTAATATCATTCCTAATCCTTTAAGTGAAAGGAATGATCATTTACGGTAAAGGCAACCACCAATTGATAGATAAACACCATGAAATGCTGTAATAATATAGGTGTGATTGGAATAAATTTAGGTAGGAAAAAGGTAGTGTGGTGTATTTGGAATCTTGGAATGTTTTGGGACATTTATTTCAGATCCTAATGAAATTTGAGACTTTGAGTAGTGATAAAGAAGAACATATGTTGTAATCAATATAAACACTTCGTACTGAAAACCTCGTGTATACCTTCAACGTAGATTCACATATTAATGACTCTGCAAATGGGTTGTCTCTCTGTTTCTCTTCAAGTTAATGCTGTTTTCTTTGTATTTCTTTATATATTTTTCCGATGATGTCGGAAAAGATTAGGAGTGAAAACTGTAATAGTGACTATTTTAAGGTATACTGCCTGGTGAAGCGATGAAACTTCCTTTACATTTTTTCCTTCTATGACTATCCGGCATATGTTCCTTCGTCACAACGACTGCTGGTGTAGACTTTGTCGATACTTTACCGTCACTTCAGGTTTTTTTGAGATTATTTTTAAAAGGTGTGTATGAATATATATATATATATATATATATATATATATATACATACATATCGGTTGCTTCACTTTAATGAATTTTAAAAATAAAACAATATAATTATTTGTGTTACTTTTTTTTCAGGATACGTTTAGGAGTTACGTTTTGAAGATGAGAGAAAATGATATTTGTATGGATTTATAGTGTTGAACGTACCAATGATTTGTATAAATATTATATAGTTATTTAACCTAAAAGTAATATTTTTATCTTTTATTTTAAATTTGTAAACATTTCCTATCGTTCCAACAAAGATTTGCCTGCCTTATCTACTAGTTCTCAAATTTACGGCTTTTTTAGAAGCAAAAATGTATATGACATCACTCTTATTATTTACATATAGAGGTATACTTTTCATTTGATTTTCCTTGTAGGTTTAGGTTGGTACTATTAAAACCTGCCTAACATCTTGTTATTTTCTACTTATTTTACTAATGTGGTGCAAATGAGGGAGTGGATTGAAAAAGGGAAAGTGTTGGTAGGATCTAATGATTCAGATGAAAAGTAGTAAAAGATTAAGCGTCACTATCATTCCACCCTCACACAATAAGAAATGCAAGGAAAAGCTACCTGACACGTTGAATTTCTCCTTTTCATTCTGCTTTAAATAGGTCATTTGTACTTTAAAATTATTGTTATCTTTCTTTTGTTTTAAAAAATTAATTTTGTATTAATCTTAATTAAAATTTAAGGAAAAATAATTTAAAATTTTAGTATTTAAGAATTCTTCTTGATATTAATAATTTACGATTATTTGTTAAGTAGGTACTAATAGACAACATATATTTAAATGCTTATTTATATTTACCTTTTATTATGTTTGATAATTGTTAGAATGACCAAATTATCATAAATTTTTATTTTTACATTAATAAAACTTCTTAAACTTTCTTTTCATTTTTTTTAATTTAAATGATTTCGCTTTCAATTCTACTTTTCTTTATTTTTTTAATTTTCTACTTTCACTTTTCATTCTCTAATTCAAACGAAGCATTCCTTTTTCATATTACTACTTTTCATTTTTTTTTCATACTCCTTATATATTTATGTTTATTTATTTTAGTTCCTTTCGTTATATATGGTCTGTTAACTAAGAACATTATGGGTGCTTGAACTATGTGTATACTGAATGAAAATAATTGCTCAAGGGTCTACATGTAAATGAAAAGTGGTTAAACAAGAATAATAATAGTAAAACAATAAATGAAATAATATTAAAAAATATATAATTATTTTACCATAAATCAACACTCTATAGATTCATTTTCAAAGTTGGGGTTAGAAAAAAAATTCAAATTTTCAAATTTAATCTATAATTATCTAAATTCATATTACTTTAAGTATGTTTAAATGGATTTATCTCAAATCCAAATCCATATTGTTGGATTAAATATAAATTGTATAAGCCAGCTTAGGCTACTTGGATAAAGTCTAACCTCATGTTGGATCAAGCCTAAGTTAAGTTAGGATAAATCAAACCTAGTTCAATCTGGGTCAAACAAGATGGTTGCACGTTAAGGTTGAGTTGGTCCTGATTTACATTGAGCTAAAATTACTCGGGTCCACATTAGTCCAAGTCGGACTGCGTCTACATCGGGTTGAGCCAGGTTGATTTCAGGTTGGGTTGATTCGACACAATTTCACATAAAGTCGAATATGTCAATTTGACTTCGTATCAGGCTAACTCAATCTAGACCTAGACGTAGGAATAGACATGTTGAGTTAGGTTAGACTTAGGCCATATTATATTGCTTCAGGTTGAGTGTACCCTATAAGTCAAACTTGGTCGAGCTCACACTTAACTTAGTGAAGCTTGAGTGAGGATGGTTTGGACAAGCCTAATTTAGATTATAAGTCTAGTGAGACTAGTCACATGTTAGGTTGAATTTGGCTAGATCAAGTCCAAATAAAACTAATTTCAATTTAAATTTAAATCTAATTTTAAAATATTAGATTTAATATAATGTAAATTAAATTGAAATTCCATTCAATTTGATATAGTTAAAATGAATCTAAATTTTAAATTTATTTATTTTTATGGATTTGGAATAGGTATAGATTAAATTGTGAAAAATATACCGAATTTCAAAGTAAACAAAATCTAAATTGAATATCATAATATTTTGATTTAAAACTTTAATTATACATCCGAAATATATAGTATCAATGTCCATTAACAAAATCATATCTAAAATAAAAAGAAAATGACGAAAAAATTAAGTTAATTTGTTTACTATCGGTTAACATTTATTCAAAATCATAATTATGTGTCTCACTTCTTATTAAATGAGTTTTTTCATATTTGTATTTTTTAAATAAATTTTGACTAATAGTAGTGTGTCAGAAGGATTGTGTCGGTAACACTCCTCTTATATAAGTATAGGTAAAATCAGTTTGCTAGATTTTAGAATAAAATTTGCCATTCCTTAAATAAAGCTGAATTTTGCCTAGTACTGGCCACTACTAAGAAAATAAGGCATTGATTCAGTAATAAAACAGCTTTACATGCATATGCTTTTAAAGTTCAAAGGTGATACATGACACATTTCCAACCTATTTCTAAGGTGAAAAATATACAAAGGGAATTTACGTAATGAGTTTCATCATGAAACCACTTTTCTCCCTTAAGCTGCTGCTATTTCACTACAGGGCCGGCCTGAGAGTGTTTTTCGGAGCACTAATCCAAGGAGTACCGGCAATGGCAAATCTCCACAATGCATTGACATGCTCTGGCAAAGCATATTGGATACCAACACGTGGACCTACCAATATGTTTTCCGGCTCTGGACCATCTAAGAGTTCCAAACCACCTGCATCACACACATTTCTCAGTTTTGCAAAAACAAATAGATATCCATTTGTCAATTTTACATTTGAGACGCTTGAATTATAAGTTGTAAGCTTACCAGGTGTATAGAGAGGATGGCTAGACCATTCTGTCGATAGACCCAATGCCTGACCAACCTAAGATTTGGAAGAACATTCAGATCATCCTTATTTTAAAAACTAAGGAGATATTTTAGATGTGCAGGGACATTTTGTCATTTCCAACAATATTAAAAGTCCTTATAAAAAACATGGAGAATGGTCGAGAGGAGGAGCAAAACTAAATGATGAACCCGTTTTCCTCCTACCCTTCTATCCTCCCTAACTTTTCCCTTCTAGAAAGAATCTCATTATTATGATCATGATAAATTGTAATTCTGTTATATACCAGAAGGTTGTGCAAATAGAAATTAAATTTCACAAATGTTGAACCTTTCTAATCCATCATGTCATGTGAGATTTCTATACACTTAAAGGAGTCGAAGCACAATCTTAAAAAACTTACAGAGTCAGCCTATTTCAGAAGTAGCCAAAACATTAAACTTAATAATAAACTGGCAACCAAAACAAGCATGTACAAAATCATAATCCATGAGATTACGCAATGAACAATTTACAAGTCTAAAATACTATAGTATCGAGTATTACTGAACATTATTAAGGTGTAATTTCCATTCATTTTTTAATGTCAATGATATTTTGTCAAGAAAGATGACAAGTCTGTACTGAGCCTAGAATCCAATCTCACTCCCTCGTTCACTTCTGATTATCCATATGCTTTCAACTCTCATGATTACCTTTTCCATTTCGTCATTGCAGCTAGTTTGTATTACTATTTTATGAACGAAGCAACTGCCTATTGAATAGTTGGTGGTGAAGCACTAGAATGTAGATATCTTTAACTCGACAAGTCAATGGTAGTGCAAAACTTTTAACAGATGAACAAGAGGAAAAAGGAAAAGAACTAACCTTCCCTGGACCGGTAAGAAGTATAGGTTTCTCAGTTTTCAGACCTCGGCGCTGTTGAATGACATCCAATCCTGTGACATTGCCCAATATTATAAAAAAAAATCTATAAATAATTTTATGAAAGCTTTCCTATAAGTACAGAGACTTAACTGAAATGTTAGTGTTACTGATCTTAGGACCGAAAGAATGATATGTTATCGCAAGTTAAGTTTTAACAACAACACTGAACTTATACTAAAGCCTGAGCTTTTCAACTGGCCAGCCAGCTTCTTGCTTTAGATAGACAAGAGTGATTGCACATACATTTTATCCACACCCTTCTATTGATAGTTACGGTGTGAAACTCAAACAGTCTTCAGTTTTTGCACACAACCGAAATAAGCCAGAAGAATTTACAAGCTTGTGATGATTTATTCTTTTGCAGGCAACAAGACCAATACTGGGTCATCTATCAGATTTTGTTTTCTTTCCCTTTTTTAGATAACTTGATGAATATAGTCCCATAAGAAGTTACTTGAACGACCAAGAATACCTAATCATAGTTTATCCCTTTATTCATTCATAAACTGAATCGATAACACACAAAAATATAACGAAGTAGCCTTGGAGTTACGACACCGCAAGCAACAGAATGGCTCATTTGATAGTAACTATGAATAAGCTATATACAGTATTTGGCATTACCACTAATTGGAGCACAAGAGCGTATCAAAACAGCAGCTCCAGCTCCTTCCTTATCCGCAACCACATTCAGCATCATGTGAAGACCATAGCAAAGATAAACATAGGCATGCCCACCAGCTCCAAACTGTAAAATAGACACAAACACGCACCAATGTTACTCTAGACAACCTTAATTAGCATTTAGAGATTCAGGGTGAGAATAAAGGTGTTATCTTACAACAGGGGCAGTTCTTGAAGTGACGCCAAAACGACCGTGACAAGCCGAGTCGTTTGGTCTGTACGCTTCAACCTGTCTGCCATTGATTCCGAGTTAAATCACAATAAAGCTAAACGACAAAGTTGCATGAGTCGTAATGGGAACAGTATACCTCGGTTATCCGAAGAACGACGTCGTCTCGGCGAAGAAACTTTCCCAATAAACGTGGGGCAAGGTCCAGGGCGTCGATTTGGAAGAAATCGCGTGGCAAGATTTTCATTTCATCGGGAGAAGTGTCTTGCTCTGGTGATGGGTTGGGCTTGACTGGGAGCGAACGCCGAACCGGTTCGCTTTGTTGAACCGGTTCGGTTTTCTGAACCGGTAATCTGGATTTGGCGACCCGTTTGAAACGCTGGTTGCGCTTCATCACGGTGCCGCGGAAACGGAAAGAGGCAAATACGTCAGAGTCAGAAGATTGAGGAGTTGAGTTGAGCTCCAACGGCGTTTTGGTGGGCCTCATGGTTGCATACCCAATACCCAATACCTATACTTCTCTAACTCATATTCTCTCCTTCTCAAAATAACCATAGTTTTATTTTATTTTTTAAATTAACTGATGATTAATATTTTCAATTTTTAACCAAATATTGATTCTTTTTTTCATATCCTATGAACGCTAATAGAGCTTTTGACCTCATTATTTTATTCTAGGATAAGAAAAAGTAAAATAAATTAAATTCTTTGTATCAATTAATCATCATTATACAGTGTAATTACTATGAAATCGTAAACATGAAAAAAGAAAGCAATATTTATATTAGTAGTTTGAAAGTTGATCAAGATTTGCTATATAGTAATTTAATTTTGTATGCTAAAATCAAAGTATAGTCATCATTTTAATTATAAAATAATTATTAAACGTGATAAGTCTTTAATTTAGTCTCAGAGGAAATCTTACGACACTAATAAATCATATCATAGACCAAAATAAATATAGAATCAACTTAACTGTATTCTCTTGTCTTCAAATTTTCTCGAACTTTTTTTTTCTCATCTTAATATAATTATTCTTCATCTAACCACGAATTTCAGGATATTATTGTAACGAGCATGATATTTAATTAGATAAAATTAAAAAAATTTATTTTCTTTTTCTAACTAACATTTACATTTTATTTTCTTCTTCAGACAAATGTATAAGAAATACGTGTTCAAGAATACATATATTCATTAATAACATACTTTATATCAAGTTAGAAAATTAATTGAAATACCTATAAAAGACGAAGACATATATATTGATAATCACTTATGCGTTGCATGATTTCTCAAAATTGAGAAACTAAACATTACTTGGCCTAATAACAGTTTTAATTTTAAATTATAGTGAGTAAATTAGGTTACCATAAATAAAACTAAGTCATATATTAACTCTAAACATATCTTATATAGTCACACATATTTATATATTAATGATTTGTTTGTTTTGATAAAGAACAGAGTAAATTACATGTTGCTAAGATAAATAAAACTCAGTCATATCATATATTAACTTTAAACATTTCTTTTATAGTCACATCAATATACTAATGTTTTGTTTGTTTTAATAACAGAATGAATAGAAAAAATATAAAAAAAAGAAAGACGGGAAAATATTTGTTGTTTTGAAGGGTAGAAATGAAAAAGAAAATAAATAAAACAAAATCTCTTCCCTTACTTAAATGAGGTTAATTTTTTACCAAAAAACAATGCAAATTTATTGTTTGCATATAATATAATAACAATGTTTAATTATAAGTTTTAATATTGGTAAATTAGTTATTTTTATCAGAAAAATAATGTTTAATTATGAACCTCTTGTATTATTTAAAGTTATATTTCACTGATTACACATATTGAATGTAAATAAAACTTTTAATAACATAATTTTTAATTTTTGTTATTTCCCTTCTCTACATTCTCATATCAATTCTTGAAAGATAGAGGTTTGAGAAAAAAATCTTTTTATTAATTTTGATAATATTTGATAAGTGGTGCAGTAAAAGTAGTGTTGAAATTGAGATTTTTGAATAATAATAATAATAATAATAATAATAATTTATTTTGTAATAGCAGATATTTTCGTATTCAATGTTTTGATCACATTTTAAATTTTATAATTTAAAAATATTCAAAAGTTCTTAAGTATTTTAACATATCAAGTATCTTAAAGTACATTTGCATGTCAACATGTTTTTAATAATTTTGCATTTGAAAATGTAAATTATATAATTTGTCTTACAACTGAAGAACAAAAAAAATGACAAAAAAAATGAAAAATAATTATTAAAATATACTATTGATGTTTGGATTCTCTTGTCTAATCTTAAATTTGTATTTTACATTCATACAAAATATTGTCATAAAGATGAGACAATTTAGGCAAATAATTTTCATATAAATTTGTTTTTCTATAAATATTGTAGTAATTGTATTGATGTGTTTATTATTTTCTTTTAACTTATTATTTAAATATTGACATTTCATAATATTGAAATAAAAATAAGTAAGAATAGTGGATCTCGCACTATTATTTTAAGTATTGAAATTACAATCCTCGCATTTAAATAAGCTTGTAATATGGATTCTCATTTTTTTCAATATATATCATAATTCTTTTTCAGAATAATGTGGAATCTTTAATCTATAAAAAAATATTGCATGTTTGAAGTAAAAGGTACAAACATTTATTTTAAATTTTGAATTAAAATATTTAATACATTATATAAGTTTATTACATAGAATGTGGTGTATGTTGAGTAATAAATGAAGTGGACAAATTTTGGGAGAATAAACTATTAAAAGAATCTAGCTTATCAACAATGAGATAAAACATAACTAGTGAAATAATTTAATGTTATTTTGATTAATTTTGAAATTATTTCATATTTTATTACATAATCTTATGTTTAAGGCACTTTATAAATTTAAATTTTAGGTGAAAAGTCCTATATAAGAATAAACATTAATAATTTGTGTAAAAATTAAAATAGTTCCATAATAATAAATTTTTGTTTTCTCACACAAATACGAGTTAAAATAAGAAAAAAATCATATAAAAAATATTTTAAAATGACCATAAAAAAGCTTGAAGTAAAAGTAGAATAGAATGCAAGGTAAAGAAAGGAAGCACAAGAGAAGTGTCTTTGTAGACCCTTCTCTCTTCTTATTCTAGACCTTTCCACGCTTAACACGTTATAATTATATAACCATAATAATGCAAACCCTTATTCTCTAACCATTCAATCTTGCAACACAGTTAAAACTTCACACAAAGAGAGACGCACTAACAATGGCCCGTTACGGCGAGGGCGACAAGCGGTGGATCGTGGAGGACCGCCCCGACGGCACCAACGTCCACAACTGGCACTGGTCCGAGACCAACTGTCTCGAATGGTCCAGAACCTTCTTCTCCTCCCTCCTTTCCAACCTCACAATTCTTGACGGCGAGGGAAACCTCTTCGTCAAAACCACCACCCTGCGCTCCCTCGACGGCGAGGCCTACGTCAACCTCCGCAAGGGAAAAATCATCCCCGGCTACGAGATCAGCCTCACGCTCAATTGGCACGGCGAGGCCAAGGACTCTAACGGAGATTCGCTTCTCCAAGTCGACGGCGCCGTCGAAATCCCCTACATCTCCGATGAGAACGCCGACGAGGATCCCGAGCTCAAAATCACCGTCAACGACGAAGGACCGGTGGGGAAGAGGATCAAGGACGCAATGCTTTCCAAAGGGAAGCCCTTGATCTTGGAGAAGGTTAGGGTTTGGGTGGAGAGCATGGCAAAAGGCGGTCCCGTTAAGGACGAATTAGACAACAAGAAGACGGCGCCGCCTCCATCGCCATCACCGGCGCCGTCTCCGGCGCCTACTACTACGGCTGCGCCGAAGAAGGAGAGTTCGGCGGGTACGAAGAAGAAGGAGAAGAAGGGAGTGAAGAGTATCAGCATGACGGAGAGGTTTAATTGCAGGGCGAAAGATTTGTTTGAGATATTGATGGATGAGAATAGGTGGAAGGGTTTCACGCAGAGCAATGCGAGGATTAGTAAAGAGGTTGGTGGTGAGTTTAGCATTTTTGATGGATCGGTGACTGGAACTAATTTGGAGTTGCAGGAGGGTAAGTTGATTGTGCAGAAATGGAGGTTCGGAAGCTGGAACGATGGAGTTCAATCCACGGTAAGTGTTTTTCCTTTTATGTCAATTATTGGGGAAAAAGCAAATAAATTTGACCTAACTTACAGTATGGTAATACGTGTGTATTTGCAGGTGAGGCTTGTGTTTGAGGAGCCTGAAGCGGGTGTTACGGTTGTTAAGCTCACGCATACTGATGTGCCTGAAGAGGATAGGTGAGTGTTTGTTTCTTTCGTTTGCTTGCTTGGGATTGGTCTGTGGAAGTTACGTTTTTTATTTGTTTTGTTTGGTTTGATTTGATTTGCTGAGGTGGTTTGGTTTCTTATTGATACAGGTATGGGAATGCAACTGTGGTGGAGAACACCGAAAGGGGGTGGCGGGATCTTATTTTCCAGAGGATACGTGCGGTTTTTGGTTTTGGAATTTGAGATTTTTGTGATTGTATTCCCTGCGTTATAGGGTTAGCGGATTTTGATTTTATATTCATTAGCAAGGAAAGATTAATGGATAATTGATATCATTGGATATTGTGGACTGCAATGCTTTATAATACTTTATACATCTGCGGTTGTGCAACATGACATGTCTGGTTTGAGTGTTGTCTGTTTCTAATGTCCCTTGTCATACAATGAATAAATTGAAATCTGAGAAGCCACCTTGCTTTCAAATTGCATATCACACTTGTAAATTAAATCTAGAGAGGATTGTTTTCTTGTGGTTGTTAAGTCTCCCCGGCTACTTAGTTTCTTTCTATATAACTTGTTCATAGAATTGTAGAGGCTATATAAGGTTCATGAATTATCCTGATGAGACAAAGGGACTGTTAACCCATTTTTGTCGTTGTCATGAACTTCAGCACACTTGTTTGAAGTGTGCTGCAAAAGATTGTCTGGATCATTTTTGGCGGTTTATGTAGTGAGGTAGTCCTGATATTATGTAGGCCAAGCAAGGAATTTGGATGATTTAGCTATGCCTTCCTGTTAGTGTAGTGCCCTTGTAGGTTGTTGGCCTTTGTTGGCCTTCGATAAAGGGGGAGCTTGTTTAGCCAATGTGAATTCTGTGGCATTTGGCTATGCGAGTTTTAGAAATTTCCAGGGACCTGTACATATGTTTGGATACTTTCTGCGAGTATTTCATGGTGTGTTTCGTTGGAAATCATAGCTTTACTGTTCGTAGTGTGTGTAAAAATAGATAGAAATGGGCGTAATTTACGCAAGACCAAACACTGTTATAGCCATGTAATAAAATAAAGTAGCCCTTTTTTGTGAATGTTGTGGTTGGAATGTTGATGCAGAACGGTGGTGTGGAATCTGCGAAAGAAGATAATTTAAATCTTGGTCTTAGAATCTTATGGACAGTTGGTACCCAGCCTCAGCTTATGTATGTTTTAAGGGGTGCCTTGTTTCAATATCAAGCTGCTTGCTTGTTCTGCTTTAAGGGGTGCCTTATCAACATCAAGTTATGCCATTTCTGAATGTTGAATATAATCTTAGTGCTATGTGACAAAGCGTAGTAAGTTTATTTTAGTGACACAGATTACCATGAGCACATTTCACTTATATTTGAAGGTATAAACGTTACGAATCTAAGTAACAGGCTAAAATATATACCTCGTTGAAAATGAATGCTCAATACCAAATCAACCCTACAATTACCAACCTAAGATTTTTATAATTGAAACTCCTCACAAACTAGAGGTTTTTGCGGTGTGATTTTGTTTGATTTTTTCACTAAAAATAAAAGAAATTCAAATCAAATCAATTCTTAGATTTGGTTTAGATCGGTTTCTTGTGACTTTCAATTTTTAATGCTTTATTAAATATTTTTTTTATTATTTTCATCTTTTAAGTTAGAATATAATAATATAATATAAAATATATTACTTAAAATCCAATAAGCATATTAAATAATAATAATTATAAAGATAAATATAGATTTATTTATAATTGAATAAAAAATACAAACTAAATTTTAATATAGATTTTTTTACTTATACAATATTCATCTAAATTTATATATAAATTAAAATGTATGAAATTAATTTATATATCAATTAAAATGTATGAAATTTAATTATTTTTATTTTACCTAAATTTATATACCAATTAAAATGTATAAAATTTAGTGAATTTTATTTTATCTAGTAATTAACTTTTATTTTTGTTTTAACTAATCAATTTATTTTTTTATTTATATGATTATGTTGCAATCAAATTTTATATAACTTTTATTTATATTTTATTAAAATATTTTTCTTTTATCTTAATTATAATCACTTTTATTTTAAATCAGAGTAAAAATAATAATAAACATAAAGTTAAAGAAGATAATAAAGTTAATCACATTATTTTAAAAGAGATGTTAATGTTGTTAAACATAAACAGGAATAAAAAAACATACAAATAAAATTTATAAAACAGAAAAAACAATTTTATAAAAAAATTTATGTTAAAATATAATAATAAAATTAAAATATTATTATTTTATAAAAAAATATTCTAAAATAAAAATTAATTTTTTTAAAAACTAATTTAAATAAAAAAATATTAAATAAATATTTTCAATAATAATTTATTATTAATATGTTAATAAAAATATATATATTATTTAGGGATTTCAGCAAAAAAGGTGCAATCAGAGTTCACAAAACTTAAAATAAAAAAATTTCGTCGCCTGAGAGATTCGAACTCTCGCGGGGAAACCCCATGTACTTAGCAGGCACACGCCTTAACCACTCGGCCAAAGCGACGCTGTTGAAAGAATATTCCTGATTACTTATTTACTAATAAAAAATGCAAGTACATATATTGTGTTCCCTCGTACCTCTTTTTAATAATCTTTTTCAGTCATTAATAGGAAAAACAATTGTAAGTTGTAACTTAGTATTAAAATCCAGTCTTTTTTTTATCTCTAATGGTTGAGAGGGAGGGAGAAACACTGAGTACATTCCTTTCCCACTGAAATTTCTTTCAGCTGTGGTACACAGTTCCATTAATATACATGATATACAGCTATATGCCGTTTCCAACATATTAAAAGTATTAACAAAAAACATAAAAACATTGGAAGACTGGGTTTTTCAATTGTAACTTTGTTGTCTCCTATTTTTCTGAGAGAATAGAAGTATCACAAAAACTTTTGGATCATTTCTCTGACTTCTTCAGTAACTAGCCAGGCCTTATGGCCTCCAATAACTTCTGCTTTCATCTCTCCATCTTTCCACAGCTGCAAACAATTCACGTTTTCCCTTTTATTTTCCTATAATTGGATATCTAAATCATCCTTTCCACCGACAAAAGTTTCATTTTTTAATGTTACCATACAGAAAAATTAACGGGAGACGCACCTGAATTGTTGGCATTTTCTGTATAGTGCAGAACAGCAGAACAACAAAACAAACAACAGTCAAAATGAGCACAAAACTTTATGTAACACGCTTTTACTGATATAGTTAAGAACGAAAACTCATACTTACAGATATGTTGCCTCGCTTGACCAGAGTCTGGGGTACTTTATTCACATCTACGTAATAAAATTTGACTCTGAAACATGCAAGGATAAGAAAACAAATGAATATAAATTTGCTTTGGATTAACAAGACACAAGAGATTCATAGACAGTCTCTGCAAATGTCATATTTTTTTATGTGTATAATGTTCGAACAATGAAGCTAGAACTTATGACTTTGTGTATACTATATAAACTTCTATTTAGCTGATCATAGTGATCACTTCAAATGTTATATGCAACTATGCAGAATTGATACTAGATTAATGTAGTGTTGATTTAAAGGAAAATAATAAGAGTGATCTAACTGAAGAAGACACAATAAGCAGTTTACTTGTTGTGATATTCAGCTGCTAATTTTTCCAACTTGGGCTTCATATAGATGCATTTCCGGCACCAAGTAGCCATCCTACATTACAAAGATAAATTCAAGTAATCAAAATCGACATATCTATCCTCAAAATTATTATATATTTTGTCATGTTTTAAAAGATTAAAATTCTCTATTTCTTTACTTAAATATGTTGAGTAGTTATTAAAAGTAGATATTTTATTTTAGTGGTTATCAATAATGAATATTTAGCTTAACTCAGCCATTTACACTTATCTACCTTATTCCTCACACAATTTTAAGAAATCTGATTTTATTATTATAAATAGTTGTATCAGGTAAGACATGTTCTTCCACAATTTCATTTTTTCCTTGTGATTTTGTAGATTAGTCTCGTGTTAAAAACTTGTCAGTTCAGTTGTCTTATTAATATTAGGAGAAATGTGTTTCATTTTGGGAGACTTGTGCATCATGTAGATAAGTACTTCAGAACAGTATAATCTCATAAATCTTAAGTTAATCTTGATTTCTGATATATGCAAGTGTATTTTGGATAACCCTGGACAACAAAAGTTCCATGGCACCATATGGCTAAAATCTGAAATAATCTCATTTTAGTTCTTCCAAACACTTTGATATCACATCTCATTGTTGAATTACAAAGTTGGTGCTAAGTTGATTTGGAGTATCAAGGTTGGTATTACGTTTGAGAACCTGAAATTTGTGTTTGTTTTAAATTTGTGATTTGTGATGAGTAAAAACTATACTCTACCTCTGTTTCTAAATAAGAGTCGTTTAAAGTTTTTTCACAGATACTAATAAAAGTAGTAACTCCTATAACTTATAATAAATTTTTAAATTTTTTTTCAATAATACCCTTAAAAAATTAAATGTGATTTATTGATTGACGAAAAAATAGATGAAAAGATAAAAAATAATTGGTTAATACAAACCGCTAGTCCATTAAAGTCTCATAAAAAGAATCATTTAATTATATAAATGATTTAGAGTATAAATAAACAACCTTTTTCTACCTTATTAATTATTTTCAAATTTTGTTTTAAGTAAATTCCTTTTTATTTCTAATCAGGGATAACAAATAAAATAAGGTATTGTTCCAATTCATCTCTTAGAAAACACCCAAATTGACCAAATAGAAATATAGCAGGAATAATTCCTGACTTTTATATAGGATAATAAATATATAAATTACTAAAATATTATTGATTTATTTAATATTATATTTTAAAATTTATTCAAATCTTATAATTTTTATTATTATTTAGTATTGAAAAGAAGAAAATATATCTTCTTTTATATTGAATATTTTATAATATATGTTTCCTGTTTTAATTTTTAATTTTTTTTAATAAGTATATATGGTAGACAGAATTGAATATATACTATAGCTTCAGAGACACTAACAAATATGATCAAACTCCCTCTCCTTCGTTGGCATTTCAATAGACTAAAAACTTTCACTTTAACTTCCATTCTTTCCCAAATCGGAACTGTTTATATTGTTAAATTAAACATTTTTACTTTTTAAAATATGAATTATCTATATTTTAAGTTACTCAATTGAATTAATTACATTAAGTTTTTTATAATTTTAAAACTGTCTCCTTTTAATTATTTTTATAAAACTAGGGTTACTTGCATCCTAAAGTTTCCAGTGATACCATATCTTTAAAATATCTAGCTAGAGTGACTGTAACTCCAAACATGATTTTCTATGAAACAAAATCTTGAGCAAGAAAATGTTGATCTAGTTAGTGCCTAATGAACTAATCATAGAAAAAGTTGCACACAAGATGAAGTGGATGGTAGAGAGAGAGAGAGAGAGAGTACGAACCAATCAATGAGGATAGGTTGTGAGTTGTTGTGAGCAAGAAGAAGAACTTGATCAAGGTGATCAGAATCATTGATTTCTTCCATCTCAACCTCACTTGGTCTTGACAAATCTGGCCACATAGCTTCCACACGCAGATTTCTCCTTTTCATCTTCCTTTCTCTCTTTCTGCTTCCAATCCACAGGTTCTCACATCCACTCTTCTGATAAAGCAGATACCCTCTCCCACTTACCAAGCACTGTGCCCACTGTTCATCTCTCTGATAAACCTCTCCATACACAAACTGTGAAAACGCCCCTATTACAGACATACCCTTTTGCACTCCAAGTTCTCCCCTTTACCACACACAACACAAGCTTATGAACAAAATGATGCTCGTTTATTACTAAGAAAAAAGAAACACAATCATTCTCGGTAGTTTCTTAGGTTGTTGGTCTGAAGCTGGTTTGGTGAAAATAAAAGAACAAATTATGAAAATCAAAATCAATAAATAATGTTTAGTTTTATAAAAAGTTAAGACAGAATGGTGCAGCAGCGCAAGGGGAAAAGGCTTATCCAGAAGGTGTGCACAGCCACAGGTTAAGAAAGATAGGGAAAATATATATATATATATATAAATCCGAAGGGTAAACAATTTTTGGCCCAAGCATTTTGGATAAAGCTCCTATCCTTGTTTTATAAGGCATTTCAA
Source organism: Lablab purpureus (assembly GCA_030347555.1). Lineage (NCBI taxonomy): Eukaryota > Viridiplantae > Streptophyta > Magnoliopsida > Fabales > Fabaceae > Lablab > Lablab purpureus. The sequence goes on from CM059254.1 coordinate 4,199,198, forward strand.
TTGGAAAATTATTTTATATGCATTTTATTTTTTATTTTAAAAATGAAAAATAAAACCCCAATTGTTACCATTACTTTTTTTAATATCATGAGAAACTTGATTAGTTAAAGTGTTTTAGTTTCTACATATTGATATTTACTTCGATATTTGTTATTGGTGATGACAATTAATATTTAGTAATACATTTTATTTTAACATAGTTATTATAGAGTGTATTATAAATAATTTTGGAAAGATTAATTCGAAATTCTTTTAACGGATTGTGTAAATTTTCATTTTATTTAGGAGTATTTGTATATTAAGAAGAAATTTGACAAATTTGTATAATCAATTAAAAAAAATATTGTGTTTGGATATAATTAAGTTTTGATCATTTTATAATAATAAATCTATTAAATGGCTTACAAAATGACCGTGTTAACTTATTTAGGGGTGTTTGTATATTAAGGAGAAATTTGACAAATTTGTATAATAAATTAAAAAAGATATTGTGTTTGGATATAATTGAGTTTTGATATTTTTTTTTATGTTAAATTGAATCTGATAACTTAATTTATTTTTGAATGAGTTAGATTGGATTGAATCAATTAAGTAAAAAATTTAATTTTTTTTATTAAAAGTTGTAATTTCTAAATATAATTTTAAACATATGTCTAAGATTATATTGTATTCAAGAAGAGGCAAAGACGAACAAAAGAACATAGATGTTAAGTATAGAAACAACTAATGGAGACGAATGGCGGAGAAAAACAACAATAAAAAATGTTAATAAGAAAAAAAATACACAATGCAACAATATGTTAGAGTTGAGATATGGTAGAGTCTCGAAACTAATGGTAAAACCGAAAATGCTAGGATTAATAAAAAGAAAAAAAAGATATATATCATCATAAGAATGTTTAAATTTATCTATTAGATATTAAAATTGAGATGAAAAATAAATACCAAAGATAAATGATAAAAATAAAATAGAGAAAGATCTACTCTCACCACAAGAATTTTAGATTTATCTAAATAAAAAAAATTAAGTTTCATAATAAATCATTACTCACTTTATATAAAAGTACGTTAGATTTTGTTGGATCGATTATGACCAAATCATAAATTAAACTTAATCCCATTTACTTGAATTGGATTGACTGGGTGGGATTGAATAATTTGATGACCGGATCCAGTGGAGAGCCCTAAATTTATTTACAGTACTCTGAAAAAGGGATCACATATTTTTGGTGAGAGTGTGATCAAATTTGAAAATGTTTAAGGACCATTTTGCGATTTCACACTTTTTTTGGATCCGTAGTTGAAACTTATATATAAATATGGCCCAAGTACTTTAGTGGAGTGTAAGAAGTTGGGCCATTAAATGGGCTTTTACTTTTCTTAAGTTAAAGTATTGATATATTATTTTATTATTCAAATGAAGTTGTTAAGACGATATTTTTTTTATAGATGATGTCAAAATATAATTTTCTTTTATTATTCATTCGTCTTGTTCATTTTAATCCTTAAATAATCTTTAAAAGACGGGAATAATAACGATAAGAATACCATCTTAATTTTATCTCGATATTTCCGATTAAAAAATAATATATATTTTTAAATGATCTGTTTTCAAACTACAAATATTCATACAATATTTTTAATACTACTCCTCACTTATTCTACTATTAATAATTTAATTTCCTTCTTGTGTATATTTTTTTTATCATTTTTACTCTTACATGTATAATCATTTTTTATTTTATGATATGAAAAAACTACTCATTTATAAAGATTAATAATGTGAATTTTTAAACTATTTTTTACATATTTTTTACGGTTTTTATCCTTATAAACACAGTGCACTAAGAAATTAGTTACCATGAGTGATAGTGATAGGGAGGAAAGATTGTAAGTATTAATTATGATATTATAACAATTAACAAAAGAAATTTATTTTTATGACTACTTCTTTATATATACATCTTTTATAACTTTAATAAAAAAATTATAACTATTTTGATATTTATTATGATGATTAAATTTTTAGTTATATTTATTATTTTCTGTTATCATAAAAAATTGAACATTTAGAGCTTCTTCATCTGTGCTTTTACTAATTTTTATATAAAAAAAACTATACACAGTTCTAATACCATTAATGATTGATTCCATGATTTCTAGTGGATATAAGTATTCTGTTAACCTAACATAATCACAAATACAAAAACTTTAAACCATCTTTTGTGAGTGAGTGAATGAAAGATGATTATATAAATATGTAAATTTTGATATAGAAATGACTAAACATCAAATTATCATATAGAACGATAAAAGATCATGAACAAGCAAAATTAACAAAGAGATTACTAAAATCAAATGTTGTGATAAAAAAATCATTTGAACTGAAGATTCTAAACTCTAATTGCTTGTTTATTATAAAGATATATTTGTGCTAACTTAACTTATCTGGGATCATGAGAGAGTTTAGAGATTACGTGTAATTAAAATCAATCAATTACTTAGTCCATTTAGTAGTTTCAAATATTGATTGATGTTATTTGATTAGTTGACAGGTTAACTGATATTAATTTATATGAGTATACAATGAATTATAGAATGTATTAAAATACTCATTAATGTAAAATGGTTTAATATGTATTAAACAGTATTAGTAATAACTTTTGAATCATTAATAAAATAAAAATAAATCATTGCATATCTTACAAACCCATTAGCAGTGAGTGATCCCTCTATCTATTAGTAATATTCTATTTATTATATTGCAATTCAATCATTACAATAAGCTTATCTGATCTCCATGCTCTCTTAATGTGTAATTATTATAATAACATAAACCTTATTTAGGGACAAAATCTAGATCATTACAAAACTTGTTTCTACACTATGATTAGCTGTTATTAAGATATGGATCTCGTAGTAAATAAAATAATGTTTGAAGGGAATCTAAGAACTAAAGCAATACAGTGATGCCAAAGGGAAAAAAGGTTAAAGACATGGCCACCTCAGTCCTGAGATACGAAAGTTGTCCAATGGTAAATCAATACTAAAAATGGGCTCTTTTTTCAACGTTGTTGAAGTCTTTATCCTTATCAACAATACCTGAGGGTTTTTTTTATATAACTTTCATAATTAGAATATGCAGGGTAGAAGAAACAGCTTTGTTTCATAAAATGATTGTGCAAGAATAGTTCATGTGATGGTCCATTTTCTTTCTGAAGCTATGATCCAGATATGTGAATTGATGAGGCTTTGAGGTTCATAGATAGGGAGGGGGAGCATGTGTATTGCTTGGTAAGTTTGCTTGAAATGAAAGAACAGAAAGAGTAGTAATTTTCGGCATGTTTGCTGGGACTCAGAGTCTAAGAGTGAGTTACAAGCATGCGTTCTTGGTCTATCTCTTAGAAATAATAAGGTCGGTGGATCCATCTACCTTTTCTTTTCTTCCTTTCATAAAGAAAAGGAGAACTCTGATGTTATTTTATCAGTGTTTCTATTTTACATTTTTTATGATAATAAAAGGAACTATTATAAAATAAATTGTAAAAACAGAAAAATTAATTGGTAAATACTATAAGATGATAAAATTGTATAAAAAATATATACTAAGAATAACAAATGCCAAATGGTATAAGAAAAAGTATATATATATATATATATATATAGTTGGTCACCTCACATGGGTGATGGAGTTGTTGAAAAATACGAATGGTGCAAAGAAAGTGGTCGGAACACGTAGGCTATGAGCATGTTATGTCTAATATGAATGCTTTGCTGGAGCTTAGAAGTTGCTGCCCCTTAATGGTGGAGTCCAGTTGGGTGTTTCTAGTGGTGTTCTTTTTCTGAATCACATTAAATTATTTTTTATCAATATTTAAAATTTATTAATGGTTGAAATACAAATACAAAGAAATAATATTACAAAATTTTTATAAGTTGATTTATGTATATCCTACTTTTTAATATTTATAAATATTTTTTTACAGGATTACTTAAGTATAAATTGAAGTCTCACCTTTAATAAAAATAAAAAGGTTGAACACATAATAAATGAAAAAAAAAACATAAACATAATTCATATATTAAATATATTATATTTTATTACTCTTATATTACAAATTTATAAACCAAATAACTTAGTTTTACAAATAAAACTTAAATTAATCTAAAATCATAAGATTTAAATTGATTATTAGTTTTTAATTATTTTTTTTATTGAAGATGTGAATTCCTCTAATTTAAAATATAGATCTTAATATTTATATTAAAACTTTAGATACCATGTTTTATATGGAACGAAAAAAAGGTATAAAAAGGTGTGGTGGGAATTTTTTTTCCGATGGGAAAGTGTACATATACGCTATAAATATAGTAACATATATAAAATTAACATAATCTATGCGAATTTAATAAAATAAGATAAAAGTAAAATTTTAAATACAATTAAAGAATAAAACATATAATACCTATGATTCCATAACTAAATTTTGTGATAACTAAATTTTGGGATAAAATAACAGTTTTATTTGCTTTGACGAATATACAAATAGAAGGGTGCTTGTTTGTTTTACTTAGTTGATGTAAAAAAATGTATATAAAGATGCATTTGTCATGATTCTTACTCTTTGCCCACTTCATTGAGATAAAAAAAATAAAAGATAATGTAAGATAATTAAAATTACTTCGTTGTTCTAATTTTAACAATCTTATCTACAATTTCATCTTTTCAATTCTTTTTTACTTCTTTTAATTTTGACAGTTAATTCTATTTTTATTATTGTTAACTTTCAATTAGGGGTGACAAAGTTGGTTGAGTTCGACGGATCGGCCGCTAACCCGATAGCATATGGACGGGACGGGGTGGGTTAGGCATGGCAACGGGCGGGGCGGGTTTCACCTCCCGCCTCGCCCCGATCCCCGCCGGAGATAACAATTTAGTCCCCACACCCATCCCTATCGGGGGTCGGGTTTCCCCACCCCGCCCCCATCCCCGTTCCATTTTATTTTCTTAAAATATAATTTTAAAATATTTTAAATAAATCTAAAAATTTAAGCATAACTATAATATATATATATATAGCGTATCACATAAATAGACTAGTTAAAGATAAATTTATAGAAATTAAGTATTTTAATATTAAATATTTTTTTCTTTTATATATTATAATGTTACAAATTTTAAATTATTTTCTTAATGAAGTATATTTTAGTATAAATTATTTACAAATTATTTGTTCCATTTTTTGATTTTCCACCCAAAAGCATTTTACAATAATTGTATTGAGTCTTGTCCTCTCCATTATTTACTTTTAAGCCTATTTGATCCTCGATTGTGCAGCTTACTTCATGCTCATTATCTTCCATTGTCTGGGAGAACTTCATTTGGTGTAGTAGTAGGATTACTGATTGAAGGGTCTACATTTTCTTCTAACAGGTTGATGTGCTTGTGATATTCCAATATTTTCCATAACAACAAATAAAATTTCTGCAATTACAAAAGTAAAATGATTTATTTATCACATTTCTCAACAATAATTTTTAAAATTTTAATTTTATAAAAAATCACAGTAATTAATTATACAGTTTATAAAGAAGACACTTTTAAAATTTAATTTTGAAGAGAATGAAAGTTAAGAAGATGAAAATAAAAACAATTAAAATAGAAATAAAATCATGTTAGAAAATAAAAATTAAATAGAAATAAAAATAGGTACACTCAAAACCAAGATACAAACATAACAAATATGTGCAAAATTGTACAAAAAAGTTATGTATCTAATCATAAATGTAATAGATTAGTCACAAAAAGATTACAAATTATAAAAACTGATAAAGATAGACTACAAAATTAATAGAAAAAATCACAACAATTATACGATTAACAAATAAGACACTTTTAAAATTTAATTTTGAGGAAAATCAAAGTTAAGAACATGAAAATGAAAACAATTAAAATAGAAATAGAAATATGCTAGAAAATGAAAATAAAATAGAAATAAAAACACTAGTATACAAACATAACAGTACAAAATTATACAAAAGTTTATGTATCTAATCATAAATGTAGCAGATTACTCACAAAGAGATTACAAATTATAAAAAAACTGATAAAGATAGACTACAAAATTAATAAAAAATCACAACAATTATACAGTTAACAAAGAAGACACTTTTAAAATTTAATTTTGAGGAAAATCAAAGTTAAGAACATGAAAATAGAAATAAAAATATGCTAGAAAATGAAAATAAAATAGAAATAGAAACACCAGTATACAAACATAACAAATCTGTGCAAAATTGTACAAAAGGTTATGTATCTAATCATAAATGTAATAGATTAATCACAAAGAGATTGCAAACAAAGTTAATAGGGTTACATAGTTTACAATGAATACACTTTTAAAATTTAAATATCAAATGGTAAATAAGATGTTAAAAAACAAAATAGAAATAAAATAATACTAGAAAATGAAAAATAAAAATAGAAGTATGAATACTCAAATCAGTATACAAAGCAAATGTAGAAAGTATGTGAGAAATTGTGCAAAATGTTATGTATCTAACCATAGATGTAATAGATTAGCCACAATGAGATTACAAAATATTGCTCATCAAATCCCTCAAATGAAGTCCTCACAAAAATTTCAGGGAATAAAATAATAATAGATGTTATTATCAATGCACAATATTTAGAAAATTGATAAAGAAACAAAGAACTAACCTTATGTTATGCGTTCACCAAATTGATTGAAGGGACTAAGAAAATTAAATGTGTAGAGGATGAGAGAAAGAGAAGAGTATATTGAAACTGGTTGAAAAGATTGAGAAAGTTGAAAGAATGAATGAAAGGTAGAAGAAAAGAGAAAAGTGTGGAATAGAGAATAAGGTTTCAGAGAAGACACTGTAACCCTTTATGTATAAAAAATAAAAAGAAACACTAAGAAAGAATATGAATAGTTTTAGGGTTTATGTTTAAATTTAAAGATGAGGCGGGGATGGATACGGGGGCGGGACGGGGATTGCATTACCCATCCCCGACCCCGAACCCGATTGATTTAAACGGAGAAAACCCGAACCCGACCCCGAACCCGGTCAACTCTGTTTTTCCCCGTCAAACTCGGGGCGGGGGCGATTCGGTCCCCACGGATGCGGGTCTAATTGTCATCCCTAATCACTTCCCTTCTCATCTTTTTCCTTTGTTTATTCTAGATGAGACATACATCACTTGCATTATAAGAATACATTATCATTTTATGCCAACAATCCTTAACAATATACTTCCATTTTTAAAATTAAAAAAATATTATAGCACACATAAAATAGTGACTACAGAACATAATGATCATGTCAATATGTTAACGGAAAGATCAAATAATAAATATTTTAGAAAAAAAGTATTAAATAGTAAGCTCAAATTTATTAAGTAACTGATACTTATCTGTGTGGATCTAGTGTTGTAAAATGTGTGTTTTTCAGATGATATGGATCTAGTTTTGGTACGAGGATTTTGGTTGTGTGTACACAACCATGGTGAAGTATATGAACAGTGACCATGGCTTTAGAAGGAAAAGGAATGTCACGGGTTTTTAGAGATCAATAACTATGAGAATTCAATATAGTAATCACAAATGAGATCAACAATTTTGAATTTCCTTTTTTATCCTTCGACAATGGTACCCAAATGCACCCGATAATACCACCAACATAAATCTAATCATGAAGTCAATTTTTTTTAACACTCACCCATTACACTATACTTTTAACACCAATCAATCACCCTCAAGAATGTTACTTCTAATGAAAATAAGATTTTCTTGTTGCCATAAAACCTAATTTCCCTATTGTTCTTACCTCAAATGAATAAACTATTAGAACCGTGGAATCTTTTTATTAAACTTTAGACCGTAAAACGATGAGTTTTAGAAGAGATTGTTTGAGTATGAAATGAATATTCACTTCTAAAAGTTTTTTTTTATATCTAAGGCAATAAGAAAGCAATGAATAATATAGGAAGAAAAACAAATATAAATTAGAGGATACTTCTTTTAATGAGATGTTTTAATATAAACTTTCAAGTGTTCGTATGAATATAACTAAAAATAATTAGAATTGAGATAATAAAATAATAACTAAATTATTATTCATAATCAAAATGTTTAAAATAAGCGATTTATTTAACAAAGAAACTCTTTATTTAAGTAGATGTAGTATTGTTCGTGCTATATGAACTGTGCTCCTTACTAAACGCATTAAATTAGAGAAAACAACTATTGAACCAACGAAGAATTTATGATATGGGTAAACTATTCCATCACCATGGAATTCAGTCTGGCACAAAGACTTAATCTATCATACTGATAAATTATCCTTCAAATAAATCATATCAAGACATGAATATTTAATGGTCACAGGAAGTAGCATATGGGGGATAAAAAGAAAGAAAGAAAAAAACAATCATTTTATCAAATCCTAGATTGACAATTTGTTTTTCCCAACGTTAATCCTGGTTTTTTTTCCAACAGAATCTCGAAGAAAACACGTGTCTGCTTGAAATTGCTAAAAGTCATAATAATGAAGGGGGAGTTGGGGAAGTTCCCAAGAATTTGCTTGAATCTGGTGTTGGTGTATGAGTTAGGTATGATTGATTTCATTATATTCCTCTTAAGCCTTATGTTATTCTAACCATAATTAAATAAAGGGACGCGTTAAATCCATATGCTATGCTGCAATAGGAGAAATGAAGGGTACGTGCAGCATGTGTTCAAGAATGTGGGTACGTGCAGAGGGATTTGACAATGATCTGAATGCAGCACTTTGGGTGAGTTTGACAAAAAAATAGAGTTAGACATAAAACTGCAAGGGGTCAACACACTACAGTACTACACTACAAAGAGTGATGACAGAGTTGGAATTGAAAATGATGGTGATTTGGTTTAGGCCTGCATGATCTAAAGTTGGGACACTTGTAGTATTTTGTTTCTGTCGGTGGAAAGAAGTTTGGTGAATGAACGTGACGTGAGTTTAATGCAGCATTCTGATATAATATAATATATATATATATATATATATCTCAACAACGGGCATGTGAGAAAGAGAAATGAAAATAAATGGTCTAAAGTTTAGGTCAAGAATGAGTATGATTAATTCAAACTTTTCAAATCGAAAGTGAGACCACTTCACACTTGCTGAAGTTATGTAACAAATCTCACCAGGTTGTCTGTAATATCATTAAAGAATACTTTAAATTAATTAAGATCTCCTAAAATTTGTTAAAATTACTATATTTTTTATCTATTTTTTTTTAAATGCAATGCAATTTTTTTAATTTTTTACTAATATTAATAACTTATAAAATGATAAATTAATCATCAGTTAAATTAAAAATTAATTTAAAATTTAATTTTAGTTAATAAGAAAATAATTTATTTAAGGTGTGTTCGAGTTCATTAAACCTTTGTTAAAAATCACATTTTTTTAATATGATAAATTAAAAGCCTTAAATTCCTCAGTTCTAAACATCACATTTCTATGTATAAGGATCTTAAATAAAAAAATTAAGAAACTAAGAATATTTATTGTAATACTTTTAGAATAACGAATCAAAAAGTGGAAATTGCTATGCATGAGACCATTAAAAGAAGATAATGATTTATATTATCATACTCTCCGATTTGAATTACTTTTGTGCGGGAGTCTTCACCATTGACCTCTCACTTTAAAAATATATAACACAAATTAATATAAAAAAAGGAAAAGTAAACAAGATTAGAGAGTTTTAGTTTTTTATATCTGAGAAACTTCATGAATTTTTCTTTGGAGTTGATGTGTCCTTATTAATTCCTCTTCCTTTATGCCATGTCACACGGTAACATAATTTGACAATTAGGTTAGGAAGAATACTAGAATTTGGTTATAAGTTGAATATATTTCTTGAAAATTTAGTGATTGGATGAGAAAATGTATTGAAGAAACTCGTGTGTCTTTTGAATTGAAAGTATTTCTTTTAATGTTTCTAACGGATTTTCACATATGCATTCACACTCATAGATTAGTGTGTTTGCTTGTTAAAATGGAAACTTAAGTTTAGAAGTTGTATTATTTATATAATATTTTTATGACACTTATCATCTAATTTTCCAACTTTTCTTTTCATTTTTATGATGGATGTGATTTGAATCTTTTATCCCATATAAATACAATGTCGTTATCTCTATTTCTAAGTGGAGTATTTTTACGAAAAAAATATTTTAACATCTATTTCTTTTGACCCAACCACTTTACAACATTTAATTAAGATATTTAATTAAAACGTAAATTAAATTATTTAATAATAATAATTATAAGATAATTGTATAAAATGAAAAGATTATCAATATATTATATTACAAAAAAAATATTTTTACCAACTATATTAGTGATCTACTAATGATATTAGTGACTTATAAAATGATAAAGTTTATCACTAATTAAATAAAAGACTAATTTAAAATTTAATATTAAAATTTTGATAATTAATATTAAAAATAAATTTAGATTTTGATTTAGAAACTAATTTATTCACGTTATATAGAAATTAATTTTATAATTTTTTAAAATTAATAATCATTAAAAAAATATAATTTCTATTATAATAAAAAGTTATTTTAAAAATTAATAATTTTTAATTTATAAAATAATTTCTAATAATTACTATAATAATTAATTATCTTTTATTTTTAAATTAATTTATATTTAATAATTTTCTGAAATTGTGATAATTCATTATTTTTTTATCATAAATCTGAAGTTTCATTTTGATAAACTATCAAAGGAATTGTTTGAAAATGCTAATAGAGAACTTTCCTCTGTTTGAACAGTTGATTGAGAACTTTTGTGAGTTTTATGAATGACAATTATTAATAATTATGGATTAATATATGTAAAATTAATGAATTTTAATTTTGTGTTTTATAAATTATTTTAAGTTTTTATAATTGAATATCATTAATTTTTTTATCTTTAGTATTACATGATATTTTTATTCAATAAACAAAAATATCGTTTGAGTAAAGAAATATAGATATCACTTAGAATATTTAGTATGAGTATTTTAGTTTTGCGTTTTTTTATGAAACTTCTTATTTATAAATTATAATTGATTATTTTTAGTAAGATTATAATTAGGTTTGTAGATTCGAATCTATAACTTTTTATTCTCGTATATTATTTAATGTGTTATTTATTTTAATTATCACATTGATTTGCTATTCTTAAAAACATGATCTCTGGTCTTGTTATTAATCTAAGTTCATTATATCATTAGTATTCAGTAGTGGAATAAGAGTTAGTTTGATTCACAACCTCAAAAATTTAATGTAACTGAAAAGTTTCTCAAAATAGAACAGCAAAATGGCTACCAACTTATAAATAACATGTGAGGTTTTTCTATTTTTCATAAACTTCCTTTGCAAAACCAATAAATGCTCATATTTCGGTCTCTCTTACTACAATTGTCCCATCAACTAATAACATTTCTTGGCTTCTCATATGCCCAATTTGTATTGGTTAAAACTTGTTTCGAACATGACTCTCCACAATAAAAAAAATAAACCACTCACATCTTTGTTAAAATTTTAACATAATTATTAAATAAATATAAATATATTATTTCTATGTCATATGGTAGCAGAGTAACAAAGTTTTGTGGTTTCATTAATAACTAATTTATTACCATGTTTATTTAAAAAACTTTTAATTTTAAAAATAATGTTGTTGCATGAATAGATTTATAGTATTGCATATTATTAGACTTTTTTTTGTCAAACATATATTATTATACTTTTACGTCGTAGAATGTTTAAAAAATCACTTATTCAATACATCGATTAATTTTAAATATATATAATATTATAATCGAAGAACTAACTCATTTCTATAATTAAAGAATTATTATATAAATAGAGAAATATAATTAATATACAATTTTATTAATAAACTATAAATATATACACTATTAGAATTTTAACCAACAAAGTAATATGAATTGCTTAATTAATATTTAAAAAGATAACAAGGGTCTATTTATTGGTAATAACTACAAATAAAACATAATAATGTTGTGATACAATATGAGTATGTGATATTAAAAAAGTTAGATATATAAAATAAATTATTTACTTAAGTATTAAAGATTAAAAAATATTATTTAAAATCTTGTGAATAGGGAAGTAAATGAAAACATTTTTATAGAGACTAAAACAAAAATTCACATATTTTATCATATTTATTTCACTCTAGTTATTTTAGTTTATTTTTTTATTTTCTGTCTGGCCTTTTCTTCACAACGTTGGACTCAAATTTGGAATAATTTTAATTTTGTTATCACATATTTCAAAAAATATTTTAATTTTTTAAATTGAAAAAATGATAAGTTTGTAAAAAATAATTTAAATTTATCAAATTCAATATTTCCAGACTGGAACTATATTTTATTAATTTAAGGAACTAAAATATTTTTTAATTCAACCGAAACGAAAAGCATAATTGACTTTTTTTTTAAATTATATTATAAAATTTAAATAAAAAAAATAAAAAGAAAATATTTTCCTCTTTTTCAATTTGGGGGAAGTGTAGGAGTTTTGTGAAAATAACTTTTATAAATGTTGTTCCTTCTTTCAAACAAATGATGGAAAAAATTATGATTTCGTTGATTTCTTTTGTTTATGAAATTTTGTCCGAAAAAAGTATATTTTACTGATAATCAAATTTATAATTTAAATTTTAATAAATTTTCAAAATAAGCGTTTCAAAATCAAGAAAAATGAGAAAATCTTTTTCTTTTCACTTTTAGAATGTGCGTGGATAAAAATTATATTATTTCAAAAGTTTATTATATGCATAATCGATTCTAAACAATATTACCTTCTGTTTAAAAAAATATATGAAAATAGTTCTAATATAGTTAAATTTATTTGGATGAAATAAAAATATGAAACTTTAATTTATGAAAGAAAAAAGATCTAAGAGGAAATTTTTGTTAAAAATAATTATAAATTATAAAGTTTTAGATTGATGAATGTAACAGTGTTTAAGTTCTCTAACTAAATTTTAATTAGTGTTTCAAATATTCAAATAGTAAATAGCTTATTTTTACAAGAGTGAGAAAATAATGTTATTTGTCATAGGGATGATCACCATTTATCAGACTGGAAACCGATCAATCTACATTCTTTTATTTTTTCTTTGGACGGTTAATATTGGAGATATCAGTTTTATGGATTTGGAATTACGATTTAAAATGGATTTGTGCAGTGGGGTTCGGGTTCTAATATTAGTATCCACTGCTATTCGAACCGGACCGAGACAATAAATATTAATAAAAGCTTGAGTCTTATATAAGAGATTAAAAATGTTATGTGTAAAAGCTTGAAAGCAAAGTGAATATTTTTTTAACCTTAACCATTTTTGCATCTATGGGTGTGTTGTGTGATCTATGTGAAATGTGAACCTAAATCTACTACTCTAAAATCATTTGTCCTCTCTCTTTGTTTGTTTGTAGCTTTCTACATTTATGAGTGTGTTGAGTGATTTCTGCGAAGTGTAAATCCTAAAGCTATCACCCTCGTTCATTTCCACTCTCACCTTTAATATTTCCAGCAGCTCTTCCACTACCTTCTCTTTTTTGCACCTGATCTTGATCAATACCTCCCTAATATCCACCGGTTTCATACACGTCACATCCACGACCTCCTTCAACTCACAACACTCCAAGTAGTTTTTTATCAGATTTTTTAACCAGAAGTAACAGTAACTCATTTAAACAACAAAGAAAAAAAATATAGACCTAATTCAAAAAAATTAAACAATTTTTATATTAAAAAAATATTAGACCTAATATGATCCAATCCAATCAATCAGTCCGTTTAATTCAAAATCCGCCTAATCAAATCTTACTAACCCAACATATAGATGAAAATAGATAACTTTTATTAAATTAATTTAAATTGAGTTTAATATTTTCTAGCTCAAAACCTGTTCGAACTCGATCAGTGATCAGGCTCGCCAAACATAAAAGGAAGAAAATGGAGTGTATATTGAAACTATGAATTGATAAGATTTATATTGAAAAGACTGAATGAAAGATGGAAGAGTGTATGTCATAAGGCAGGTGCCACACATATCCACACCACTCATTTTCTTTCAAATAGACAGCTAAATAAAAAAGAGACCGACAACATCAGATAGCAACTTGCAAGCAAAAGCGCGTGTGATGCACCACTACAAACAAGTCTCGTAACATAATAGATAACAGGTCAAGGTTCAGATCCAAACCGTTTATAAGAATGCGATCGTCAAAAACAACAACGTACGGAAGTCTCAGCCTTACATACAGATGTAGATGTCAGGTTTTCTTTAATCATGTAAATAATTTTAGGTTTAATTTTGTCAAACATTTTGTAAAATTTAATAAAGATATACTTAGTTGTATTTAGGATGAAAATATTGCAAATATTTAGCTTAGAAATTTCCTTCTTACACTCAACAACTGCTTCACATATTTTCATGCGCGATAAAATTCATTAAGTTATGGTGACTTTTCACTACATTTCATGTGATATATAATTTGTTGTTATAATCTTTTGAGTTATTTTTTAATATAATAATAAATTGTAAACTGCTTTTTTAAAACATTGAAAGTTCAATCATTATGAAATTATCAAGTTTTATTTAGTAATAAAAATAAAAACAATGTATTTTTTTTCTTAATTACAGTAATAAGAATATTTCAAAAGAATGAATTAAAATGTTTTTGTATTGATTCTTTGTATTGGGCATTAAAATGTGATCCAAATTTCAAACGCGGCTCCACCGACACCTACTTATATTATTCTCATCATTTTACTATATCGGTTCAGATCTACGACAAATTATAAACTGTTATGTCACGTCTTATACTTTTTGTTACAACTTTAATACTTAATATACTGAATGCTTTCTTCATATTTTAAAAATAATGTTACTCAAATTAAAATTTAAGATATTAGGTATATTATTTAACTTCTTCCACCATCAACAGTAATCTACATGAATTTGTCCTTCAACTTTTTGAAAAACAATTGGAATTAAATCTTTATAAAGTAATTAATAAAAAATTTAAAATTTATTTTTAACTTAAAAATAAGCTAATTTTAACTCATAAACAATTTTCTTTTAGAAAGACTTACAGTGGAAGTTATTTGAACATAATAAATATATTTATAATATATTTGTAGGTTAATTAGGATTTGTTCCCTCTTATTTCACTTTACATATATACTCTATTAAATGATTCAAAATATATATTTTATTAAAAATTCAAATTTTTTAAAAAACAAATATTCAATAATAAATTTTATTTATATTCAATATTTTTAAATGGTAACGAACATTTTTATTACAAAAATACAAATGATTTCAAATCAATAAGAAATCTCGAATTCCAAACTTGATTATATATAGCATAATTTACATCTATGAAAGATAAATGTTATATTTGCAAAATGATACCTACTGACTTCTTGAACATGTGTGCTATTTGAAAGAAAATGACTACATGGAAAAACTATTCTAATGCTCAATTTAACAATATAATCCCAATAATAAGAGTAATAAATATCAATATATGCTAATCATATATTGAAATTTTATCTTTCTTAATATCCATATATGCTAATCATATTTTGTCAAGTGTAAAAATTGTATGGTTATAGATGGTGCCTTTGCAAACTGTGAATGGAAACTCTTATTTTTATTCATCCATCATGATTTTAACCAAGGAATCAAACAGAAGGAAGTTTCTTCCCTGTCTCTCTTCCATTGATGGTCTTCTCTCTCCCCATGCACTCTTATTTTTGGTACTCTCTCTCTCTACACTAATTACCATTTACTCTCTCCCTCTCTCTCCCTCTCTCTCCAGTGATGTTGCACTCTCTCTCTACACTTAACACTCCAAATCCTATCTCTGGTATTCCCGCATAGCACTTTCTAGATTTTGCTGTAGTGATTGGCCAAACATAACTCAACCACCCCACCCATATTGCTATTCACTCTTTACTTTCACACTCACACACTCACACATACTCTTCTTCAGCTTCATCTCTCAACACTCCTGAAGGCTGCAACTGTATGCCATTGTACGCAACTACTTTACTTTTCCTCTCTCTCACCTCTTAACTCTCATCTTCTTCCACCAAAAAATTAGGGACGCAATCACAACCCTCCAATCTCCATGGCTGATGCCACCAAGTACGTTCCCATCGGTGGTGCCAACCTCTCCACAGACCTCAAGAATCTCTCATCCCTTCTCAAAACCAGAAAAACAGTGGCTTTTGCATACGCTCTCATACTTGCCTTCGTGGCTTTCACTGTTTTCTTAGCCTTCTCCCCTTCTCCAAACGCTTCCTCTCCCTGGTTCACCAACATATTCTCTTCCACCCCAGATGCTTCCTACAAGCCTCAAATCCCTTCCATTTTCTCACTCCTTTTCCCAAACACTTCTTTACCCTCCAATTCCACTGATCCACTGCACAACAACACTAACACTTCTAGATCTACAAATATTAATGCCACCTCTCTTTCTCCTCATCCAAACTCTACCTCAGAAAATCAAACACTCAAAGCAACCTCCTTTGTAAACCGAACACAAACTTCGGTTGTTTCATCCCAAGATGCGGTTCCTTCCCCAACCACAAACCAGACCACGAATTCTCACGCTCCAAGTTTGGAGGTGAAGTCACCACCACCCCTTGTAGGTAAGGAAACATCTGGGGTTGTCAAAAATCACACTTTTAACTCCACTGAAGCTAAAGCTACAACCACAAATCAAATTACAAATGCTACTGCACCGACAACACCTGCCACACCTGCAACCAATGTTTCAGTGAGTTTCCCTGTCCAGAAAGTTCCACATCAGAACTCGAGTTCTAATTCTTCTGTGAAGGCCGATTCGGGAAAGGGTGTTGTCTCGAATGACAATTACACGGCTTCTCTGGCTAGGAAACATAATAATGTGAAGAATCACGCTAAGGGGAACGATGAATCGATGGAGTCTCTGATGAAGTGTTATTTTTTCGATGGAAATTGGATTAAGGATGATTCTTATCCTCTTTATAAGCCAAATTCTTGCTCTTTGATAGATGAACAGTTTAATTGCATTAGGAATGGAAGGCCCGATAAGGAATATCTAACATATAAGTGGAAGCCCAGGGGTTGCAGTCTCCCAAGGTATTGGAAAATATTGAATTTGTTGTTTTCAGTTTTCGGTGGTGAAGTTTTTTATTTGTTGGATGTTTACGTTGGTCCAAAATTGACAATATTTGTCTGCTTCGTGTTGGTGTTTTGTTTGGCTAATGGGAAGTTGCTGTTTTGTATTGTACTAGAATTGATCCATTGGTTGTTTCTTTTGGGGGCTTCCAAATTTGTTGAATTGGTAATAGGTTGGATGCGCATAGAATGCTGGAATTGTTGAGAGGAAAGAGACTTGTTTTTGTTGGCGATTCGCTCAATAGGAACATGTGGGAGTCTCTGATTTGCATATTGAAAAGTGCTGTGAAGAATAAAAAAAATGTTTATGAGGCAAATGGAAGAGTTCATTTCAGAGGCGAAGCCTCTTATTCATTCATATTCAGAGTGAGTATTGAACTCTCGTGTTCTAATTTTCCATATTTCTGTTGATTTGTTATTCTTTGCCTCACAGAACTGGTTTGGAATGATTAGGATTATCACTTCTCTGTGGAGCTCTTTGTGTCTCCATTTTTGGTTCAAGAAGGAGAAATGACTGATAAGAATGGGACAAAGAAGGAAACACTTCGTCTAGATTTAGTTGGTCAATCTTCTTCTCAATATAAAGATGCAGATATTATCATCTTCAACACTGGCCACTGGTGGACTCATGATAAAACCTCTAAAGGGTATGATATAAAACTCAACTTCTCATTCATTGCAATTGATAATTATTAACTTTTTCATTTTCGACTTGTTCTCTTATTCATGAGTGGTTCATAAGTTCCAAGATTAGAGGAATCCTTGTTATGAACGTGGACTAAAAATTGACCGTGCAATTTTCAGGCAGGACTATTACCAAGAAGGTAGCCATGTGTATTCTGAGTTAAACGTTCGTGAGGCATTCCGCAGAGCCTTAACAACTTGGAGCAGGTGGGTTGATGCTAACATTAATCCATCCAAGACCACGGTCTTCTTCAGAGGCTATTCTGCTTCCCATTTCAGGTAAAATACAAATAGTTTAACTTAAATACTCTTTGAGTGCATAAGTTTTGACACTGTTATCTAGTAATATATTATCATTCATGATAAGATTATAGACTTTTATAAGAATTACTTTTGAAATCTTATTTAGAACAAGTTCTGCTTGGTTGAAAATGTAATAAATCTTATAACAACAATGAAGGAAAATTAAGCTCAAGTACAAGCATTGGTAATTTTTGTACTTATTTTGGTCTCATCATATTACTCTGATTCAGTTTCATTACTTGCGAATAGAGAATACATTTCTTGAGCACCCTCATTTGATTATGGTGCTGGAAGGCTTACTGATTACTACAAATTTCTGAAACTGCAGTGGTGGGCAATGGAATTCAGGTGGACAATGTGATAGTGAAACTGATCCAATAGACAACGAGAAGTACCTAACTGAGTATCCAGATAAGATGATTGTTTTGGAGAAGGTGCTAAAGAATATGAAAACCCGTGTAACCTACCAAAATGTGACTAGAATGACAGATTTCCGAAAAGATGGTCATCCCTCCATATACAGGAAGCAAAATCTAACTCCTGAGGAAAGAAAATCACCATTGAGATACCAAGACTGCAGCCACTGGTGCCTTCCTGGTGTTCCTGATATATGGAATGAGATTCTCTATGCTGAACTTCTGATGAGAGAGTATCGGAGTCAGCATGAGCAGAAGAGAACATAGGTAACAAATAAACTACCAAATTTAATGAGTTAAGTAACATATGCAATATACCATTTTTGTTCCCACGCATAGAAAGAAACCATATACAAAAGGTTCATGATATTAAGTGAACTGTTATATACAAGATTAAGATATGTGCTGCAATAAACTTGTTGATATGGATGGATGACATAAATTGGTGATGAGAGAAGACAAGGGTGGTTTTCTTTGTCATTGTAAATTATCCTTCTTTTTCATCTTCATTTATTTTTTAGCCTCAAATTCCTGTTGTAAATCTAAATTCAATTACATTTTATTTATTATAATCAAATTATTGAGATAAACTGTTCCACCATACTTCTTCATGTAAGTCTTACTTTATGTATTTTTTTTTGTTTAGGAAAACTTAAACAGTGATTGTCAAGCATTTAATGTAATTGTGAATTAGTCTCTCATGGAATGGTGGGAATGTTGTGTTTCTTTTACATTTGTAGGTTCTTTCATTTCTCACATGTTCCTGAATTGTGTAAAAAATAAATCCAGAATTGTGTAAAAAATAAATCCAGAATCGTGTAAAAAATAAATCACATTTGTAGCGTGATAATATTGTTGTTAAACAAATCAGATATATGACTATTACTTTGAAAATTCTGCACTGATAGAACTATATATTAATAGCAACTCTCATTTTTGAACAATTAGTTAATCAAGTCACACACACACACATATATATATATATATTTGTTGAAATGATATATTTTTTAACTTAATATAATATTATTTGCTTTATTATTTACTATTGGCATTTTAATAATTATGGGAACTCGGACTTGTACCCATCTAAATTAAGGCCCGTTTGATTCTCAGGAACATAAAACTGTGATTTTAATTTTAAATATCATAATAGTTTCTCAAATTAGTCTTAAAATTTATAAAATATCAATAAAATAATTCTTACTATTTATAAACAAAACAAAGAACAAGAACCCACGAATCCTATGCACAAGCCTCAGGTTTTTGCACTTTTTTTTTCCTTTTTCTAGTTAGGTTTATCAAAAATCAAATTCTTTTATCCTTTTCACTTTAAAGTACTCTTTTTATGCACTAGATACCACTAAAACTGTTCTTTCATCCCTCCGGCTGTCAAAACTTGTTCCCAAAACATATCTCTTTCTTCCAACATCCTAAAAGTATTTCCTTTTTAGAAAAAAAATCAAAATAATTTACTTAATATTAGAAAAATCACGTTTCTTTGTTTTTCAGGTTCACATTTCATTCTGTAAAGCACTTTTTTGGACTTCATGTTGTGCATGAGCATTTTTCCTCAAGGAAAACAAAGATACATTTTATTTAAACTTTAAAATTCTCGTCTAACATAAATTATTGTCTCTGTTGGACCATCATTTTATTAATGGTCAAAATCATTTCATGTTCCACAAAAATAGAGAGCTAATACAATGAATTTTTATTAAAAAAAATACCGATATAATCATAATTGTCCTCCTTTTGAACCCACTAGCAATAATCATAATAATTATCACTTTTAACGGCTATATATTATATTACAATCTTAATCTTAAGATTTAGAAATTCCATATAAATGATTTGATTAATATTGGACATTTTCTTCTTGTTAATATAAAACTAGATAATGAGTATGTGCTATACATAGAAATAAATTTTACGAAAATATAAGATAAATGTAAAAAATAACTAAGAATTTTTAGTGACAGTATGAAATAATGATATAATAATTAAGTATATTTTAACTATAAAACATTCTAAATAAAAAATCCTTGTAAACAATGTTTAAAGTCAGATACTTTCCATTTTTAGATTATTGTTAGTATTTTCAAATTACATAACCATGAAATATAGCTTCACATAAGTGTTTTTGTGGAAAATATAATTCAAATTATTGCAATTTATTTTCAATTATAATTATCAAATTTGTTTTTTCTCTTATTTGAAAGAATGATATTTAAAAAATTATAAAACAACTGGCCATAACATAAAAAATAAAAAATTAATTTTAAAATTTATTAAAAGTAGAAGAAAAATTAAATGTCATTATAAGTTTAATGTTTTATTACAAAATTTTATATAAAATTATAATATCTAAAATAAATTTTTTGAAGAAAAATAATTGAATTTAAAGAACAAAAAATTGCAAATCTTCTTTCTTTTTAAATAGGAAATACATGTGTTTTTATAAGTTTTTTTTAACACCTATAATGCAAAACTAATAATGGTGTTCATTAGGTTGAGTTACCCGATTTAACTCAATCTAATCCGATTAAATTGGGTTGAGTTTCATTTATAATTAAATCAAATCTGACAATCTAACTCAATCCAATCTAGCACATTCTTATACGGGTTGAGTCATGGGTTTAGTATGAGTGACTTGAGACTCAATCCAACCCATTTTTATACTTGTCTCATAACTGACATAATCTTAGACAAATATAAAACACTTGTGATAGCTATGTGTTTTTCTCCATTCCATTTTTATTATTCACCTCTATTGTTCATCTCCATTACATCTTAACGAGGGATGGTTCAAGATTTTAGGAGGCCTAAAACAAATCTAAAAGTGAGGCCCTTTTATTTATTAATAAAAAATTTATATTAAAATGTATTATAATTTTATTTAAAATTTATTTTTCGAGCTTTTGTGATGCAAAATTATCTATTAAATTTTTGTAATTAATTTAATTTAACATTTATTTATCAATAGATAATAAGGCCAATCCGTTTAATCTTTATTGAAACATGATTAATCTTAAATAAGTTTTTATTATCTTTAGCTTTGAAAAACTCCTTTAAGTTGAGACAACTAATACTCGAATTGTTAACATTATTTTATAAGCTATATACACATTTGGAAAAGAATATATTATTTTTATATAATTAAGAATGTCAATTGGTTTATCATTTTTCAGTTCTATAATTTCCTTTAAGATATTTAATTCTGAAAATAAATCCAATCCATCAAGATTCAACAAATTATCATGTTTCAAAGATTTTTCAAGGTTTAAGTATTTTTTTTCCAAAAGTATACAGTCTAGTGACTTTAACTTTTTAGTACTAAACAAAAAATAAAAAATATCTTCATATATTTTAAATTGTTCAAATCTATTTTGAAGTGTGATAATTGCATTATCTACAATGTACAAAAAGCAATCAAATTCTAAATGATTCTTGAAGAGATTTTATAATTTCATTCTCAACATTTTCATCAAATTGCTTCTTTCTATGACTAATACGTTTTTCACGAAACTTAGGCTCTATATCCATTTCAATAGCAATTTTCTTTGAAGAAATTAATGGATTTTCAAATCCATTTTCTCTATACTTTTCAGAAAATGAAAGAAGAAGATCTTTTAATTGTTCAATAGTTTCATCAATGCACATATCTTTTGATTGTAAATTCTTACTAATTGAGTTAACTGCAAATAAAATGTCATTCCCAATATTCATGCCTAATAAAAATTCAAAGTTTTCTAACTCATAAGTTGCTAAACAATCAACTTCACTTTTTATTTTAGGATCATTACCAGTTTCAGCTAATTCAAATAAAGCATCTCTTATTTGTGAAGTTTGAAATCTTATAGTTTTTCCAAACATGCAAGCTTAACCCTCAAGAACAGAAGAATGGAAAAAGAGGGAACACGGAGAGAGACAAAACTTACTTGAAACTGAAAGTTTATCGCATAAAAATACTCTTCTCCCTCTCTAGATCAAAGTTGTGGACATTGATTTTAAAAGAGATGATTGAAGATTGCAAATTTGTAAGAGAGAAGTCAGAACTTCTCTAGAGTTAGGGTTGGAAACGAGAAGTCACATATAGAGAAAAGATGAAGATAAAATCCAGTTGGTAAGATAATAGAGATAAAAAAGACTCTAGAGCTTTTTTAGTTATTAGTATTAACTAACAAATTTCTTTTTTCTAAAAAAAATTATGATTTATTGAAAAAAGTTGTTAACTCATTAAATATCATTTTTAGTACCAATAAAAATTAACAAACACTCATAATATTTTAATTAAATTTTATAATTAATTTAATAGATATATATTAGTACTAAAATTTTTTTTTTGGGACCTCTTTATTGAGGGGGCTTAAAGCGAGTGCTTTAGTTGCTTGGACCTTAAGATAACCCTGCATCTTAGGTTGGAAAACTCAAAACAATATAAGTAACTGATGAGCCCCTGACCACAAATAAAGAAGAGGAGTGTCCAAGGAGGATTACTAGAAGGAGGATTACTAGAAGCATGATGAGAAGGGACACTTCCTCCTCTCCCCTTTTATTTAGCCTTTTTAGCATTTCTGTTAGTTGTTAAATATTTTCTAAACTCATGTTTGTTTTGGATTTTGCAGGATTGCTTTTGACACTCCTTTTTCTACAAGTAGAGCCTTGTTTGGAGCAAAGGAGCACTTGGGCTTGAGGCCCAAGTTTGGGACATCCAAGGGGGGTGAAGAAGTCAATCTTGACCTTCTAGATCCCTTGGAAAACGTCCTCTCATCATCCCAATCATTGGCCACCCGTTTTTTGCGCCCTACCTTCTAGAATGTGTGAGTCTTGGCCACCAAGAGTGGAATATGCTTAGGAATCTTTTCCAATGTAATTCCCTCTAAGTCCCCACCCCAACTCTATATAAGGAGGCCTTTCATTCTTGTAAAAGGGTTGAACATTAATGAAATAGAGAGCATTCTTGCATAGCCTAGAGCTTGTGTTGTGTTCTTCCCCCTCTTGGAGTCTTATCTTGAGCCTTGACTTACGTGGCAGCTAACACCACTCATCTTGGGTTGGACCATCCCCCAAGTGGCGTGTAGCACTCCACTCCCCTCCCCCTCTCTCAATCTCTTCCTCCACTATTATTTCATGTTCTTTACTTTCATGCTCTTTAATTTCCAGCACTTTACTTTCATGTCATTTACTCTTATGTCTTTATGATTCAAGCCTTGTCTTAATTTGTGTTGGCTGGTTTTTATATGTTGTCATTCTCTTCTCCTCTTGAGCTCCTTGTGAAGTGAATCTTCACACTTAGATAACCTCCGGGATTATCTTCGTGTCTAGTGGGAATCTTCCTTGAAGCTTTCCTTCTAATTGACATTCCATCAAACACCTTATGTGCTAAATATTAAAATGAACTCTTATCAGTAACTATGTTCAAGACTATTAAGATTAGCTCATGATGCATCATATTGTCAAGCATGCACCATAGTTTATGAAAGGGTGTTAGAACTTGAAAAATAAGTGACTCCGATTCAATTGAACCAGCAATCACATGATACATATGGTTTCACGGAACAAATTAGGGAACTTAACCTGCTCGTTTGCAAAAGTGTGTTTTCAAGACTTGTTGACTCTTAATATTATGTGTTTTGCATTATGGTTATCATTGTAGAAAAATTGAAATTTTCTTATGCTAACACTATTGTAAATCTAAATTGGTTTAGATTGGTTTTGTAAATAAAGATTTTTTGGTTTGTATTTGGATTAAATAACATTTGCATGCTACTTAAATGCTTATTTGGTTATTACACACAAAATTATTTAGTTTGTATATGTATATTGAATATAATGTAAAATAATTTTTATAATGAATTATAATTTATAATTAAATATTTTAAATCTATTAAAGATAAATAATTTATATTTATAAACAATAACTTTATATATATATATATATATATATATATATATATATATATAAACACTAACTTATGTGTATATATTTAAAACTATTATTATTATATATATATATATATTTATATTTAAATATTGAAAAATGAAATTAAGAAAAAAAATTTGAAAATTTTGAAGATGAAATATTAGTTTAAACCATACCAATTTTCAAATGAAAATAATTTTTTTAAGAAAATTTGTTTGGTGGTAGAAATTTTTTTACATAGAAATTAGTGTAATTTGTGGATTTCTTTTTCGAAATTTTAGAATTATTTTTGTTATCTAATTATTAAAATCTAATTAAATTGGATAAAAGTTAAAATGACATAATTAATATAAAATTAAACATTCATTTATTATAAAACTTAAAAATAATGTAGTTTATTTTTATACTAGAGACACAACATTTAAAATACCAATAGAGAAGTCAGATTCTATGTTGACATGACAATAAAAATAAGACCATTATAAAATAAAAAATTGATTATTTATATTAAGTGCAATTATAATGAGAGAGAATTAGTGGACTAAAGTGTAAATAATATTTTATTAAATGAGGTCTTATAAGACTTTTATTAGAAGATGGAATCTTAAAAATGATATGGTATATAAAATCCACAAAAATGAATTTAGATCCTATGTTATGATGATCCTATGCAATGGATATGTCCTAATGAGTTGTTTCTCACGTTTAACAAATGTGAAATAAGAGTTCCACAATGTCACATCATTGTTAAACAATTCATAATTTATTCTATTTCAATATCTATTTCAATAGAAAAAATCTTAAATAACTTTTAAGCAACTCAATTTTCTAAGAATCTTGCTAACAAATATTGATATTAATAAAATTTTCCTTAAAAATTATATAAAAATGTATTAAAAGAAAATTAAAACGCATTTTTATATAAGTGAGTGAGGGTATCTCCAATGAAGACAACTCTCATAAGTTGCTTTCCACTTTTAAAAATGTGAAATAAGGATCACATCTACTCACATTTAATTTAATTTCAATAAATCTTAATTAATTTTTAAACAACTCAATTTTATATTTATATTTATACATAATAATATTCATTAATATAAATTATTAAATTTAATTAATTAATATTTTTTTAATTTTTTTAATTATTTTCCAATGAAAATTTAATTTTTTTTTTCGTATTAATTAATTATTGTTTGAAAATTAATCACTTAAATTAACAATATAAAATAAAAAATTAATTTAAAAATATCTAAATTAATAATTTTAAACAATACATATATAATAATAGAAAATAAATAACATTATTTTTTTAATTTTATATTTTTCTATAAAATAATAAAATATATAATACACAGTTTCAACAAACAACTTCTCACCATTTTAAACAATCTTACTAAAGCAACTTTAACTAATTCATAAACCCTAATCAGAAAATGTACTTACCTTTATTTATTCACTTGATTGTTTCTTAACTTTTTCTTCTTATTTAGTTGATTATGAGGCATTAGTAACATCCATGATAATATATTAAAAAATTTCTTTTTAATGAAAATACTAATTTGGTCTAGGTTCTATAAATATTAATGAAATTAAGATAATACTATTCATAAATACATTTTTCATAATAGCTCTCAATTGTTTTATAGCTATAACATTTTTTTTCTTTTTCCATTATTTCTTATAGGATACACTACTACAGAAGTATGAATTAACGTCGCCATTCTACGTCGGTTTAAATTTAAACGACGTTGAACGTGAGAAGTGAACATTCTACGTCGGTTATTGGTGCGAACCGACGTAGAATGTTTTAAATTTTACATTCTACGTCGGTTGTTGTCTCAACCGACGTAGAATTGCAAAAATACTACGTCGGTTGAGACAACAACCGACGTAGAATGTAAAAATGAAAACATTCTACGTCGGTTCAACCAGTAACCGACGTAGAAAGGTTATTATTAAAACCTATCTCGTGCTCTTCCCTCGTCACTTTTCCTCTTCGCGCCGCTGCTGCTCGTCGTCATCGTCTCCTCCACCGCGAGACGCTCCCTTTCCTATGCGACAGACGATCAGCTCCCTCCGTCACCGGCGTCAACCCACGGCCGGCGTCCATGATTGTCCTCCGTTTGGCCGTTCAGTCGTCGTCGCGAATGTTGTTGGAGCTCGCTTTCGTCGCCGCGAAGGTTGTTGGAGCTCCTTCGTCGCCGACGACGTTCTCGTTCCTTGGAGGTCTCCTCTTGGCTGCCGCGAGTCCCTCCCCTTCCCTGCTAGTAAGCTTCCCCACCGCCAGTCGTTCTTGAGCTGCCGAGGTTAGTTGGTTTTTTTAGTTGTAGGGTTTTTGTTTTGTAGAATATAATGTTTTTATAATGTTTGTATAATTTTTGTATAATGTTTGTATGATTGGTTTATTGAAATGCCTGTACAAGATTGTTGTGATAATCTGGCTGTGACTGTTAAATAATGTTATAGTGTTTGTATGATTAGGTTATTGAAATGCCTGTATGTAGTCATACATATAATAAAAAAAACCATACGGTATGTTGTATGCTGTATGCTGTATGCAAAATGATGCAATTAGGACAAAAGAAGCTGCAACTATGAAATTTCTAAGATGTAATGGCCTGATAATTCTCCGTTTGGTACGACACAACTCCACAAATTTTTTCAAAATTTTTTGACAAGTGCAAGGTAGTCACATAAATGGCCAAAATTTAGGAAAATAGGTAAAAAATAGTAAAATAATAAAAAAGTTATAGTAAATGGAGGATTTTTGAAATTTTTTTTGCCCAAATCCCCTTCGGGATTTGCCAAGAGGTTCGTTGCATCATTTCCAAAAACTTTCATTTTTTACGCATCTCCATCCGAGGTCCGTAGCAAAAGTTATGATCGTTTGAAGTTTTTCTACACCTAAATTTTGTATTTTCAAAACTATGATTATTTTGGAGGATGTGAGGCCTCTTTATTCAAGTACACATCAAAAGAACATAACACAACAAAAATTAGCGAGAAAATTCAATGTTTAACTATTTTTATGATTTTTTCAATCCAATAATGCTCTTTGCTTTTACATCAATATTTCTTTTTTAAATTGTTCTTCCAAGACAAAGCATATAGAACATAACACATCATTTCATTAGAGATCATATAGCTAAGGATTGCATTATAGAATACATAGATACAAAACATCAATTAGCTCATATCGTTTCATTAGAGAGTCTATCTTTGAAATTTAACTATTTCAAATGTATTATATATGAAATTGTGGCTGGTTTGCTGGTTGGTTTGCTGGTTTATTTGATATGCAGGTATTCAAATTTAGGGAAAATGAGAATATTAGAAACTGCTGTGCAGTGCAGTTAGGTGACACGACTTACAACGTCGGTTCTAGTAATAACCGACGTTGTAAGTCTGCCATTTTCAACGTCGGTTAAATTTGAACCGACGTTAAAAATATTACTTTTGACGTCGCCTCACTGCTACAGAAACCGGAATCCACGTCGGTTCTGAGGATGATTTTATGACGGTCCCAAAACCGACGTTGAAAGAGGCGACGTTAAAAGTAATATTTTCAACGTCGGTTAAATTTGAACCGACGTTGAAAATTAAGAGACATTCCACGTCGGTTAACTAAATAACCGACGTTGAAAGTGTCTGGGGTTTATAATCAAAGAGAGATCTAGGGTGTTCATCGAATAGTACAGGGAGGAAGCGTTCTTACTTATAATAATCTTTTTAAGAGCGGTATCTCGCTCCGGGAAAGCTCCCTCTGCATCGACCGATGAAGTAAGGGACGGATGGGACCGAGACAGGAAGGACTGGTTACTGATTATGATTCCGCGGATTCGGCAAGGGAAACTTCGTCGACGAGACCCTAGAGAGCCCATTTGAGCTAATTCGAGCGGGATGAAGCAAGCGAGTCAATCCCTCTGTTGAGATCTGGTTAAAAATTGCAGACATCGAGTATTAATCTTATAAACACCATGGGGTGGGGCACGCCAACCTATAGGTGTTTGCACTATTTTTAGCTTCTCCTTCTTATACTCTTCGAAGAAGGCGATTGCTTTGTTCACCACATCCACGGGATAGTTCCGTATGTCCTGGAACAATGACAGAATTTATATCACTCCATAAAGCCCATGCAACTACTAGCATAAGTTCCAGCTGCTCTTCATCAAGACACTTCCCCATCTCCTTCACCCAATCTGAGAAGTTGAGAGCCTGCATCCGTTGAGTATGAAGGGCTAATGGGCGAGTAGCCAAATGCCGGATGCCGCCTGAGGGCAGCCCTTTAAAACATGAATGGTAGATTCAGGCTCCATTCCACATCCGTCACAAAGCGAGTCAACCTCCACCTTTCTTTTCCCATTTAACTCGTCTTGCATAAAAAAAAACCACCTAAATCCACATCTAAAAGGGAGCCCGCGAGAAAAATGCCTCCTCTATGAGATCTCGGTGCTACTGCCCAGCCCCACCTTCATTTTTTTCGAATTACGACTACTCTACTTTTTTTTCCTAAGCTAAGATCTAGGGGGGAGGAGCTCTTCTTGCGTAGTATACCTTTTACCAGAAATTCCAGGCTCGTATTAATAACCAGTATAACCCCGGACCTTTTGAGCAAGCGCTATGGAGATAGCGAATGCTAGCGTTAGCCCGACCATCCACATTGCAAGAGCTGCGGGTGGGTGTTCTTTCCATTGAAGCTTCACTGGCCACCTCCCGGCTTGCTCACCGAGGTGGTCTACTAGCTGCCCGACTTCGCGGAAGAACTTGCCGGTTTCCGATTTGCGTTGCCTCGCCATCTGCTGTAACTCGGGGATGCTTGGGGTGTCTCAGTGCTAGACAGGTCCCACCATATCGCGCACCCAAGATATAGCGCTGGTAAGATTAAGCTGAGAACTTCCGTGATGTGCTGCCCTTGCCCCGACCCCGCATGAGTGCTCTGTTGCCCCAGGTGTACCTGTAGCTCTCTGGTCTTGACCCACGGCCTAGGAGCTTTTTATCTCGTAATGCCCCGTAGGCCTCTCTCGGGTGACCTAAGCATTTGGTACTTCGATCTTTTATTAGGTTGGCGCCAGGTAAATAAGGGGCTCAATAATCCATTCCCGCCGGCATCTTAGTATATGCCATTCCTTCCGTTCCTAGGAAATTCGACCTGAGGCCAAGAATCTGTATATGAAAAATCACTAGATGACAATCGAAGTCCCTATTCAACGTCGGTTGTATAGTAACCGACGTGGAATGTGTTGCTCAAACACCTTCTACGTCGGTTCTTCCCAGAACCGACGTGAAATCCCCTGCAACATACCTTCTACGTCGTTTTTTATTTAACCGACGTAAAATGCCGACGTTAATTCCTCTTCCTGTAGTAGTGCCTTGTTCAACGTCGGTTTTGGGACCGTCGTAACATGATCCCCAAAACCGACGTCGAAAGTCGTTTCTGTAGCAGTGATAGGTTTATACTATACTTCAAACTATCTAACCGCAGTATGGTAATTATTAAACAACCAAGTATGTTAAAAGAATAAAGCAATCATCCATTTCGCATTCATATTGACAAATAATTAGAGAAATTATAGTTGTATATAAATTTTGTATATTTGTTTTCTTAGCAACTAGAAGAAGAGAGAAAGAAACTATGTGTGAGATGAAAAACATTATTATAAGAAAACTATAACTCAAATAATCGGTAATTACTCATATATCTAAAAGAATATTATTGTTCCCATGGAATGAAAAGAAAGAATGATGTGAAAATTTCAGAAAATGTGACATTTTATACAAAAGGAAAACAAGGGATGAAAGTTGAACCTCTTTTGTCCTCTTGAATACACATTATTGTTATGAAACCTAAACGACAAAAATAGGTCAATCAGATGAAGAAGCAATCTGATGGGCCATGTGGGCCTGGTGCGTGTGGGCTTGACCCTTAGGTCAGGGCAATATTCTGGGCTTGTCCGCCGCAGGGATTTGAGGAACACTATTATTGTTGGTGGCTGCTGCTGCCGCCGCAGAGGTGTTGGTGGCGACGCGTTCACAGGAGGGACACATGGTGAGAGTGGTGGCCGGAAGCTGCATGAAAAACGGTTCACAAGTTTTCAAAGCCCTCAGTTCTTGTAGTTCCTTCTGTAACCTCTTATTCTCTTCTGTCAGACTCTCACAACACCTTTTCAAGTACTCACAGTCCACCTCTGTCTGCTTCAACTTTGTTCTGTAATCATTCTCTTTTTATCAGAAAAAAATGAAATAAAAACAACGAACATGTTTTTAACAAGTTCTCACTTACCTTGCCCTTCTATTCTGAAACCAAACCTCCACTTGACGAGGACGGAGATTTAACTCTTTTGCAAGAACAAGTTTTTGTTTCTGCATTTTTTGACAAAACAAATAAGAATTAACAGTAAGTTGGTTAAAATAGTGAAAGAGAGAGAGAGAGGGAGAAGGAAAGTGAGAGTTACGAACGGGGTTGAGAGTAGTGTGTTCTTTGAAGCTATCTTCTAGGAAAGCTGATTGTGTTTTGGAGAGTCTGAGTTTCTTCCTTGTTGATTCATTCTCGTCTTGGTCGCTGTCACCCTCACAAAACTTTCTACTGTTTCTGCCGCAAAAATCCATCTGAAAAGACGAGACTGCACTGTTGGGGGATGAAGCTGCAGCAGCGTCATCCGTTTCGTCCAGTGCCCTCATTGGAATCTCCGATGTGACATGCTCCATGCCTAGTGTCATAAAGAAACATGCACACATGACAGAATGAAAGAAAGAAGAAAGATGGTAAAAGGTAGATGAAGGGATACGATCAGTGCTTACTTGCATGGGAGAGCCATGAAATGGGAAGGCGTGGAGAAGGAAGAAGGGATGTTGAAGATGAAGGAAGAAGGTGGAGCTGAAGGGGTGGATCTGAGGAACCCAGTGAAGCATTGTTTGTGGGAAAAGATAAGGGCTTGGGTGTGTGGCCTAAGCTCAGAGCTAACTCCATCTGCTAATGGAAAAAGATTGTGTGGTTTGAGAAATTATGCAGAGAGAATGGATAAAGAGTATTATGTTTGAAAGCAAAGGCTCTACCTATTTCTGATTATATGTACTATTACTGAGTATGATCAAGGTTTTCAAATGAAGGTCAGACACACCAGAGTGGTGCAATAATAAATACTTTTTATTTTCAACTCCATAACATGTTAATCCACATTCAGATTCATCTCTCTCATCTGTTTATTCTTGCATTTTCTCTTCACTATTCAAACTGAAAAAAGAACAAAAAAAATAAAATTTAAGAAGCAATCAATTTCAGCATTCTCAAAACATGGGGCTATCAATAATCACCCATGTCCTACCACATTCATATTCCATTTTTCTTGTCAGCTAAATACTTTAACAGATTCATATGTTGTATACATATTGTTCTACTCACCACAATTTCATCTCAATTTAACAAGTAAAGTTTAAACCAGTGTTCAACTGTATTCAATTTTAAAAAATAGTAATATATTTTTAAACTTTCTTTTATAGTTAGTTAAAATTATACATTTGTGATCCCACTCCCTTTTTATAATAAGCCTATGTTTGTAATGAATAAATTTTAATTAATATTAAAGCTTTGTTAATTAAGATTGGGTAAAAAAGTGTCGATTTCTCTTTATATTAAAATAATGTTACTATAATACACCTTGTTCAATGTTCACATTATTAATATAAACATATTCTTATATCGATTATTTTTAAATTTTTAAATTATTTTATCAGAACCATTCTTCTTTACATTTTTATTCTTAATTTATACATGATTAATTTTAACTTATAAAGAAATGAATTCCTATTATTTATTTATTTATCTCTTTCAGAAAAAAATTTAAAGATAAATTCATGGAAACTGAGATTTCAATACATTTGAAGTCTTAATAATTTTTTTAACTAATTAATAATATTAGAATTTTTAAAGTTAAAGTGATGTGTATCCATTCAGTGTTTTGTAAGGAAAGGTATGAGTCTTGCCCTGTTATGTGGCTGTATATGAAATTGCAATCTTAATAGATTAAAAAACGTTAGTCATGCCTTCCATGCATTGTTTTTCTTTCATAATTTGATTTGGTTTTTCTCTTCCAATACTTAAAAGTCGAAAAGGTCTTGCTGTTTACCTAGTTAAAAAGTGAAGTGATTTGAAGTGTGGCCAATGAAGGATAAAATAACTAATTACTTAATAAATAAATAACGTGTAAAGGGATAAATAAATAAATAAAAGAATTAAAATTGATTCTCGTCTGTTAACTATATTTTGGTCTTTACAATCACATTTCATAATTGAAACTAACTGTTTATTATTTTTGTTTTCAATATATAATTAAAATCAATTATATAAAATAATTGAAAATTTAATTCAAACACAAACTTCATAAAAGCAATTGGTTATAACTTATGCGCATTGTTTTATTCCACTGTTTACAAACACGGGGTAGTTATTACTACCATGTATAAGCACGTCAATCACTCTAGAGGAATAATCTTAATTTATTTTTTTCATCATATCACATTATATCTTAATATTATATATACTGTATTTAAGCTATTATTAAAATACCATACTAATTCATTTTACACAAAAAAATTATCGATTTTTCCCGTTGTTTTTAAATAAAAAATGTTATTTTTATATCTTTTAGATTTTAAAACCATTTACTTTTTTTATTATATTCTTAATTTAATTGATGTAGAGAAATAAAAATTACCCCTGATAACGAAAATATATAATATCATATAAATGTAGATTTGAAAATTTTTTGTGTGTGTTATAATATCAAGTTAGGTTTTTGAAATCTGAAATATTAAATGCATTTTTAATTCATTTTATAATTTGTTATGGTATTTTTACTTTTTGTGTTACCAGACATAGCCTCGTGCAGCAACTCAGAAAATACAGGTAAAGATTGCAGTTTGCATAAAATATTACCTTTATATCTTATTAACATTTTTATTTATAAGAAAAAAAAAGTGAAGAGATGTAATATGTGGTGCTTTTGAGATGATTGCAATAATTGAAGTCATGTAGACTTTAATGATAAGGTGCAGTGTGAGAGAGATATGTGTGAATTATTGGGTAGGGCAATCTTTCAGAAGACCAACAATGGCAGAAAGTGAACATAATGTAATAATTGTTAGAGGAATATGTAGTCTAAATGAAGATGTTTTTGTTGGCTTTCTATCACAAAAAGATAGATGGAGCTTCTGCGCAGTTCTTTTATCCTGTATCCGTATCAATTAACAAATTATACAATTCAAGATAGACAAATGAAAAGTTTTGAAGTCTTTTAATTTTCGTAAATTTTTTTTAACATAATTATTTTTAAAACTTTACTTATAAATGGGATTTTCAGTCACATATGACCTATTTTGAAATTATACGTGACCCTTTCGTATCATGTTATACCTAAATTCTTTTTTTTTTAATTTTTTTTTCAAACGCGTCTTATTCACCTAAACTTAGATAAATACTTACTTTTCTTTTTCTCTCACGCGTTTCATTTATCTACACTTAAATATATTTTTCTTCATCTCACTTTTTGTACATTGTCGCGTCTCACACACTCAAACTCTAGACGTTTCTTCTTATACCTCTTAATCACCGAAAACCTGCACTCGTTTTTCAAAATCATGCTACAAACACTGTGAAACCCTACGAAATCGCCGCAAGCGCACCAACAATTGCTGGTTTTACATAATTCTTTATTTGAAAGTGTATTTGTCTTCCATCTGAACCTGTACTTTTTTTGGCAGCAGTGCATACCTTACTAGAAGCATGCTAGAATCACTGTGAAACACCGCAACAGCGACGCGCATGGTACCACTATTTTTTCCTTTGCTACTTTTCTAGAGTTGTTCTGCGCTGAGTTTACTATAATGGTGATACAATAAGGCAAAGTGTTCTGCACCCTATGAAAACATACCATACAAATTTCATCTTTTTGGGTTAATTTAAAAAACCCAATTTTTGGAAATTTAGGATTATAAAGCTTTCGATTTAGACACTTTTAGGGTTACAAGCATAGCATACAAATTTCATCTTTTTTGGCTGATTCAAAAAACTCAATGTTTGCAAATTTAGGGTTTTGAAGCTTTCTATTTCGGCACAAGGTTTTGTTGTTTCCTCTGAAGGGTTTTCAAAACTTCTCAGAACATTTCTATTCTCGCACAAACTTTAGTTTTTTCCTTTGAAAGTTTTTGAGAATTTAGATAATACATTTTCCTTGAAATTTAGGTTTCTTTCATTTTTTTTCACTTTTAGGGTTACAAGTTGAGCTATATATATGTCTGTTTACTTGTTTTACACATGAGTTTCCATATATTTGATTACTTACATTTAACTTTGTTGGTTTGAGTATTCATCATGTCGGCTACGAACAAGAGAATCAACTCCATAGAAGAACTTAGCCCAAAAAAATAAAATTGGAATATTGTGGCTAAGGTTATACATTGTGGTTTGTCACTAACTTCATTAAGCAAAAGTTCCCATTCTCTATGGAAATGGTCCTACAAGACAATAAGGTACAATAAGACATCTTATTCTTCGTTTTATTTTGTTCTATTTTTTATTTGAAATTTGTATTGTTTTTATTTGAATCTTGATGTTCATATTGTTTTCAATCATAATTAAAGGTGCTACAATTCTTGCATCTGTCCAGGACATTGATTTACAAGTTCCAAGTTGATATAGCAAAAGGTAGTGTATATTCAGTTTAGTCGTTTAGTGTTGCATCCAGTGGTGGGTGTTACAAAACCACTCATTATCCTTACAAGATTAACTTCCAGTTTAGAATAAAGGTATGTTTGGTTGACAATAACTTCATTCCAGAGATAAAGACCCAATATATACCTATTTCAGACATTAATTGTTCGGGGTTTGACACATACTACTTAGTTGGTGAGTTTTATTCGTCCAAAATTCTTCAATGTCATATTTCGATCACAATTTTTAACCTAAGACAAATTATTTTTTTAGATGTATTGTGCTTATTGACTAGAGTTGACATTGAAAGAGAATTGGAAAAAAATGGAAAAAGGACAAAGATGAATGTCATTTTCATAGAAGCTGATGGGTAATATACCAGTTCTTAATAATTTATTCATTTTGTTATGAACCAGTTTTGACATAACCTCATATTTCCATATAGCTATAGTATTGAGTGCACTTTATTTGACAATTATGTGGATGAGCTAAATGGTTTTCTGTCATCTGGAGAAGTTGGAAATGTTATTGTTGGTATTCATTTTTCAAAAGTTAAAGTGTTTTAAGGTATATTTTGCAGTTCTCATTTTTAACCTTTACTTTTCATTCTACAATTTTCGCAGTTGTTCATTGAAGTATTTGTTCTTTGTACGTTTTAGACAAAGTTTATATTCAAAACTACATTGATTGCACAAAGTTAGTTTTCCAACCGGATTGTGAGGATGCCCTTGAATTGAAAAAAAGGTAAGTTGTGTTTATTTTGATTGAATAATTGTGTGTAACAATACTAATTATTTCCTATAGGATGTTAATAATATCAATTCACCTTCACAAGTATTAACATTAAGTCAACTTTCTGATTGTGGAAAACAAAACATGGAGGATGACTTCTTTGAACTTACATCCAGAAACACTATTGGAGGATTAAAGGACTGCAAGGAGGTCTGAAATAAATTATATAATCGAAGTTCATCATTCTATCATTTTTATCTTATGATGGTTTTGACATGTTTTTAATTGGATAAGAAATGACCTACATTGTTTTAGTTACCATTAAGCACATTGTAGATGATGATGAGTGGTGGTATACTGCTTGCACATGCAACAAAGCTATATACCCTGATTCGAAGATGTTCTTCTGTGTAAAGAGCAACAAACATGTGTTGAAAGTGTTTTCTAGGTAATAATAGTAATTTTGTGCATTAAATGCATTATTCATAATCCACTTAATATAATGTTTGGTTGTGTTTCAGGTACAAATTAAAGGTTCGTGTGATGGATGAAACAGATTCCACAACTTTTGTGCTTTTTGATAGGGATGCCACCACACTCTTGAATAAATCATGTGCTGATATTCTTGAATCTCACGACAAGGTTAACTTTTGGCTTTTGGCTGTAAAAATACATTGCAAAGTTAGTTTTTGCTATGAATGTGTTGATTGATTTGGGTATTTAATGGAATGTTTGTTTTGTCATTAAATGTTTTCGAACCAGAACGCTGGTGGTGACTTCCCCAATGAATTTGGAGTGCTTGTGGGTAAGACTATTATATTCAAGGCTAATTGTAGAAATGGTGGTGGTTTTAGATTTGAGAAATCATTTAGAGTGAAGAGAGTATGTATTGAAGAAAATATCATTGACAAGTTCATTGAGACAACCATGAATTCTGTGGTTAATGGATTTTTTTTAATGTACATGCTTTGACAAATTTCATATATAAATTCTAACTATAGCAACATTGTGATAACATTTATTTTTTGTGCAAGGATGGACATTCTTAAAAGGAAATTTTTTTTTCTATGAAGAATTTGAAAGATGATTCAAATGCTATTAACATTGATGAGGTAGTGATTTAGAGTGGATGTATATTCACGTCTCAAGCATGTTACACAATAGCTTCATAAATATAACATTCATCAACATATTTAAGGAGAATCAACAATATCTCTTATGTGTGAGGTTGATCAATTGTACTACATTATTTTCAATCAATGAGAAAGGTTCGACAATTATGGAGAATTAGTAATGAATGATGTTTAACTAAAAATTAAAATGTGTTTTGAACATGGTTTTGATACTTAAGTCGTCATTGAGTAAGATAGAAACTTGTATTCCTAGTGGTTCTTTGAGATGTTGATGGTTGCACAATATCCTTTATAAGATGGATGGAAAAATATTGTGTCTTCTTAGCTTTGTTAAGAGCATACTTTTAAAGAGACTATGGTTTATTTCAATGTTACTTTAATTAGTGGATGCATGTCATGGAAGATGGAATACTTACGGGAACAATTTGCCTAACATTCTTAAGTAAGAAATTAAATCATGTTTTGAATTGAAGATGAGATATACAAAAATTGAATGTTGTCCAATTGAACACGTGTTATGTTATATGGACAATAAAATGTTCCGAAGTTGTAAAGTTTGTAGTGCACAACACTAAACAGGTTAGTAGGTGGGGTATGAAAAAAATGGTTCCATTTAAAAACATGTGATATTTTCCACTTTTTACGTTGAAAGTGATGATTTATGCCAAATCTTGTCTATTATTTGTAATGGAATAGGAAGTGCCAATATATTTAAAGAAGACGAATAAAAAGAATATGACACAAACTTCAAGTCTATTGAAGATGAAGATATAGAAGATGAAAATCATGTAGAAGAAGAGAATTGTGACTATTATGAGGACGATAACAATTATGATTAAAACTAAGTTATATACTTAATATATGTTTTCCAAGTAGGTGATGGACCTTCATTTTTGTATCATTACTATATATCTTAATGACATGATTTGATTTTTTATAATTGAAATGTTTTTCTTCATATGCATTAATCTTGATTCACATAAAACAATGATTTGTAATGACATTTAGATTATATATGATAGTATCCTAACTCAAGGGAGAGATATTAGTAGGGTCACTAAATCTAGCCCCCAGTTGGAACCTCTTGGAAAATCTTCACATCATGCACTAGCTAGCCTAGATGCTGCCTTTACTAAGAGTCATATTGCAACATTATCCCATTATGATCCAAATCTTCCTATTGGAAATGTTTTACATAAAAAGATTCATTCTGGTCCTCAAAACTCATAATCAACCTCAACAAATGAATTACTAAATTAATAATTATATTTATTTGAAACTTTATAACTTGTTCAGTATGTTTCACTTTACAATTTTAATGCCTTTATTTAGCCCACACGTGAGGTTTCCCAAGTACTAAAAGGAAAATTTGAAACAAGTTAATAAACTTACCAAGAGGTGAAGAGTGACAACCCATAAGTGGCAAGGATGTGATTTGAAGAATTTTTAATATAATCATATTATTATTATTACTAACCTTTTTGTTCTCTATGATCATTATGTAAAAATGTTAGTTACATGTTAATAATATTAAATATTTATAATATAGAAAAAATATAAGTAGTTGTCTACACATGATACACAAACTAGAAAAACATACAAATACAAAGCTTTTGAAGGCTTCTCATATGTTATGTATAGGGTTCGATATTGTGTTGATTTGAGATATTGAATTCCTATTGCAATGAGATATTAGAATAAAAATGAAGCAACAAGGATTATAATAAAAGATCAATCCTTTCAACAAAGAAATTTAAAAGACTGATTTATAATACAATTTATCGTTATTTTTCATTGAAATTAATTATAAATACAACTAATTTGTTAACTTTTTTTTCTTAAATGTAGATATAAATCTAACATGTTGGAATATTTTTAAGAAAAACCATAAAGACTCCTAAGACTTATGCTTAAGTTTCCTCTAGCACAAAGAATTATTATAAGTTGGATTATTTTTATATCACTTAAAACTTTTAAATCGTTATTTCCTGTGCATAAAGTATGCCTAAGTGATTACTAATTTAAATTTTGGATGATTTAAACTATTAGGAATTAAAGTTACCTTTTTAGAGTATCATTGACATTAATTGATCCTATTTACTACTAAAAATCACTTTTATTTTTTTAAGATAATTGTGGAAAACTTATTGT
This sequence comes from Lablab purpureus, assembly GCA_030347555.1. NCBI lineage: Eukaryota > Viridiplantae > Streptophyta > Magnoliopsida > Fabales > Fabaceae > Lablab > Lablab purpureus. Next base: position 4,238,525 of record CM059254.1, read on the forward strand.
TGATAAAACTTGTAAGATGACACACTAGATGAAGGATTATGTGTTCAGTTATCCATCTAATTATGACATCTCTACAATGTTATGAAATGAGTGGGCAAAAAAGGACGAGTTTGTAGCTTGGGATTAGAGTGTGCCAAATTCAAACCTTATTCTTTTAAGTTCTTCAAATGACATTATATTTTGGGTGAATATGTAAAAATAAAGCATCTTGTGTCAAACTTATCTCAAGAAAACAAGAATTTGAAGGACATGATAATTGTCTCCCAAGAAGAGTGACATGTTTTACAAGAATAAATGACAATTCTTAAATATTCACTAGGATAGACATCTTGATGAGTTCAACCTCCTTTTACGTAATAACAACATGATGATGGATATGATAAATATGATGAATACTCATTTAAATTTTATGATTTGTAATTTTAATACATGCAAGATAATGATTATGCATGTAAAATATTATGACATGTAAGTGCTCTGTTTCCTTTAACATTTACTAGTAATATGAATATTAATGCAAGGTATTGTTTTGACTAAAGGTTTAGTTAAAAGATTATTAGAGATATATTTTTCACAAGTGAAGAAGTTAATAAGAGTACAAACAAAACCAAATATATATTTTCATCATATTCTAATTGGATTTTAAAATCAAATAATAGAAACTCAACATGAATATATTCTTTCTTTGACTAATGCAAGTGATACTGCTACAGAAACCACATTCCACGTCGGTTCTGGGGATAATTTCACGACGGCCCCAAAATCGACGTTGAATAAGGAAACGTTAAAAGTAATATTTTTAACGTCGGTTCAAAGTGAACCGACGTTGAATATCACATAGCATACAACGTCGGTTATTTGTATAACCGACGTTGTAAGTGAAGCAAACTTTCTACGTTGAAAGTCTCTGCTAAAACTGTAATGCAGTTTCTAATTTTCTCATTTTCCCTAAATTTTAGTACCTGCATATCAAATAAACCAGCAAAGCAGCCACAATTTCATATATAACACATTTCAAATAGCTAAATTTCAAAACATTTCAAATGAGTTATATATATTCAATAGTTATTTAAATTTGATCTATTTACACATAATTACAATTGTATAAATAAAATTACAATAAAATTACTACTTTTGTTCCCTATTTCTAATGTCTAAAAACTTCTGTGTCCATTTTTCTCTGACTTGGTCGATAGACTCTCTAGGCAAGGGCTGTGTATCATTGAATACCTGGAAAAAAATGAAAGTATGTTAAGTATGACAAAGTAGGAAACTTTACAAATAGAGTTTTGGAGGACTAACCTATCTCCAAGTATCTCTGATATTCTCAAAAACTATAAGCCACATCCAATACATTACGTAGTAGCTACCCGTTTGTGTATTAACCTATAATCAATTAAACAAGTCATTAGTTGTGAAAAATACATATTCAATATTATAGTGATATTAGAGAATCTTGATCTGGTCTACTTGTAGCAATTTAGAAGAACAATTTACAAGAATGTTCCATGAATCCGAGGATCTAATCGATCTTGAAAAAATCATAAAAAATAGTTAGACATTGAATTTTCCGTTAATTTTTGTTGTGTTATGTTCTTTTGATGTGTACTTGAAGAAAGAGGCCTCATATCCCCCAAAATAATCATAGTTTTGAAAATACAAAATTTAGGTGTAGAAAAACTTCAAACGATCGTAACTTTTGCTACGGACCTTGGATGGAGATGCGTGAAAAATGAAAGTTTTTGGAAAAGACCCAACGAAGCTGTTGACAATTTCCCGAAGGGGATTTGGGGAAAAGAATTTTCAAAAATCCTCCATTTACTATAACTTTTTTATTATTTTACTATTTTTTACCTATTTTCCTAAATTTTGGACATTTATGTGACTAACTTGCACTTGTCAGAAAATTTTGCAAAAATTTGTGGAGTTTTGTCAACCCAAACAGAGAATTATCAGGCCATTACATCTTAGAAATTTCATAGTTGCAGGTTCTTTTGTCCTAATTACATCATTTTGCATATAACATACCATACGGTTTTTGTCCTAATTCCTCTGTTATTTGACTAAATTCAAATTTTTATACAAAATCAAATACATAAACAACATCAAATAAAGCCCCATGGGCACAGCCAGACCATCATCAGAACAATCATCTACAGACATTTCAATAACCTAATCATACAAACACTATATTCTACAAAACAAAAAACAATAAAAACAATAAAAAACAGACTAACCTGGCGGCGACAGTGGTGGCAGCAAAGGGCTGAGGGAAGGCAACCTTCACAGCAAGGACCACCGTTCACAAGCGGCGGCGACTTGCTCCAGCAGCGACAATGACCTTCGCGGAGGAAGGGAGCTTCTTCGCGGCGACAGCAGGGAGCTTCTTCGCGGCGGCGACGACGGCGACAGGCGGAGAACGAAGATCGCAATCGCAGAGCTCGAGGTCGAAGACAATACGAAAAGTAAGGAAAGAAAGGGGAAATATGTTTTAAAGGAGTTTCTTCTACGTCGGTTGTAATCCATAACCGACGTAGAATGTTTTAAATTCTACATTCTACGTCGGTTAGACAACAATCGACGTAGTACTTTTGACATTCTACGTCGGTTAGTTGCAGAACCGACGTAGAATGTAGAATTCAAAACATTCTACGTCGGTTTACATATATAACCGACATAGAATAGTCAAATCAAACGTTCTACGTCGTTTGTATTTAAACCGACGTAGAATGACGACGTTAATTGCTAATTCTGTAGTAGTGTGAGTCCCTTTTTAATTCTTAATATTTTTATTTCTTTTCATATAAATGACTCATGTTTAAAAAAATTCACCACGTTAAACACTTAAATATCACATCATTTAGAGCAACATTAACGAAATTTAGGTGAGACGATGATCATTGTCTTGCTTTAGATGGAAATTTTCCCACTTTAAGTGACATATGTTTTCTTCAACAAATTGTTTCTTAAAGTCACTATATACGCACTTAAATAGTTTTGTGACAAATCGTTTCGTTGAAATGTTTGGCAGGAAAATGTTTTTTATTTAATATAATGTTTACATTTTTTTAATAGAAATAAAAGATTTGTGACACTTTTTTTTCATTGTAATCAATGATGAAGTGAAGTTTTTTTTATCACAAATAATTTGAAAATTTTGGATTTGTGATGTTTGATTTTGTGATAATATTGTTTTCCGCTATATTACTATACTAATAAAAGATTTTTTCTTGATATTTTTTATTCATAAATGGATGACAACTTTTGGTTATTTCTTTAACTATTAAATTTGAGTTACTTGACTTAGTAACTCAATAAAGTGATAATTTAATAATAAAAATTAAATTTTCATTTCCAAAATAGTAAGATTTGAGTATTTTAAAAGTTGTTGTAATAAGTGAAGTTTAAACTACATGAGTGATTCCTATATAGATGAAGGGATAGTTTGGTGAAGTAAACTCCATTTTATTTAATTTTTAAACTTTGTTTTTCCACCTTTTAAGTATTTAATAAATTCTATAAATGCTATTTAAATATTTTACTCTTCAACATTTTGGTCTATTTGAGTTCTTGCTATTTACATTCTTTCATTCCAAATTGAAGGGATTGTATCTATAATCTTTTGTAATGTTTATAATTTCTTTCAAGTATTGAATGAGTGTATTGAAAACGTAATATTCATTATCTAGTTGTTCAATTTGATATAATTATAAGATTATTGTTTAACACAACGTAACTTTAAGACAATTGGATTGAATTATTGGGTTACATAGGAAAATTAGTTATAAATTTTAAGAATTTGAACAAATTATTAAAAAATTAATTAATTTATCACAAAATAAAAATAATTAAATTACATAAAATATAAGTCAAATGTCCAAATCCAACATTATATCAGTAGAAAAATACACACAATCTAGTTAAAATTAACTATTTTTTTTATCATTATTATAATATAACACAAGTTAATTTGGTTGGTTTCAGTTAATTAGATTGGAAATTCTTTAATTTAATAACACAATCCATTTTTTTACATATATGATATATAAATTAAATTCTTAATAACTTTCTTAACAAATATGTAAGGTTATTTGACAACTATGTCTTGTATGTTAGTCACTAACAAGAGTACTGACTTTCTTTGGTATGTCCATCCGAGAGGAACACAACAACTGATGTCGTCTGTAAAAAATGTTATACGAGTAAAAGACTCATGGATACAATACTTCAATTTCAAGACGGAGTTAACAATGTATGAAAAAAACTCACACTTAGAGGGAGATTGTGAGAAATTTAAGTGTAGAGTTTGAGAGTTTCACATTGAATAAAGACGAGTAAGATGAACTGTATATATGGATAAAGACTCACAAACCCATTAATATAATTTGAGTTAAAAGTGGTATCAAAATCTCTTATATAGATTGACTCATGGCTTGTTGAATCCACTAAGATCTCCTGGAGTATCAACTCTTTCTTATATGTTAATTTAAAAGAAATTCAACACTAACCTTCTTGAATAAATTTGGCTATAAATATTTTTAGAATAAAAAAATAAGAAGAAAATATAAATCATCTTTTAAATATTTTCATAATAAATTTTTTAGCTTTTAAATAGTTAGATATATTTAATAAAAAAAAGTTGATATAATGTTACTTATCATGTACCTTTGGGTACATTTGTGTTTAGGCCTTTACTCTATTTGTTAACCCCTAATTAAAAATACCGATTTAATACTTATTTTGCTTAGAAAATAGAGTTGTTTTTGTTTAAAAAATAGTAAAACATGAGAGAATGATGGGGCATGGTTGTACCTGGCATGCATGATTGCTGGCAACCTAACAACAAATGCTAAGCAATGAGGAAGTGAAGAACAGAATACTATGAAACTAAAAGACAAAGCACTTACATTAATCAAGAGAGTAACCATGCAATGCAACACTTTTGCTCCCTTCATCAGACATCATGATTGGACATTTCTCATGCTCTTTCCTTTTGTTATTTATTTATGGCTTTCATCATAGTTCTCATCTCATCATCTTCTTCTTCTTCCTCTTCAATCTTCAGAGGCTCTATTCAGATTTTCAAATTACATAGTAATGTGTTTGTTTTAGGCTTTTATATGTATAAATATATATAAAACTTTTTTATGGGTCTAAAGAGTAGTTTGAATATTAAAAAAAAGACGAAAGAGATTGTAAATTCAGCTGAAAATAAATGGTTTGCATGCTTGTTTTGAAAAGGGATGATTATTATATAATTGCAATAATTACAATGATGATTAAGATAATATTGATAAACAATAACATGAGTTGGTCCAAGAAAACAATGATGGAAAGGATGAGAGGGAATATATTGACTTTGATGATAGAAGCAACTGGCCATGAAAAGAAGGATGATGTTGGATAATGATGATGAGAGTGTCCATGAGTTGTTGACCACACACAATCACAACAAAACACACAAATTATACACTCAATAATCAGTTTCTGAAACCTTTAATCACCAATTTTTTTAAATTTTCAAAACTTCATTCTTAATTATAAATTATTTTATTTTTTAAATTATTGCAATCGATTGAATTACTCTCTAAAGTTAAAAGGGTCCAATTGTATGTTTCTTTTTCCAAATTTTAAAGTTTTTTCTCAAATAATTTACCCTAAACTTATGTAATTTCATGAATATTATGCAAATCAATTATTGGCTATCCAAAATTAACCAACTGCGTTTAAAATTACGTGTTTTGCTTCTAGAGAGCAATTAAGTGCTTAAAAATAATAATATAAGGTGTTAGAGATGATGAGACTTGATTCCTCCCTTCTATTTTGTTACGGTTATTTAACCCGTTTGATTATGTATAAAAAATATATTTACTGCATTTTTTTAGTTACACTTTTCTCCTGTAAGTGTATATTTATACTTGTATGAAATATTAAAAATATTAAGATGATAACCTTTTACTAATATTTTTACTCTAATAATACAAATTCACTTATTTAATTATACAAAATTATTTATTACTTACAGTTTGTTTATATATTTCCGACTTTTTACTTGGAAATTAAATTTTATAAATAAAAAAATTAATTAATAAATTTATAAGATGCATTATAATTTATGTAATACATAAATTTATACAGTTAATAAAAAATTACTATTTGTAGAATTAAAATAAAAATAGTTAAGAAACGAAAAATAATTTTTTATTTTTATAATAATATGAGCTTACAATTGGGGAACTAAAAGTGAATTTGATAAATACAATAATGAATAATATATATATATATATATATATATATAGTATTTTTAAATGGTTAATTTAACTGTAACGTTAAATAGCGTAGAATATTGAGAGCAAAAGGAAAATTCTCGAATAATAAACTAATATTAGGATAAAAATTTGGGAAATTACCTGAGTTTGAGATGAAAATATGTAGAAAAAAATGCAAACAAAATAATTTAATTTTAGAAGTGTTTTGGTTGATTGTTTGTAATTTTCGACATTATTCTATTATTCATAATTTGGTTATCTACTATAATTACAAGATTAACTGAAGAATTATTTTGTCATTGTATGAGTTTTAGGAATAAATTAAATTGATGATTATAATTTTAAAGATTAAGTGAAATAGAATTGCCAATTGTATATATATAAATAATAAATAATAACAATATTGAAGAAGAAGATAAAGAATAGTACTTAAAAGTAAATGTGATGACTTCAGCTTCACTCACTCGTGTGCCCAACCACGCCCTTTCAGTCAAATCATCATTCTGTTTTCGGTGTTCTTTTTCAATTGTCAGACTTACGTATAATAATGATCAATGTCCTTACTATTTTAGATGAATGATCTAAGAGTAAACAAAATGCATAATAAATGATTATTTTAATTCATAAAGTAATTTTTTAACATAAATTAAAACTATTGATATAAAAAATTAAAATTAAAATCATAATTTATTTTTTTAATAATTAAAATTAATGTGCTTAAACAATATGTGTTAGTTTCAAACAATATAAATTAATAATTTGAAACAATATAAATTAATAATTTTAAAATATTATCAAATTTTTATTTAAATTATAATAAAAATTACAATTTTAAATCTTATTACATATCATAAAATCTATTTAAATAAAAAATTACATATTTATTTATTTAATAATTTTTACATAATTTTTAATATTAATTTATATATATATATCTAATTTATTAATTGATATATCAATTTAAATATAAAGTTTGTTATACATAAAACTTTAAATTTATATAAATTTAAATGTAAAAGTTTCATCATAAAACCTATTTAAATAAAAAAACATATTTATTAATTTAATAATTTTTATATATTTTTAAATATAAAATTGACATGAGTGTCATGTCTGCAATATAGAAAGCTACTATGGATAAAAAAAATAATGCAATAACTTTTATTCTTATGCACCGCATCACATACTACAATAGTTTATAACACAAGCAATATAACAATATGTTTATAACGAGCATTTGTCACTCATTGTGAACACTGTCATGGTTGGAACTCATCATAAACATGGCTGTCATGGCTGCAATGGCAAACCAAAAGGCTGCAAAACTCTCATCCAACACACAACATAAATAGCATTACACATACACGCCACAACTCATCAATTACATAGAAGCATGACACCAAGTACATGCAAAATATAATCGATTATGCTTCACAAAGAGGCACATAATCGATTATGTTGCTAGGCATAATTGATTATGTGACTCTTTGTGAAGCATAATCGATTATGTTTTGCTTCCATAATCGGTTAGGGCTCCTTGGACCCACGTACTTACTTCGATTTACCTCCACGAATACTCTGTAACCACCAGCAACCAACACCACCACTGCTCCGACTACCAACAACTACCACGACAACTGCTCCGACCACCAGTAACTACCACGACTACTGTTCCAACCACCAACAACCACCACATAAACACAAACACATAATCACAACACCTGGATGAGCATTGTACGAGGACGACAACTACTCCGACCACCACCACCACCACCACCACGCAACAACACTACCACCACCGCACAACAGCACCAACGACAACGGTGACCACCACAGATGCACCACCAAGCACCAAAACAAAACACTACTACCACGAGTAGAGCAACTCCAAACCAAAGACGCAACTACCACTTCTCACAATCAGTATTAATAAACCATGAAGAGGTAGTTAGAATAACATTTATAATGACCAATTTTGAATTCAAAAGTTGGTCAAAACACTGCAATGACTATGCGCACAGGAGGTCAGGAATCTCTCGCGGATGCAGGCAACAGTTCATCCAACCAACAAAGAACGAATCTTACCAGGGAATCCCCGTTAAAAAGGATAGTAACTTCATCCCTAACAGTTGGCTTTCCACCTATTTCTTCTTGAATTTGCGAGGACGTCTTTCTCCTTCTCCTTCGCACATGCACGCGCTTCCTTTTTGGTGCAAATCATGCGAAGAAAACACTAAGATTACCCACATTTCTGTTTGCGTAAAAGCAACACAAGCTAAATGTGTAAAATTTGGATTAGGATTACTTCTTTCTATGGTTAAATTCTGTAAAATAATTCAATTATCTAATTATAAAGTTATAGTATTTAATGATTCAGTTTATATTAAATGGTAAGATTGACACATGTACTTTATACGTATATGAGAATTAAACCAAAATTTTTGTTTCTTAAACAATTAAATTGTTATCTATTTACACATTTAATATTTAAATTAGTTATTTATCCATAAAATATGAGAAAACGGAATTATATAAAAAAGTGTATATCAAATAGTTTTATTTTTCAAGAGTCCTGTAATCCTAATAGTATCACAATTAAAAGATTTAATTACACCTTTTTTTTTCAAAAGTTTTAATTATTTAAATAAATTTATTTAATGTTTTAATTTTTTGTTAACTTTTTAAAATATTTTAAAAAATTTGTCTAACATACATAACACTAATTAACTATAAGTTAAATAAAATACTAAATAATTATTTTAAATGACAAACACTAGTGTTATGATTAGAGTTGGACATTTGGGTAAAAGTTCATATACTCCGCACAACCCGTGGCTTAAGTAGTTTTTACCCATGCGATCTTTGCAAGCTACTCGCAACCCGCAATATTAAGTCATATTCAACAAAAAGTCTAATATTGATTGTTTCTATAGGTTATCACTAATTTTAATTCAATATAATATTTTTTACTTCTAATGTTATCACGAAATCTAATTCAATTCAAAATTTATTTATTTACTTTTATTGATTGTGTATTATTTAATTGATTGAGTAAATTATTGTTATATAAATGAATACTAAAAAATATTAATATATCTTTGTGGATATGAGCTTATCCGGTTAACCTGCAAATTTTGCAGGACGGATGCAGTTTATGAACATCAAAGACTGTTTAAAATGCAAACTAAATGAACGAGTTTTTTATGGTACATATTTATGCGAGTATGAACTTAAATGGGTGGACCCACCCATATACCCAGTTCTAATTATGATATAATATAATACACTATTATAATATAATATTAGTATGTGTGACCACATCTAGGTGACTATATACTATTATTATTATTATAATATTACTTTCTTACTACATTTAAAACATCTTTACACATATATATAATATCTTATTAAGATTACATCTCGAAGATACATCAAAATTAAAAACTTCAATACATAATTATGTACATCCACCACCTATTTACTTCTTTTCATACATTAAAATTAAAAACTCCAATACATAATTATTTAATAATGAAAATTCATCATCTACTTATATCTTTTTAAAAGTTTTCTCATTTCCAGTTACATATATAGAACAATTTGTTCTCATACACAATTATAACAATGTTACTCATATAGATAACAAGTTGAAGTAACAAAATTATCATAAACCACAAATTCATCAATCATATACAAAAATTATGCATTTCACATCAAACATGCAATCATCTTAACAAATAATACTACAAATCCATATTTGGTCACCTTACTCATCATGACTAAATATAAGACATCTTTCGAAAGACTTTAACCATTGTAAACAAGTTCCATTGAAGGCTAACACTTGATCCTCTACACTTGAACCAGGCTAAGGTTCTTCAGGACCAAGGTGACACAAAATACCTACTATTCCCGAGCTAAGTGTACATCTACCCTATAAGCTTAATGCAAGTCTTCTTCAGCTTCTCACCACCTGATGTCCTGTCTATATGATTAGACATAAATGAAGTTGAGATACCTTTAATCATGAGTTATCATGTTTACTGTCATCACCTATTGTACAATACCATCATGGGTATGTAACACCACCCATAAAAGGATTCATCAACCACCTACCAAGGGCTTTAATCCTCACAAGTGTTGTATCACAACCATACATACCACTAATATCAATAACAACATACCCTCTTTATATGCCAACGTGTATATAATCAATTACAAGCATCTCAACAATCATCACAAATATTCATTATACCTCATACATATTACAACAAACATCATATATATGAACACACCATTAACATAATCACATCATAATGAACCCTATCGCTTGAGGAACAATCTCACTTAAGCGACCAAAGTTATATGCATATATATATATGTATATATATATATAACAACCCACCTTCATATTGCTTGAGTGATTCCTATCGCTTGGTTGAGGGCATCCTAGTCCAAGGTCATTCCCATCGCTTGAGCGACCATTTGTTGTTTGAGCGATATTGAGGCCGAGAGCAACCCATTCTCAAGTCCCTTTGTTACTTTAGCGACCAATACATTGCCTGAACACACAGTTTATGAATAACTGGTAACTCCCCCTCCTGAATTGAAACATATGAACTTCAAGCTTGCTTCCCACTCTACTTAGTGCTAGGTAAACTCCAAGCTATATATCAAATGAGAAGAGTTTCCTCTTAAACTTTTAACCAACAAAGAAATAGGAGAAACATTTCAAACCAAAAAAATAAACCGCTTACCTAAACGAGATTCCGATAAAGTATGTGTTCTACTTTTCATCAGCTTTTCGTAACTCTAATTTGACTAAATTCCTACCGTTAAAATTCCTATAAACTTAAGAGAATGTAGAAACCAAACTTTTTTTAGAGAAATATATTTTAAAATGAAATAAAAATGAACATTTAATCCTTATATAAATATTATTAATTATACATTATAAAAATATATTAGTTAAATATTAGAGGGTTATAAATGTTACCTTAAAAATTGTTAAGATTAGTAAAAACAAATATTTTGAATCTATCTTAAAATGAATATTGGAAATAAAATAAAATAATTTAATAGGAAGGAAAAAATCAAAGATATTAAATCTCTTCTTATTACACCCTTTTTTTTTTACCTTGATTTTTACTTGGATAACTTTTAGAGAAACTTTTAAAGATTCATAGATTGAGATGCATAATTAAAAAATCTCATTAAATTATCATTGATCACGAAAAACATCAATTAGATTATAGAAATATTACATTCATTTCCTCATTGATTAAGTATCAGTTTATTATATTAGAAAATATTACATTCAATTGTTTATTGGTTAAATATCAGTTTATTATTCCAATTTAGGATTTGAAAAGTTTATAAATCACCTAATCTCTATGATAATTAGTTTAGATTAAAAACTCAGGTTTCACAATAATTTTGAAATTTAAAAATTATAATTAATTTGTCTGAAAGCTAGTTCATAAAGCATGTTTATATCTTTTCGAGTTTTTCATCGTACAAACTAGACTTGAGTATGACTTTGTAGAACTCAAGTTCTACTTTTTAAGACTTTAATCTTAGAATTTAATTATCTTAAAACCAGTTAATTTATGTTTTTAAATTTATTTTTGTGCACTACTACAGAAATGGGAATTAACGTCGTCAATTTACGTCGGTTAAACTACAAACGACGTAAAAGAGTATCAAAGGGCCTTCTACGTCGGTTATTGGGAAGAACCGACGTAGAATGTGAGCGACTCAACATTCCACGTCGGTTGCTACCGGAGCCGAGCGTTGTAGATCTAACATTCTACGTCGGTTACGGTAGCAACCGGCGTGGAATGTTGAGTCGCTCACATTCTACGTCGGTTACGCCGATAACCGACGTAGAAGACGCTATAATACTATCCGCGCCCTCTTCTTTCTCACTTTTCGTTCTTCGTTTTCGAGTTCCGTTGCCGCGCCTTGGTTTTTCTGGTTTTCCTGCGCCGTGAACGCTTCTTCCTTCCAGAGACGCACTGCTTCTTGCCGCCGCCAACCTCCCCTACGCATTGCGAATCCGTTTGGCACTCGAATCACGCCTGCTGACTGCGCCGCTGCCTTCGCCAGCGTGGTTGCCTTCACCTTGTCATTGCTGCCGCCGTGCCTGCTGCCGCTGCTCGTTACGCCGCGCCATCGCTGCTCGCTTGCCCCGCCCTTGTCGTCGCCTCGCGTGCCCTGCCGCCTGCTGAACCGCGCTGCGAGGTTTCATTCTTCTGCCGTTGCGAACCCTGCCGTCGTCGGTGCTGCTGCCGCCGCTACTCTGCCTCTGTCGTGCTGCCTGCTGCCGTCACCAGTTGCCGCCGCTACCGTGCCAGGTTAGTGGATTTTTATTGTTTTTATTGTTTTTTGTTTTGTAGATAGTAGGTTATTGAAATGTCGTAGATGATTGTTACGATCTGGTACGTGCCGTGGGGCTTTATTTGATGTTGTTTATGTATTTGATGTTGTGTAAAAATTTGGGTTTAGTCAAATTACGGAGGAAACTCTGTCGAAATTTTGTTAGAATGAGTTTGTCTCTAGGAAGCTGTACTAAATAATGTTATAGTGTTTGTATGATTAGGTTATTAAATGCACTGTAGATGATTGTTCGATGATCATTGTGTGGAGCTTTATTTGATGTTGTTTATGTATTTGATTTTGTATGAAATTTCGTTAGAATGAGTTTGTCTCTCTTATAGAGCAAAGCTGTACTAAATGATAATTTTGATTATAGTAATCAATGATACTAAATTCATTGATGACCGATACGTTTTTATTAACTCTTAATTGTAGTCTAAAATCCAAAAATGAATCGAAGTTGGATGAATGCAAGTCGTATATCGAGAAGAGTATGAGAATGGAGTTGAACAATTTTTGAGTTTTCTTTGAACGAAATGGTCTAAAGATGAATGGAAAATTTTATTGTCCTTGTGTTAAGTGTGTTAATGGAAGAGTTCAAGCCAGTAGATATAATACGAGAACATCTAATCTGTGAGGGTATCATGAAAAATTATACTACATGGATATGGCACGGTGAACTTATTGATATTCCGGTAGTATCACAAGCTGTGGAGGAGGAGGATGTGTGTATGGAAGATCGAATAGAGGATATGCTTCGTGATGTGGGTCGGAGAGCTTTCTTGAAGCACATGCACTGTATATGATAAATTGAAGACCGATTCGGAGACGGCTTTGTATCCTGGGTGTACAACTTTCACACGATTGTCTTACGTATTAAGATTGGTGAATTTGAAGGCAAAGTTTGGTTGGAGTGATAAAAGTTTCAATGAATTGTTAGAACTTTTGAAAGAGATGCTTCCGGATGAAAACACATTGCCTAACTAGTATGTATGAAGCAAAGAAGATACTTTGTCCAATGGGTTTAGAATATAAAAAGATACACGCTTGTCCTAATGACTGTATTTTATACGAGAAAGAGTTTGAATCTCTTGACAAGTGTCCAAAATGTGGTGTATCACGTTACAAAGTCAACGATGGTGATGGTGAAGATAGTCATAAAAGGGTTGTCCTGCAAAGGTTATATGGTATCTTCCAATAATTCCAAGGTTTAAGCGATTGTTTGCTAATGAAGAAGATTCAAAAAATCTCACATGGCATTCGGTTGCAAAGAAGCGAGATGGACAACTTCGACATCAGGCTGATTCTCCACGAGTGGAAGAAAATTGACCGTCTATTTCCAAGTTTTGGTAGTGATGCAAGAAACCTTAGACTTGGACTAGCTACGAGATGGAATGAATCCTTTTGGTAACTTAAGCACTAACCACAGTTCATGGCCAGTTTTATTGGTGATCTACAATCTTCCACATTGGTTGTGCATGAAGCGGAAATATGTTATGCTATCTATGATGATTGCGAGGTCCAAGACAGCCAGGAAATGACATAGATGTTTATTTAAGTCCTTTGATAGATGACTTAAGATTGTTGTGGGAGGAAGGAGTAGAGGTGTTTGATGCAAATCGACAGGAGAATTTCAAGTTACATGCAATGATATTTTGTACCATAAATGACTTTCCAGCATATGGTAACTTGAGTGGATACAGTGTCAAGGGTCATCATGCGTGTCCTATTTGTCAAGAAGATACAAGTTATCTGCAATTGAAACATGGGAAGAAGACAATTTATAATAAACACGAGAAAATTCCTTCCAGTTAACCACCCATACCGAAGATTGAAGAAAGCTTTTAACGGTTGCCGGGAGGATGAAATTGCTAAGTCACCGATTAACAGGTGAGGAAGTTTATGATCGGGTGAAAAACATACATGTTGAATTTGGAAAGACCCAAAAGAAATCTACGACGAAGCAAGTGGAAGAAGAGATCAATTTTTTGAACTTCCATATTGGTGTCATCTAGATGTACGTCATTGTATTGATGTGATGCATGTTGAGAAGAATATGTGTGATAGTCTAATTGGCACACTTTTGAACATCAAAGGTAAGACAAAGGATGGAGTGAATACTCGTCAAGATCTTTGTGAATTGGGAATACGTCCGGAATTGCATCCAAGATCCGAAGGCAAGAGAACATATCTTCCACCGACATGTCACACTTTATCCAAAAAAGAAGACTAGTCTTTGTCGGTGCCTTCGAGTATTAAAGTTCCACAAGGATACTCTTCAAATATTAAGAGTCTTGTGTCAATGAAAGATCTTAAACTAGTTGGGTTAAAGTCACATGAGCTATCACGTTTTGATGCAACAACTCTTACCGTAGCTATACGTGGCATACTCCGAAGAATGTGAGAAATGCAATTATGCGTCTATGTTTTTCTTCAACTCTATATGCGCCAAGGTAATTGATGAAAAATCATTAGATCAATTGGAAAATGAGGCAGCAATTATACTATGTCAATTGGAGATGTATTTTCCTCCATCATTTTTTGATATTATGGTTCACTTAATTGTTCATCTTGTAAGAGAGATACGGTTATGTGGCCCAGTTTTTTTGCGGTGGATGTACCCAATTGAGCATTACATGAAGATCTTCAAAGGGTATACTAAGAATCCATACAGACCCGAAGGTTCTATAGTTGAAAGGTATATTGCAGAAGAAGGTACAGAGTTTTGTTCAGAATACTTGGCAAAAGCACAAGTCGTGGGTGTTCCTACAAGTCGACATGAAGTTCAAGCAAAGGATATTACTGAGTTGAGTCAGGCACACTTGTATATTTTGAATAATACAGATGAAGTTCTTCCTTACATATCTGCTCATCAATCAATGTTGAGGACCCAAAACCCCAAAATGGGTGAACGGTTGTTAGTGAAGGAGCATAACAACAACTTTGTCAGTTGGTTTAAAAGCCAAATATTTTCAGATCAGCATGCATCTGATACATTGAAATAGCTAGCTCATGGACCAAAACATAACGTCATCACTTGGACTAGGTACGACATTAATAGATATTCCTTCTACACAAAGTCACAAGATGACAATAGCACAGTTCAAAATAGTGGAGTATCTATTGAGGCCACATCCATGCACTTTTCTAGTTCAAAGGATAAAAACCCCATCATGGCATCCATAAGTTACTTTGGAGTGATTGAGGAAATTTGGGAGGTTGACTACGAGTAAATTTAGAGTTCCTCTATTTAAATGTGTTTGGGTCGATAGCTAATACCGGTGTTCAATTTGACGAAATGGGTTTTACTATGATAGACCTTAGAAGCTAGGTCATAAGGAAGAACCATTCATCATGGCATATCAAGCAAAACAAGTTTTTACGTGGCCAGACCCATGTAATGATAGGTGGTCTGTGCTCCTTCAAGGCAAAGGGATTGATGTCAACCATGAAAATGAAGATGAGTCAGATGATTTCATTGTCATTCCCAATTCACCACGACTGCCTAGTAGTATTGAAGATGTACAAGAGGATGTGGTCCATGCAACTCGTAATGATCATGATGAAGGGATATGGGAAAATTTAGTTGTCTAAGTATGTTTCTACTTAAAATTCTTTATGTATTTGTTTTATGTTTGTGTATTTAAGATTTATAAATTATATTGTTTTATATTTTCTTTACGGACACATGGCATCTCCTTCACCATCACCTCCTCCCTCACCTCAGTCATCTCCTCCACCACCTCATCCACCAAAGAAGACCAGGCAAGCTACACGATTCATCGAGCATGACGACCGGACACATGACGGGAGAGAAGCTAAGTGTGTCCGTTGATCCACGCTTGGGAAGGTGTCCGGTCCGCATCATACCCGGTTCAGCAGACTACTTGGGTACCGTTGCACGAGAGAAGGTAATTCTAAGTTTATATTTGAAGTTTTTACATATTTACATATAATTCTTCTTTTCATCTAACTAATGATTATGTTTTAGATATCTATTTTGTATCCAGGCCGGGATAATGTTGACGACACGGTGAAGAATCTGATTTGGCGGGACATTACGGTAAGTTTAAATTTATTCAATTGTCTTTTCTTGAATATTGATTTTTAATTTTGATGCTAATTATGTTTTATTTTTGCGAAGTATTTTGATATTGAAAACTCCAAGGCGAGTTAAGAAGAAGATTATGTCCACCATTGCAAAAATGTGGAGGCGGTTCAAGTCCACATTAACTACGAAATGGGTTTATCTTTGAGGATGTCGTTAGCAAGGGACTTACTCCTTGCCAGCGATATGGCATATCCGAGGAGGAGTGGAGGAAATTTGTAGAGATTAGGAGCGGCCCAGAGTGGGAGGTATAAATTAATTTAAATTTATTAAGTTATTGTATTATATTCTAATATCAATTATTTTGCGGGGAAAAGATTAAAGGCGAAGGAGATTCGGAAGAAGAATTTGACCCCCACCGTCATGTCTCGTGGGGGTATGATCTCTTGTCGACGAGGAATGATGTACGAGAAGGCTGCACTCGAGAGAAAAGAAGCAGCCGGTTCTGGTATAAGCCAGGATGATCTCCCCACCATCTCCTCCTAAACGTCATCAAACTTGGAAGAGAGCTCGTCAAAAGCCTTCGGTGGGATGACATCCGAGGAGGCCCAATATATAGCAAATAGGATTGTAAGTTACTATTCTTTTTAACCCTAATATGATTAATTTGTTACACTTGTATATTTATATATATATAATGTGTTAAATTTATTGTAGGATTCCTTGGAGGAGCAGAGTGTACACGAGGAACTTTCGTTCCATGTGGTCGTCGAGATATCTCGACCACTCGCTATTGGTAAGATGAACACCCGGCCGTGTTCGGGGTGTGGGGACCGATGTGGGTATTCGACATTATTTTGGGGCACCGAGTGAAGAATACCCAAAGCTCAACAATTAATGAAGAAGAGTTGGAGAAGAAACTCACGCGAAGGCGACACCGGTCATCGCAGACACGGGTTCGGGAGCAGCTACTTAGCATGTTTCCGGACTTGGCGGTTAGGATGGCATCTTCCCACCAACACGCTCAGCCATCTCCTCCATTTGTTGGCACAATGGGAAGTACTTCCGAGTAATCCTGCTCCTATTCTAGCTTCTCACTGTTGCTTCGCTGCTGCACTTGCACCGATAGGTAAAATCGTTATTTATTTTTCATATATGTCTTCATTAAAAATGTTAATTGAAATATATCATGCATCCACAGGTCCATCTTTTGGGATGAAACGATGCGCCTTATTGGTGGAGGATGGGTTGCTTGAACCAAGATTGGTGGCCCTTGGTTCGGTTCACGAAGAGGGCTTCTACCATCCACGAGTGTGCCTTTGCCACCTGGTTATTTGAGAGTGGTGGTAGAAGAGATTCGAGATGTCGATGCTCGAGTCCCTGTGCCTCTCGATGAGGTACAGGTGGTGGGACGAGCCCTTCACACATTCATTGCTTGGCCCCAACATTTACTGAGACAAGTTTCTAAAAAGGTATGTAATTTTTTATGTTAATGACTTATGAAAATGTTATTTCTGTATTAAGTAGTATTTTTTAAACATGTAGGATGTTCGAAATCCTACAAGTCGTGCTGCTTCTGAACATACTAAAGGAAAACAAGCAGCTCTCCCAAAAAATCCAATTGTTGAGTTGATCCATGCCTCTGCAGAATATTATGCGAACTCCTTTGAGATTCGTTGGGATGCTAGGAGATTTGGGATAGATAATGCAAGCTTCCCTCTCTACATTTCATATTCTGACATCTCAGAGGTCACATTGGGTGATAGGGATCTTAACATCTCTATTTTACAACTTTGGACAATGTAAGTACATATTTATTATTATAATTTCAATTTCATTATTTAATATATAACATGTTATTATTTTTCATTTTTTAGGATGATGGATGAATTGGCTGAGGAGCAGGGAGCTTCAGATGTCTATGGATTTTTTGAGCCTCAGTCAATCCAAGCAGCTGGAAATAGAAGGGAGGAAGTCCAAAGATATATCCAAAATTGGATCCTCACCTCTAAAAGGGAGATATATCTTGGAGCATATTTATTCAAGTAAGTCAATATAAGTTCATTATTGTTTTTATTGTGATTGAATTATATTCTAAACATTTTATTTTTCAAGGCATCATTGGCAACTCTTCCTCATCGAGTCGTCCGGAGAAGGCGTATACTTGGTTTTGTTCTTTGAATAAAAAACCGGATATCGATTTAAAGAACATTTTGAATAGGTAAGTAATTTAAACTTTGTGTTTTCAAATATAAGTATTGTTCATATATTGACTAATAACTTCTCAGCAGTGCTATTAAGGTGTGCAGTACCATTGATGGAATGCACATCAGCAAAGCCACTAACCCACATTGGGAAATCCTACATGTAAGGTTACTTTTAATTCTCTAATGAATATTGAATATGTATTTTTCAGAACTAATGACTTGTTCAATTCATTATAGGTTAATAGACAAACGGGTAGCTACGAATGTGGCTACTACGTAATGTATTGGATGTGGCTTATAGTTTTTGGGAATATCAGAGATACTTGGAGACAGGTTAGTCCTCCAAAACCCTATTCCTCCAAAACTGTATTGGTAAAGTTTCCTACTTGTGATACCTAACATACTTTCATTTTGTTCCAGGTATTCACTGATACCCAACCCTTGCCCACAGAGTCTATCGACCAAGTCCGAGAAAAGTGGGCACAGAAGTTTTTAGAAATTAGAAATAGGAAACAATAGGAGTACTTTTATTGTAATTTTATTTATACAATTGTAAATAGATCAAATTCAAATAATTATTCAATATATATAATTCATTTGAAATTTAGCTATTTGAAATTGTTTGCTGGTTTGCTGGAGCTTTCTTTGATATGCAGGTACTAAAATTTAGGGAAAATGAGAAAATTAGAAACTGCATTGCAAAATGGGTGGAAACTTTCAACGTCGGTTCAAATTGAACCGACGTTGAAAACTTAAGAGACATTCCACGTCGGTTAACTAAATAACCGACGTTGAAAGTCTGGGACACTTTCAACGTCGGTTATTTAGTTAACCGACGTGGAATGTCTCTGACTTTTCAACGTCGGTTCAAATTTAACCGACGTTGAAAATATTACTTTTAACGTCGCCTCTTTCAACGTCGGTTTTGGGACCGTCGTGAAATCATCCCCAGAACCGACGTAGATTCCGGTTTTTGTAGTAGTGGTGGTTACGTTACGGATCATTAATTACATTTGTTTTTGGTTCATCATAAATTTTTCTTTAGTTAAATGGGTAAAAAACCAATTTTGCTCGTGAACTTAATCATAGTAAAACTTTAAAGAACGACTAGAGAATTATAAAACAATCAAATTCATTGACTATACTTGTTCATTTTTTTTTACTTTGAGTTTATGTTGAAAAGTTTTTCGTATATAAGTCGATTTTGTTATTATCATAAATATCCTTTAAGAATATTCATGATACAATAGTTTCAACTAAAGATGTCATGGATGCGTTTAGAAGCGAAATTAATAAGAATGTCTTCTATATACATTTATTTGTTATTTAACGTGAAATTTGTGTAGAATACAAAATATTAACGTGAATCCAAAAATAAATTGTGATATTGGACGAGCATTTACACAATTAATTTTGAAAAGTTGATCTTGGTTAAAATTAATTTTAAAATAATATGATTATTGTTCGTTGTTTTTATTATAAAAAGAAAATTGGTAACAAAATTTAGTATAAATCTTTTTATCCTATAAGAGTTAATAAAATTTAAAAATGTGCGTTTTGTAGATTGTCTTCAATCGACACTTTGGTAAATTGGAAATAAATTCCTAATTTATTTTTAAGTAGCTTGTTTTTATTTTAAGTCTATTTATAGGTAAATATTAGATTTGAAATATATATATATATATATATATATATATATATATATATATATATATATATATATATTTGTAGCTTGTCTTCCTATAAATTGTCTTTTATTTTAACTCTAAGTGATAACTTTTAGATATACGAACAAATTATAAACCTACAATCGATTATTCAATACAAACATATTATATAAAAGTTTTATCACATTAAATATTATTTAAACATAATTTTAAAAATTGTTAAATAGTTCACAAAAACATTCCCACCTTTTCCTTCGCATGGACTAAATTGGAGGATAAAAAATTATAATATCCAAATAAAATCTTTTCATTAGATATTTCTCATTAGTCTATGATATAAGAACTAAAAGATAATTTATTATCAGAATTAGGTATGAGGATAAATTTTACCGTTGGTATTTATATAAATTTGTATTTCAAATTACATTTAACTTTTATATATTGTATTCGTCTACTAAAACTTGCAAGTTAGAT
Source organism: Lablab purpureus (assembly GCA_030347555.1). Classification (NCBI taxonomy): domain Eukaryota; kingdom Viridiplantae; phylum Streptophyta; class Magnoliopsida; order Fabales; family Fabaceae; genus Lablab; species Lablab purpureus. The sequence continues at coordinate 4,259,568 of CM059254.1, forward strand.
GGATTAGTCGTACTCGTAAAGATATAATAAAAAAATTTCTCATTCATTTATATAAAAATAATTTACTTAATTTATTAGACAATGCACGACTAATAAAAGAAAAATAAATAGATATTGGATTGAATTGGATTGGTGATAACCAATAGAAACAAAACATATTAGACTTTGGATTCAATTAGATTTTCTGAGAACCTATAAAAACAATAAGTATTAGATTTTGAGTTAAATTGGACTTGAAATGTGAGTTGTAGATAGCTCGTAAAGACTACGGGTTATGAGAGCTAGATATAAAAAAATCACATTAAAAATTTATCAAAAAAGTACAAGCCAACACCTACACGGGTTAGTGATAATATGAGTAATGTGCACACATTGCTCAAATACCAAGTTCTACTAATTACTATGACCTTTATTCCTTTCCTTTATTGTAACATCTTAATACAAAGAGAGTTGAGACACCTCACAAAAAGGCATTTTACACTCATAGTTTGTTTGCTTTTGTCAAAACATTTATTTTATATTATTTATTACAAAATATATAATAAAAACTTTGCGTTGAGGACTTGAAAATCTTTCTAATTTGACTTACATGTTAATATGTACATATAAGATAGGTTGGGTTTGGTACTGCTAACCATTCTTTAATACTTAATAGTAAGATTGTTCAAAAATATTTAAATTAAACGAAATTGATATTGAATTGAATTAAATTACATGAAAAATAACTAAATTGTTTCAAATAAAAGTTGCACTAAATTATTTTATTAATTTGGTTTTTAAAAGTTGAATTACACTAAAAGAATATTGTTTGAACTACATTGAATTATAACTTGTAATATTAAAAAATATACTTTAAAATAGGATGTTTGCTTCTAATAATATAAACAATTGATATAGTTCAATCAATTTAGAGTAGTTTAATTTAGTTTAACTCACTCAAATAATATTATGGTTTAGTTCAATTCATTTAAATAGTATACAATTCAATTAAGTTCTCCCAAATTACTTTTAAAGTTTAGTTTAGTTTACAATAGTTCAATTCAATTCATACATTTTGACCATCCCTACTCAATAGTATTCATTTAGGGTTTGTTTTTATTCCATGGTGGCAATGTAAAATCCCTAAAGTCAACATGTAAAAAGTTCTTAAACATATTCATATTCATAATATATATTTACATAATTTTTTGAAACATATTTTATTTAAAATCAAAAGATAAAAAGACATTTTTATAATATCTCAATACAAACTAACATATACATATATATATGTATGTATATATATATATATATATGTATATATATATATATATATGTATATATATATGTATATATATTAATAGTATTTCAAAAATTAAAAAAATACATCTTATTGTCATGTATGAAAGGATTCGCTACTCTCATCGACAATATTATGATTATAACACTCAAAATATATATAAAATATAAAGGTATAAATTAGTATTATTCAAAATGAATATAATAATCTAAATTACAATATTTAAAATTTTTATATCAACTTTGTTATCACATGAAACTATATAGTCATAGATACACATAGTCACGAATCAATTTATCAATAACATTTTTACCTTCGGTCAAGATTCTTAGAAATTTAAAACTTCTTAATTTTGATTCATGCTTTGAGAAATTTCAAAAGACACATATTAAGTACATACACTAGAAAGTAACACTTGACTCAATATCAATGCCATCAACTCATAATGTAGTTTATAAGCCATCTCGATAACTCCTTACATATACCCAACTATATCCATGCAAGAACTTCCATCAACTTTTTACTTTTAATATCCTCATCTATATGATTTGGAAATTAGTAAAATTTTGATATACTTTTTCCTTAATAGCTCTGATACTCAATGCACACTATATCTTATAGACAGGACAATCACTACTTAGGTAATTGTCATTCACATCAATTCTTTAATTGACACACAAACCTTATTCAATTTACATTAACCTTATCCAACTCATCAATCTCATCATTTGACACACAACTTTTATCAATTCACACAATTTTCCATATTCAAACAAAGATCTCCAATTTTTTAATATTTAATAGAATTCACATAATTAATAACACTGCATTCACATACTTTACCAAATAACATATACAACAAATTACAACATCTATATAATCTTATCTAAATTAATTAATTCATATTCATGCATTACATTCACTTTTTATACTTATACAACCTTTGTAGTGTCTAAATACCTAAAGTTATATTAATTCTATCAAGTCAATTCTTATCTTGGTAGAAAATGAATATGATTATCTATAAATTTTATGTTGATAATTTTTTTCTTAATTCATTAAAAATTCATAATTATCTCTCAAAGTGAAATATAGTCTACAACACCTCCCACACCCTCACACACTTGTGCTATCAGTCACATCCCTTTTGACGAATCTCTTATGCAAATATTTACATTAGTGAGTCTTCCATGTCTGTGTGGCTCAACCATATCTTTGTGATAGAAACTTTAATGTAAATATCAACACAAGGGAGAGCCTTCCCCAAACAATTGAGATCAGGCACATCCCCATGGAAAAGACTCTGATACAAATATAAATAATAGAAATCCTTTTTCATTCATGTGAGATCAATCACATCCCTCTAGTTATGCATGTCAAAAACACCTCAGATCTGTCCAATCGGTGAATGTTATCACTACCAAATTGAGAAGCAACACACCACTCGTCACTTTCACGAATGTTGACTTCCAAGCAATTAACCTTAAGCAAGATGACCTCATGGTGATTACAATCGAAGTGATAAAATTTTATGGTGATGAAGAACCTTGTGGACTAGGCTAACTCAATAGACATTCTATAATGAAAATGTTTAAGGGCTTAGAATTTTCAGAAGATATCATCAAATCATATGACAAGCATATCACCTATCACTACTAGAATTTTCTATATTTCATAAGAATTTTCTTGCAAATTTGTTATAAAAATTTGCATGAAAAGAGTTTCTTACTATTTTTTCTGTAAATTTTAATTAATAGGTAATTTACACATGGATAATTAGTTACCGTGGAATTTAAAAATTTGCTAGAAGTTTCCTGCAAAATATAAATTCATAGCAACATTTCATACTAAAAAAATTTGCAGCAAACTTTTTTACAAAAATATCCATTTTAAAAATAGCAAGTACTTCTTCCTTCAAATTTAAATTTCCTAAAGTAATTTTTTTACAAATTTTAAATTCACAAGTAATTTCTTGTAAAAAAAAAGTCCAGTTATATTTTCTTGCCAAATTAAATTTGTAAGTATATTTTTTCTATTAATATCTTTGAAAGAAAATTTGCAGAAAATTTTTAATAATATTTTAAAATTTATAAATTTTTATTTTCATATTACTTTTATAAAATGTTATAATTTCTTGTTATTATTTTGAAAATAGATAAGTCAGGAAATATTATTTGTAATTTTATTTTTCACTATTTTTCGTATAATTTTTATTTTAAGAAAACTAAAATTCAATTTAATTATTAAAAGTTTAAGAACTTAAACTACATGCCTTTTTAAGAGTTTAAACTAATTTACTTTGTTCTATTCTAAAAAATTATTGGACATCTTAATTAATTTATTTGACCATATACGTCTGTCTAGTAGCATCTATCAAACATGATAATATATTTCAATTGCAGAAAATAAAACATGAAGCAAATTCAGTATAAATCAGTCAAAAGTTGAGGGTCAAATACACAAGGATGGATCATTCACCACTTGTTGAACTAATACTAGGCTTCTCTCATTCGGAGGTTTGGTATCTGTTTCGGGTGCATCAGTAAACTGAACAGAAGTGACTGGATCTATAGCAGAATTTGAAGTTTTGGAATTGCCTGAATCTGCAGCTGTTGTCTCAACTGTAGACTTTGAAATGAGTCCTCGTGCCTCTATAGCTTCACGTGCTGCTTTTTCCTTTGCTCTTTTGGCTCTTTCCAACACATCTTCCTGCACGAGCATTCTAAGGATAGTGGTAGAAGCTAGAAAGTGGAAAAGGACAGCTTTTCTTTTCCTATTTCATTGAGTTATTCTGTCTTCTTATTGTGTTAACTTTTAGTTTGATTTTTGTGATCATTTTTAGAACAATTATTGACCCTAATACTATATTTAAACATAGTAAGTTAGAACAATCTGTTAAATGTATTCAAAGCATTTAATAGAGTAAATTAAAAACATGATAAAGTAATAGTATTTGAAAAGAATAATAGAAGGAAGTCTCTGATGTTCACGTAATTCTTATCCTTTGGTGGAGCAACAAGTGCGATGTTTTGGTAGAGCAATCAGAGCTACCAAATAGGTCAATATGTCCCAATTCAGTTTAGTTCATTAAGTAAAGAACTTTTCTCTTAAATGCAGTAACTAAAGATATGTTGCAAGAGCTGATAAGAATCTAAGAATTCTACTAGTTTTTAATCAGATCCCAAATGGTGACTAAAAAGCAATTATTGAAGAAATAATCTAAAAACAAATGGCCATTACGTGAGTTTGTTTAATATAAAGCACATTCCACCCAATAATTAAGGTAGGCAATGTAAGATTTTCTACCCTACTCGACAGATGATTGCTGACCAGTGATGCCTAAAGGAAACTCGGGAATGACAGAAATGCATATAGGATTTGGTGCCATCTTAGATTTAATCTTAAAACAAGTTGACATTAAGTGAAATGGTCTAACAAACCCAAGTAATAGAGATTGTCAACGGAGGAATTTACATGCACAGACAAATAAAAAGAGAAAGATATAATAAGCTATCCTCCAAAATAACATCAATCCCAACAGGTAGAAAATGATATAATAAGTTATTCTTCTACCCAAAAGAATGCCAAGCTCAGAACAGAGAAACTCTATATTAACAAACATGTGTTACGGTTGCTTCTCCAATAACTACAAGAATATCCAACATATACTCCAAAACTTCATCTGGAAAAGCTCTAGTAATAGCAGAAAGAACAGAAAATACATGGTTGCGGGTGATAACAACATTGGAGTTCCGGGCACACTCTATCAGTAGCTTAATATTGATTTCAGTTTTAATCTTTTCCTGTCAACAATGATAAAACTTAATATAAGGATATAGCCAAAATAGTGAAAAGGTAGTCAAACTAATTTATCTAACATAATAAATTTCCAAGATTCACAATTAGAAAGCATACATTCAGCAGGGGAATTTTTTTGAGAGAAATAATTATATCCTCCAGGATTATCAATAGAGTTTGTTGAATATGATATATTGTGCTATTGTTGCCTTCTGAAGGATTTGATGGTTGGCTTAACCTTCGCACTGGGATAAAGGACTCATTCATGCATTCTTCTGAAAATACCTTGCTAAGAAGGTTAAATAAGGGTCCTAACAGTAAATGCCTGCAAGAATCAAATTGAGAAATTTAGCACAATTAAATGCTTGAACCACAAATCTTGGCAGTACCTGTAACGTATCGTTCAGATTCACAAATAAATGCTTGAACCACAAATATTGAGAAATCGAACAATCGGAAGAGGAACTAGGTCTGTTCTCGGAGGAAGTTCTCGACAGCGACGACCTTTGCTGTTCCTGCTTCTCTCTATGTTTTCGCAACGGCAGTGGACTATAGAAGCGGTTCTCACCGAGATGGCGATTGCGGTTGCGGCTTCCGCCAGTGATGGCGGCGCCACCAGTGGCCGACATTGACGCAGTGGTTGGCAAGGATGGTGATTGGGAGAGGGAAGGACCAAGTTGGGTTTAGGTTAAGTTTTGAAAGTGGGGAAGAGAAGAGAGTGCGAATGTGAACTGCAAAGGGTTTAGGGTTTTATTTTTTAATAAATAATTCTTAATTTTTTAATAATTTGCTGCAAAATTCTATTGGCAAGAAAAATTACATAGATAGTTTCGCAAGTAATTAAAATACTTTTTTTACAAATAAATTTTTATAACAAAATCTTTATATATTTTCTATGAAAAAGAATTACTAAAAATTTTTGTAAGTATTTTCTGTTAAAAATATTTTATATTAAAATTCACATGTATTTTTACCAAAAAATTTTTATAAAAAAATATGCAGGTAATAAATACTTTTCTAGTAGTGTATTTCTCATGGGGACAAATGAGGCTACAAAGACCTTTATACCAAATTTGGAGAAGTTAATAAATCATTAACACTAACATATCTTATAAGATCTTCCTTGGCCAATAACCTCTAAAGTAACCCAATGCAACAATTTCAACACTCCACTTAACTATAGTTTCCGTTTGCAACCAACAAAGTTGTGTGACAATTCATGTTGATCATAGGACTGTTAAGAAATGTTATGTTGTTAGTGTGAACATTACTTTCATGGTATTGTACAAATCCAAACCCTTTAGCAAAAGCCAAGATGGCCAACCTTGACCCACATGTAAAAAATAACATATAAGTAGAACTAAAATGGTAGATAATCCTATTTTAGTTAAGGTTAGAAGGTCAGAACACACGACTATGAGAAAATCTAATCAGAGCCAACAAGAATACCATAGCCAAAGTTCTAAAGAACAACAAATACCTTTATTGTTAGACAGTCGTGAACACATCGAGGATAAACCCTAAAGCCATTTTCCATAAAAGTTCTATATGCAAAGCGACATGCCCAATATCGTGGAATAAATAAAGGTTAAGAAAAGTAAGAAGATTATCAAGGGTGAAAAGGACAACAAATTGTTACAAGTTAGATTTATCTCGAAATTACAATAAACCACATGTCTAACATAGTTTTGGACAAGAAGAAGAATAACAAATAGTAAATGTGTAACAACTACATGTACCTCAATAAAACATGTCCATAGGATGCATATCCCTTGTCGAGTATAAATTGACTTGTGGATGAGACCACTATGCACAAGATTTATAATTTACTAGATGCATATTTTGGCTACAACCAAATTTGCATTTATTCAAAAGATAAGAAAAATAATCTACCTTATCACTGAGATGATGCATTACAATTATGAAGTCATATCCTTTAATCTAGAAAACCCTGATAGAGCATACCAACATTTAATGGATAAAATATTTTTTAATAGATCGACAAGAACTTAAGCTTACGGTGACATGGTTGTCAAATTAGACTCAGTTGTACAATACATTACTAGCTTGACTAAAATTTTCTCTAGCGTCAAAAAGTATAGCATGAGATCAACCCTTAGAAATGTGTCCTTAGGATTGAAAGAAACAAGTTCCTAAAATTTATGTTAATATATTGAGGTAATAAGGAAAATTTGGATAAATGTCAAACATTGAACAACACATGAAATCTTAATAATCTTAAAAGATACAAAGATTAGTAGGTCTTCTTATCGTTTATCGTGTTTCTGATTAAAACTAATTAAAAAAATATCAATTATAAAATTGATAAAAAAAGCTATTTAAATGAAATTAAACAATATTTTCTTGACAATCAAAGCTTTTCTCTCTTTTTTACCTATCTTAAAAAAAACAAGAAAAACATCTTCTTAATTTTTAAAGAACCTATTAAAATAGTATTAAAAATAACATTTTCAACATATTAATTATTCATTTATGGAGTATATATTACTGCATTTATTCTTTATTTGAATCAAGTAACATTTTCAACATACTAATAATTTATTTATTGTGTATATATTGTCACATTTATTTTTTGTTGACTCAAGCAATATAATACTTTCTTAGACATACTATTAAATATTTTATAAAATGAATATACAGCTATCATCTGTAAAAATTAGTGAAGTGATATAAACATGAAGAGAAGATTGGTGTTAACATTTAATAGATGAAAAAGTGAAGACCTAATTAACACACAATGGTAACCTCACATGACGTATCCATCTCACGGGTAGTAAAGCAGCTGGTTAAACACCTACCTTCGATTTCCAATAGTTAATATATGCTGTGGTAAGCCAAATTTCTATATCAAATGCAACTTCACTTCGAAATCAACGGATGATTTTTTTATATTTTATTTCGAATTATCCTTCTTCTTCCTCGAATGTTTCCTTCTTCTCTTTCTTCCTCCATCTTCTGCAGTACCCCACTAGACTGAACACACACCACCAAATCAAAACCAGAATCATCGGCAACCAATCACTCAGACTCTCTCGAGTAGTTCGATTTCTTTCATCAGCAACTAAAGAAAAAAGAAAATAAAAAATACAGAAAAAAATTCAACCCTGAATTTAAAAATAGATAAACCACCGTGTCATTCGTCTATCAAACCATGTGCATAAACTTTACCACAAAAGGTACCCGGGAACACTAGGCAAACTGAGATTCACGCAGCACAATATGCTTCAGCACAATAGGTATTCTTGGACTTGGACCACTGAACAATACCAACCTCATTGTTTATTTATATATGCAACAACAACAACAATAATTGTCCACAAAAACTTCGAGGAAGCACAACCTGCACCATCAACAAGGATACCAAGAGGCCTAAATTGGCATTGACCATGATGTGTGTCTGTACAAGAAAATGGGTAGTGAGTCCCTCATATCAGAAAATAAAATAAAATATCTTTATCAACATTTAGTACAAGGAGACATGCATTCTTACAACCTCAAATTTAGACATCTACGATGAAGGATACTGTATAAACTACACAGTTGACAAAATGCTTATTTATTTCACTAGTAATTATGAAAAAGATAAGTTTAGTTATTCTTTTTTTCCCCTATTTTTAAACAATTATATTAAAATAGTGAAAAGAGCAATTCGCTACTCGTCTTCATTACCCGTACTAATCTTTCAAAATAAAACAAAATGAAGTGAAAGTGTGAATTATTGATGGGAAAATAAAAAAAAAAAAAATTTCAAACCAAACACGTTGTAAAATTTTGAAAGTTATTAATTACATCCAGGTAGCTTAAAAATCTTTTGCGCTACGAAAATGTGAATTTCATTTAAGATTATGCTAATTAGAAGTGCACAGCTTCAGGCTTCGAAAGTATGAATCACGTGAAACCAGTAGATATGATGATTGAGCTGGAAAACTCCACAATTGAGTTAAGTTGGTGGAAGGCGACCTATAAATATAATTATTACTCAACTTACTTCATTAATAATATATATTTATTAAATTGTATAATTTTTAAATATTAAATAATATAGTCTATTGTTTAAAACTAATGTAAAGAAACTAAATAAAAGTATGTTTTGAAATTACAAATTTTAAAAAATTCAAAATTTATAATCCAATTCAACTCAAGACCATTTTAATTGGATTAGGTGCAGCCTACATGATGCGATGAGACAAAATGATAAATGTAAGAAAAAACGTAAGCATTATAACTGGTTTTGCCCTAAAACAATGGTGACCGAGTCTTGAGATACATAGATATAGATAGCAAACCCAATTGTACATCAGTCCAATCAAAACAGTATCAGCAAAGATAGTGACATGATGTTACGGTCCTAAAATTATGCTTGAATATGATCTGGTAAAGAAAGACTTTATGGCCGCTGAAGTAATTTTTTTTTTAAAAAAGAAAGACCCACTTAACATTATGGGTAAGGAGGAGGGTCAGAACAACTGAACTACAATAAAAGTAAAACAGAAGCTCGTGCCATAATAAAGAACCAGATTATGCAATCTAACCTGCATCGGCAGATAAATTGCTTCTTTGATACAAGTCGTGACCATTCGATCAAGGAATACATTCAGATATAAGAGATTTCTGGTTTATAACTTCTAACTCAATGCATTTTGGCTAAATAATCGTTTGGTTAGAAATTCACTTATTTGATAAGCTCGTATGCTTAAATCCTACTAGAAAATAATAAAAATCAAAGGACTCTATTTTGGTGAACTTCATTATGAATCTTGTTGAAATAAAACTTTTAACAAATCATATAAGCCCTTTTCATAAAGTGAAATATGCTCCGTGTAAAACTCTTTCGAATGCCCCCTCTAAATGCTAAAGTAGCTATTCTATAGCAAAATTTAGTTCCTGCATGCAGACTCTAGAAATGGCTCAATCCCTAAAGGAGATTCCTAAACAGCGAATGACAGTAATCTGAAACCATCTTGAATCTAAACTTATAAACGGTGAATACTTCATAAAATATAAGGTAACGCGAAAGCAAGAAGTACTTACATAGGTGTTGGAAAATTATTATCATATTTGGTACATGATAGAATAGTAAAACTTGAACATCTATAAGACTATTTTATCAGTTCAAACGTCTGCGCCTTGGAGCACGAGAATCTCCACTGTCCACATCAGACAATCTTGAAGCATCATTCCTCCTCCTAGAAGAGGATGTTGACAAGGATACCATGGAATCAATCTCTACAGCAGTGTCCACTTGACTCTCTGAATTTATAACAGCACCAATGCTAGAAAAGGAATCTCTGTCATCAACTGGAGGAGGAGGTTGCTCTTGGTTCCTACCTATTGGATTGCTACGGAAATAAGCCTCAACTAACCTTTCAGCAGAAGTCAGAGCTGATGAAAGAGTAGAAAGTGTTGCTCTGTGTGATTGTGTTCTTCGAAGCAAATGGGATTGCACCCTACTTCGGTTATCCCCTGCCTCAGCAGGATTAACATTATTCTGAGCCAAACCCATTACATCCTCAGGAGGTGCCACTAAATTCTGCTCTCTCCGCATCCCTCGAGCAGTCAAGAACCTACTTAGCAAGGAAGTAGTTCTCTCTGCAGTTTCACGGGCACCATCCACTTCATGTGGCTGAACAAAATCACGAGTAAGATCAATTCTACTCCCGAGACGCCGAATCATCTCTTCCACAGGGAGTGCAAATGCATTTCTCTGAATGGTTTGTCTCAGACTCTCAACCCTCCTTGCTTGTGGCCTGGGAGGGATCTTAAGAGCAGAATCCTCCTCGTGACCTCGGACATTGATCCCACGGCCATATATTGGGGTAACACTTTTAAGAGTCACCTCTCCCTTACAAACTGGACACTCTTTCGCATCCGAATGCAGATGCAACCACCTATACAGGCAAGGCCAGCAAAACAAATGGCCACAACAAGTCACAACAGGATCCCTAGAGAGGTCCAAACAGATGTTACAGTCAAAAAAGTCCCCATCAGTGCCACTACCCTTTTCAACATCATCCTTCTTCTGTGAAGCCTCGTCCTCTGCAACACCATTGACATTCTCACACGCCTTCGGCGCCTCCTCCATTCTCTCCTCGGCCGCCACGCTGCCTTCCCCAGCCTGTAAGGCAGTTCCATTTCCCGAATTGACCAGAAACTGGTTCAATTCCATGGAGATATTGTGAGCCTCAGGAGGTATATGAAAATGTCGTGCAGCTTCAGGTGGGATGTGAACATGAAGTTCAGGATGCGGTAGCGGAAGATGCCGCCATCGCCACCGTTGCCGGGCCCTAAACCTCACAGTTTCGCTAATTCTCGGAAGAGGCTCTCCTATCCAATCGTCCAAGTTCACAGCTTCATTGCTAATGGGACCAGTTTCAGGCTCTGGGCCTGGACCCAGATTCAAATCAAGGTTCATTGCATCGGTGGTCTCTTCCTCCATCGCAGCTTCAATCACCAAACTAGAAAGACGCTTCCTTTATTACAAATTTCAATTGCAGGGAAAGGAAAACAACAAAGGAAAAGGAAAGCGAAAACTTTTCCACCAGAGAACTCGAGTTTAACACAAATCGAAGAAACCAAACTAAGAGGGGGAGCAGGGTGTCGAAATTAAACAATCAGGAACGAAAAATCCCCAAAACTTGAGGCGAAATTGGGCGTAAACCCTAGCTTCGTCGCAAACAGGAAGGACACCAGATCCAATACTGAGGGTTGACCACAATTGTAAGGAGAACCCATGGTGAATTACTCGAATTGAACTCGAAATGAAGGGAAGCTGTGTTTAAGTGTCCCCGATTAGGGTTACGCAACTACAAGCTTACGAAAAGAGAGGGGTAATTTTTTTGATATATGTAATCAAAAGAAGAAAAAAGAGATTGAAGGAATAAAAGAGGGAATATGGATTAGGAAAGAAGAAGAAGAATTGAGACGAAGATAGAAGACCTTGGAGGTAAGAGACCGTAGGATTAAGGTTGGATCATTGTGTTGTCGTCGGTTGGGCTCGGTGCGGTGCGGTGCTTGCGGTTGGATCTAGTGAGAGAGAGAAATGGGGTTTAGAGGAAACAGGAAATGGTAAGTGAGGAAGAAGAAGGTACAAGAAGAACAACCTCACCTTCACCTTCACCTCGTATGGTATGTATGTTGTTGTGTTTGTGGTGGTGATGAACGGTGTGATGAGGTAGAGGCACGAGTAGGTTCTCTGTGATATTCCTACGCCGCTCGCTGCACCAAAGCGCTATCAGAGCCGTTCTTGCGATGAATCACAATGAAACAATTCTCTCTCCCTCTCTCTCTCTCTCTCTCTCTCTCTTAGCCTAATTACCATTATTATCTCATTAAAAAGCCATCTTTTTTAAGACCACCTGCATGCCTTTCTCTGCATAGAATTATGTTTCCACTTTATTAAACTTGGATCATTATAAGGAAAAAAAATCTCTCTCATTATACTTCAAAATATTAATTATTTTGAACATGATATATCTTATCGTGAAAAGAGTTTACTAAATTTTTTGGTCATCTTCATTTTTATATTATTTTTAAAATTTTATATCTACTTACTTTTTTAATAGAAAGGTCTTATAAAATCTATTATAAATTATTTTTTATTTTTTATTATTGAATATTTTTCATAAGATAAATTTAATATAAAAATATTTTTTATTTTATGATTTAAAAAAAATAATATTTTAAATTTTAATTTTATTTTCATGTTAATATATTTTAATATAAAAATTTTATAAGTCTTAATTCTTAAATTTTTTATTTATATATAATTTATGTAATAGAGATACTCTTAAATATTTATATCTAAATTTTTAAATCATAGATGAGAATAAGAATAAAAAAATGGAAATGAAGTAGATATCTATATTTTATTATTGAATTTCTATATTTCATTATTGAATTGCATCCAATTATATATCATAAGTGATTGACAGGAAAAATCGACCATATATATTATGAGTGTTCACATCTTAAGTAAAGTAAGTCATAATTTTCTATTGCTAATTAATATAACTATCTTATGCATTTAGGAGATAAAATGGTCGAGAGCTAATTTTAATAAGTGAATAAGCTAAATTTAAAATTTAGACATAATTGTATGATTAAATTAAATTTAATTTCAAAATAATATATGAAAACAAATTTAATTTTGATCATTTGGTATATGTTGTATATTAACTTTTTAATATATTTATATTATTGGATAAAAACTATTTAATATTTATTAAAAGTCTAATTTTATTTAATTAAAACATATCCGCATTGGAAAACAAATTATATTACAAGAAAAATATTAGCTATCCCTAAATTTATATCTATCAATAAATTTACATTACTAATAAATAAAAAAATATATATGTAGAAAAAAAAAGAGATGAGAAAAAAAGGACATAAATAGTTTTATTTATAACTTATATTTATTTATAGATACTACTTTAGAGGTAGAATGAAGTTATATGTTAATGAAAATAATTTTTTAAATAATTGACAATATTATCTTTTAGAAGGTATTGAGTAATATTTTAATTTTTTATAATTAAATATTTTTAAAAATTTTAAGATTTTAAATTTATTTAATATTTTTTATTATTTTAATATTTACTCTAATATTGATTTTAATATATAATATTCATTTTTATAATTATAAAAAAATTAATTTTAGAATACGACGTTTTATTTAAATAAATATTAAAGTCTTAAGTTAGTTAGAACACTAATATTTTGAGAAAAAGAAAGAGAGAAAGTCATTTATATTTTTTCACAAGGCTTCTACGGTAAAACCACTATCACATATTCATTTACTATTGGATCAAGCTAGAAATTTAACATTCGGTTCGTCACACTTAGTTCTTCATTCTGAACAGTTGGATCATTGAGAGGAGATTTAAGCAGGGAGATATTCAGTTCGCACAATAGTTGTGATTTGGGTTTTTTATCTTCTCTGTTCTCTATTTAACAAGGAATAGGAGAAGAACAAGAATGGAATTGAGAATTTCCCCATTCTTCTTTGGTGAAAGGTTCAAATATTTAGTAAAGGAGATGGTTTAAAAGTATACATTCAATACTACATGGAAAGCATGTAATGCAACCCTAAACGTCTACAAGGACAGAAACAACTAAAGAACGAAGGGCTTCTCTTAGTCTCACAACAGCTAGCTAAGAATTTCTAACAACTATCTTCCATAAATCCCTATATGTAGAAAACACCTTCAAAGAATAAAGATTATGATCTTAAACATGAATTCAATTTATGAACAACTTTATATAAAATTAAAATCTTAAGCTTGCAAACTTAGCTCGTTGATAAAGCATTGTTTTGTTCTTTAACAACCTAAAAGATTGAACTCTATCTTATCCACTCCTGGGACGTAAAACCTGGTTTTATGAGCAACCTTGTGATAGTTTAGATTACATTCCTTGTAATCAAGTGTTTTAGCCAGCAGTGACTATGTTTCAAATAATACTCGATTGTCTTAACTAGGAGTGATTGCATTCCAAACAATATTCAGTTGTTTAGTTAGGAATGGATGAAGTTCAAAGAATACTCATCTTATATTTGCAACGTTAGTCAGCCTAGCGAAACTTGATAGTATTGATAAAAAATTAGACGCAGTTTTGGTTAACAAACGAATCGGTATAACAATATTAAGCATAAATCTTTCTTTAGTCTTAACTTTCTTGAGTTGCATATTATTAAACTACCGTATAACTTTAAGGAAGGAATGCCTTTTGAACAAGATTTATGAAAATATCTTGACAGTGAGTCTATCCAATTAAAACTTCTTTTTCCATTTTTAATCAGACATTGTTGAGAAAATCTTAAAATTTTTTTAATACATAATTCAACTTTCTCTTGCTGTGATTCTACTAGTTTTCACATTATTCTTATGTCATACTCCACAATTTCTCTGCTTCTTGAAGTCCAAACCTTACTCAAAAGTTGCTATTAGTGTTAACAATACAACCATTAGAAAAAATGTTATTGAATTTGAAGCTTTATAACCTCATTATTTTTTTCTTTTGCATTTTACCTCTAAACTTGACTATGCAAGTCTCACCCTTCACAAGATAATTCAAAAAAACAAATTATAACTTTGTAGAATAGGCCTCCTAACAACACCTTAATTCAAAAACCTTATTTGGTATTTTGTCTTTCCTTCAAGAATTTTTAAAGCATTTCTTACTTCGTAGGCCAACAGGTATTCTAGCATATAGGAATCAACACCAAACCTATTATTATAAAAATCTTCAAATTTCATTTCACCAAAACTATAAATAGTTATGCCAAAACACTCTAAGAATATAACATTTCTTTTAGCTCATCCTCATTAACCTCATTTGCACCCTTTCCTACGTGTTATCTTAGTCAAATGAAAAGACTCTTCTCCCTCCATGGACGATCTAACACTAAAATGTAAAATTAAACCTTGTGAAGTATCATACAAAAAAAATGTAGTATTATATAATAGTATTATCTCATTTACTCTTTATCTTCTTCTTTTTAATGATAAACTCCAAAAAAATATTAGAGAAAACAATTCCTTTTTATCTCATTCTCATGCTCAAGATTTTCCTTTCAAGTAGATCCTCTATAGTTTTAAACAAACAAAATACAATATACATCATCATCCAACATTAAAAAAATATATTTGGCACACTAGATTACATAAAGTTAACTTTCTAACAGCGCATGTTATATCAAATAACATATAAGGGTGGGCAAAACATCCAAATTCTCAAATCCAATCCCTATTGATCCAAATCCATATTACTTTAAATCCATTTTAATGAATTTCTTTCAAATCCAAAACCAATCCATTTTAATGGATTTCTTTTAAATCCAAATCCATATTTTTGGATCCAATCCATTTAATTGGATTTGGATTGGATATAAATTGGATAATTTTTTGAATTTTAAAGATCCAAAATGAAGATGTGTCATAGTCATTTCAAGTTATAAAATACTAGGTTAATCCGAGTTTGATCGACCTGAGTCTGTTTGAGTCAACCGATGCCCAGTCGATCAAATTCGTCTCGAGTTCGACCAACACAAGTCGACCCAAGCTCAATCAAACCAAGATGACTCAGGTCCAATTAACCCGAGTCGATGTGGTCTCGTTCGATCCGAGTCAACATAGTTTTGCTCAACTCGAGTTGGTTTGGGACCGATCAACCTAAGTCAGCCTGAGTCAACTTGGGTCCAGTCAACCGGTCTCGGGCCGACTTGGTTTGAACGGATTCAAGTGAATTTAATTTGAATTTAATCTTATTTTATCTATCTTAATTGAATTATAAAAAATTCAAATTATTTTGATCTAGTTAAAATGGATCCAATCTATTTTATGTGGATCTGCATTGGATCTTACTAGATTTTGAAAAATTCAATTCATGTCGACCCCTAATAGCATATTTACATTTTGAATGTTCAGCTTTTGGATATAGATTTTTTGTTTGAGATCGCATATCAACTACAGATGAGGTCAATTTAGTGTATATAAGTGGATGCAAACCTTACCTTACAAGCCAGTTTTTTGGGATTAAGTTAGGCTTAAAGTCTACTTCTTAATATGGTATCAGAGGCATATAAGTTCATCCTAACAAGGTTGTTGGACCTATTGAGCCACCCGCTATCGGACCACCCGTAAATATATCCACGTTCGAGATGTCCAATTTTCAGTATGAGGGGGAGTGTTGGAGATCCTACGTTGGCTAAAGATGAGGTCAATTTAATGTATATAAGTGGGTGCAAACCACCTCACCTTACAAACCGATTTTGTGAGATTGAGTTAGACTTAAAGTCTACCTTTTAATATTTTTAATATATATGACTCTTAATCTTAATGATTTTCAAACACGCTAATAAAACCTTTGTAGTGGTGCATTTCTATTTTTTCATTCAACGTTTTTTTTATATTAAGTATTGAACAAAAGTAAATTATTTTATTTTATTATATCAAATAATAAGATGAAGAATTGAAAGAAAGTATAAATAAGAAAGTTTTATTTATACTACCAAATTATAGAATTGTGACTTTAATTAATTCTCATTTTGCAGTGTGATTGAATTAGGGAATAAATATGAAAAACTTGAATAAAAGTAATTTTTTATTTTTTATTTATTACTTCATTAAGTAATATCATATGACAAATCTGTTTTCCCTCGTCCATAAATCCAAATATATTCTTTTAATATAGATAGCTTTTATCTCCTTTACATTGTAACATCTAATAAGACGGTGAGGTTAGTGGTGTATATATTCACATAACAAGTATAAAAAAAGAAATACTTTGACATTCATCTAAAAAAAACTCACCTATTTTAATAATATAATAATATATATTAATATTTTATATTAAAAATAAAAGAAATATAATTTAAATATTAATATGTTGGATTGTTAAATGAATATACTTTTATATGGTGATGTGAACATATTATTAATTTGTTTTTTCTTCACTTTATTAATGGAGGCAAGCTTTTTGCCATTTTATATTCATTCCAACCTCAGTGTCGAACCATAATAGACACTACTATTTTCGAACTGTGGTATCTAACTATTGCAAATTTAACTTGTGACCGTGAAAAAGAACTTAAAGTAACTGCTAAGTATCAACTAAAACTTGTCTTATACATGTTGCGAACAATGCAAATTTATATCTTAAAAATTTATCAGAAAACCTTATTATAACATCACTTTATGTAAGGAAACAAACCAATAGTCCAACATGCAAATAGTGATTACCATATCCTGACATGTCATCACACAAAGAACACAAACCTATATTTATAATGGTAAGTAACCGAGTTAATGTGTCAAGAACAACTTGTGATTCTTTCATTTTTAGCTTCCGTTCACTTTCTTACAATCGGTTCTGATTTCTCCCTGGCTTCCAGTTAAGGGGCTAATATTACCCATATTAATCATGGACTGAGCAAAGGCTTCGAAGAATGCGGTTTGGTTGCTGGCGAAGTTGTTGACGATGGATATTGTGGCAGAGCCATTAGTTGAAAAAAGTTCTTGGTCTGTTTGAAGAAGACCCTGATTGTTGAGAAGATTTTGGAAGTAGTTGTTGTCGAAGGTGTCTGGGGAAGAAGGGTCAAGGTTGTTTAGAGTGTTCCCGCTTCCATTTTGTGGACAATTTTGCTGTAGGGTTGCTAAATAGTTTGAGTTTAACGTGGGATCAGGGCTACCCGTGCCACTGAAGTTGAACAGCCTCTGGTTGAAAAATCTGCATTGTGCACGACCAAAAGTATGTGCACCTTCGAAATCAAACAGTGGTTAATAAGCATGGGGTAATAAGTGTACCCTGAAAATTTTAAGTGTTTGTACTGGTTCTTTACAAATAAAATTAAATGAATTTTCTCGAGAAATTATTACATGTTTGAGATTATTCCAATTTAAACAATTTTCGTATGATACATATAACTGAAAAAAAAAAGATTACATATCATTAAGACTAATGGAGATCATAAACATACTGTAGCAGAAATAATTTTTCTTGCATCTTTCTTAATATGTTCAAACTTATCAATTACTGATCTAAAGAATATCTATACAAAAACTCTCTTCTTTGTCTGGATACCGTATCAGCTATCATTTATAAGTAACATTTGGCAGGTCTTAAATACGAAATATACACTTGACATTTTTTAAATTTAAGCTCACCTTTCTTTGTTTTCTAACAGTTAAAACAAATCATTCTTAAAAATGAGTAATTCTTTTATGATATAAGTTGTTATTAAATGAAGTAAATGTTGGAATTAAGTTATTTAAGTTAGTAAGACTAGAAGGGGGAAGTAACTACGATTACCAGATAATGCAACGAGATCAGTTATGTTTAGACCAACAGCAGCAAATTTTGCTGTGACATTGGCCAAGCTTTCAGTTGGAGCAGGAATGGAAGAGTTAGCACCAGATTGGTTTGCAATCAAACCGTCCCTTCTGCCTAGTAGTACGTTCCATGAAGGTCCTCCTCCCTGCAAATGGATAACATAATAATATATGCAGTTCTGGTTTTTTATTTGTGTGGAACTAAGTCGTGGGATTCATGTAGTCAAAGTTGTGGGAAAAGTCTTTGTTGTTTTTTCTGTTATTAAGGCATGCATTTATTACATGAAATTTGATAAGGTAAGGAGGATTATATCAACTAATAACAAGTAAATTACCAAAGACACAGAAGCTTCAGCAGCAAGGGCAAGAATATCAGCACAAGATACAACACCAGGGCATGAATTTTCAACAGATGTCTTTATGTTGTCAACTACATTAAAGCCACGAGCAGAATTATTGTTGGGGACTGCATCTTTCTCGCTCAGTGTTATGTTCCCACCTCGGTCTAACAAAAGGGATCCATCACATCCCTGAAACTCAAAAGTAATATCCATTAGATATCTGACAGTGCATGAGACCGAAATAAAAGTGAATTATGATTCTTGAAAATTTATATATGTGGAGGTTTGTATTGATTGTGTACATTAACAAAGCAATCATGAAAATGAAGACGAGTTAGGCTGGCAGCAATACGAGTATCAGATTGCAGAGCCTGCTGAATAACACTGCGCACAATGGAAGAGACGTTAGGGCATGTGCCGGAGTAGAAGGTTGAACTCAGTTGAGCCTTTGATGGATGAAGAAAGATTGTTAGCACTAAGAGAATGGTGGTGAGAAGGGAACGAGTAAAAGAAAACATATTTAACTTCTTGTATATTCTTTCCAATTGGTTTTAGAGACTAATGCATGGAATCTAGGTAGCATGTATATATATATATATATAAGAAAGTATATCTTTGAATAATTTATAATTTGCTTGGAGATAAAGTTTTCAGTGTTACATTACTTGCAAGCATAAGGTAGCTAAAAGGCCTAAAAAATTGGATTTGTAGCAGTCATTAGGTACACACAACGGACGTTGAAAGGAAAATTCAAACCATAATGATTACCACTTAACTACCTTGTGCTACTTGAGTCAGAAGATATATTTGGCACCATATATAAAATCTATCTTAGGTGCATGCCTAAGAATTTATCAGTTAAATGTCATAAAACTTGCATGAAGTGATTGAATAGATAATCAGAACAAGTTTACAAAATTCAAGCTGTCACAACTCAAGACATGACATCTCTACTAAGCGTTTATCAAGACAAATCAAGTGAACAAGAAAGCTCTCCAGTGAACAATTTAGCTATAAATGAATTTGGAGACTAAACGTTATCGATGTTTTTCATGTTTTAGTCTATTAATTCTAGTTCTATTTTCCTTTTGTTCAACTATATTACAGTAAGATTGTTGAAGGGTATTTAAAAATTTGAAAATGAAAAGATAGAAGATTCTAAGGGCCATGCTTCTTGTGGTAGGAAAATTATGAACGAGCTAAACGTTTCATAGATTGTTTTTCAGTGATTCTTTGTAGGTACTACGTCTAAGTCAACAATGGGAAAGCAAAACATTAAGGTAGAACATCTAGTCACTAATATTAATGTGCAACCATACAAGCATATCCGCAATCAATGAGGAGCATGTCATTTATGCGGCCATGGTGGATTTAATTTGTCCACTTGTAGATGCTTTTGAAATTGCATGTTATGGAAAGATCATCTCATGCACGGGAAGCAATACTGGATATGCAAAATGACTGCGACAATTCACACTTAGAAATGGAAACCACAACGTAAGATTTGTACATGTTATTAATTTCAAACATGTATGTTTGTACATTATGCATCTGAACAAAAAAAGTCTCAAATATAAAAACACTAATATACCAAATATATATCAGAGATATATCCAACATAAACAATCATAAGAATCTGAATATATGATAGTATATTACAAAATCTTTAAAGATATAGGTTTTACAAACTAAAATATATAAAAAGATAATTTAAATATCTAAAAAATATCTTCTAAACAAAATATATATTAGAGAAAAAAATTTGATGAACTGTTTGTGAATTTTCAAACAACGCCTTTATTTTATTTTTTAATTTTTATTTTCAATTATTTTAAACTGTTCCATAAAAAGAATAAATTATTTACCTTAAACCTTAAATAAAAGTACATACATCTTAATGATTTGTGTATTATCAATATATATAAAAACTTAATTTACATAAATAATTTATGACATTCTTCTTTTATTTATATATAATATGTATTTTCGTCCCAAATATTTTCATAATAAAAAAGAATAAACAACCTTTAAAGTAATGTAATTTAATTATAAGAAACAAAAATAATCATATAAAGGTTCATACCACGTAACTTTCCTTCTATATTCCTTATATATCTTATAATATTATTAGTTACAAATCTTTTTATTAATCACCATTTTAACTTCAAAATTCTTATAATGATTTTTGAAAAATACATATTATGTACATCCATCAGTTACTAATATTTGGTTCAAACAAAAATCTACTCATTTTTTAGATAATTCACAAGAAATTAGGATAATTTCTTGTAATTATACTAATACAAGTAGTGGTGTAGGAACCCTTCTCACTCCTAATATCATTATCTATGTTTTATTTAATGTTTGGGATACTCAACATACACTATATCTCAATCAAGTCAATTATCTACTCACATTAATTTTTTTATTATATTTAATTAATATCAATTTTCACATTAATTTTATTTTATTATATTTAAGCAATATCAATTTTCACAGTATAATAGTAATTTAAATCCATTAATTTAAGTAATAATATAAGTATATATATAATTTGATGCAAATATATTAATTTTGTCAAGATTCAAGTAAATTTTTAAAAATTATTGGGTAAAAATATTTCGATGATTCTATTTACCAAAGCTTCACTAAAATTTTATCAATTTCTTTTAGTTAAAAGTTCGCTAAACAAATTTTTTATTTATATATGTATATAAGCAACACCACATTACTAATAATATAAACAAATGAGTTTAAAAGCATGAGCATCACTCTCAATTCCATGTTTATAACTCTCAATTCCCTTTTTAACTGTATATGCAAGTTATAACACACATACTCCAAGACATATTTTTGCAATCATTATCCTAATAAATGCGTCAATTTCATAAAAAGAATTTAAAACATCAATTCACTATTTAAGTGAGGCCAACCCTTTTAGCTTTTACTCCAATTAAATTCGCACCAGATTTTTGTTGAAGAACTTCACACTAATCTAAAACAACTCCTTATAACATTCAATTTTCCCATTTCCAAATGCTACATTCTTTTTGTTCAACAAATATACCTAAAATTTAACATCAATCACATCATCTCTCCACCAGTTCAAATGAGATTTTATCTATTCAAACAACATCCAATATTCACCCACAATAAAGAAGATGAACAACTTACTCTCGCTATTCCTACTTGTATTTAATTCTATTTATTTATTCTCACAAATAAAATCTATATATTACTTTATTTAATTAAGAATTTGAGTAGCTCTTCTCTTCTACTAATTATTAATAAAATATAAGTATCGTTTTATTATGTATAATTAATCATAGCGTACACTCAATTAAAAACATCTTCAAATTTCAGTACTATATATAGGTTAATGGTGAGTTGAGGAAAAAGTTTACCCACAAAATTTTACTAATAATTATTCATGTTGGAACGCATATTCATTTAATTTATTGGTAATAAAAGCACTATTAATGGTAAATAATTTTTATGAGTACACAAGATTTTCTAATTATCATTCCATACTTATAGAAGTAAAGATAAATGTTAATTATAGAAATTTATACTGAGATTCAAAAATCAAAATTAAATTTGAAATTAGTTAAAAACAGTCATATAATGCTATTGTTGTAATATTTTTATTTATATAAAATTTAATGATTAATATTTATTTATTTTAGTCTCAAATAATAAATATCCTAAGCACAGATTTTATGTGCGTGTATATATTATAGCAGTTTCTTATAAAATAAACACATCGTGTGCAGAGTCTATCAGAAAGTATTTCTATGTTTTCAAAATACTATAACAAAACTATTTCTTCCTTTTTCTGTCATTAGTTAATGTATTAATATAATCACCAGGATATGTCATAATAAAAAAAATTATTACGCCTTTTCATTTATAAGCCTCAATTTTGTAATTACATAATGATGTATCAGCATAATGACTAGTTACTCACACAACATAAAGACAATTTATTTAGCGGGATAAGAGCATAAAAAACCTTTCAGGTTAAATCAACTTTTATAGAGAAAAAGATTTAAGCTAATGAGTTAGCAGAAACAAGATTCCAACATTAAATTCTGAGAATTTTAGTTTGGATTAGTTCTCTCTATTCCCTTTTATCATGGTTGCATGGAAGAGTTATAAATAAAAATAAAATTTAAGTCAAAACATAAATTTGATCCTTTAAGTTCTTATGACTTGGTGAATTATTTATTAAATATTTTATTTGAAAATTTATATCATTAACTTATCCTTCTTGTGTATTTTTTATTGTTGGATTTTTTTTAGTGGACATACTGTTTTAACAATTATGATTTTAGTTGTTTCAGTAATTTTGAATTCACGTAAAGTTTTATAAAGTTATAAGTTCGTAGATAACCTGTAAAAGATTTAAAAACACATAAATTTACTTTACATAATATTTGTATAATATTTTAAATATTTAAAAATACAAATATATTTATGTGATATATTTTTCTTATGTGTTTCAAAAATATCATCATAACATATTAAAAAAACTACATAAAAAAATTAAAAGATAAATTCATTTAAATAAATAAATTCATTTAAATTTTTTTATTATGAACCTTCATTTAATCAATTTAATATTATTTCATTTTAGTTAGACGATATTCTCAACGAATCTCTAAAGTAAGAATAGCAAAATAGGACTGTGTAACCTGTTTCAGCCAAGTCCACCGGTGGTCCTAAAATACGAGGTAGGACATACTGACCTGCCACAATTAGAGATATCATAACAGGTGGTTCATCCTAGTCTGACTTGACTCTATGAGCCAAGTTAAGAAATTTAACGGTTCAGTCAAACCTATATTTTAAAACGAATCATAAAATTTGTCTAGTTTGATCCAGTGTCAAGTCCACGAGTCAACGAAAAGGATTACAATTATTTACATTAAAAAATCATGATTTATTATTATTCAAAAGTCTAAAGTTTAATATCTAACAACTAAATGCATTATATAACAATCTCTAATATCACTTTTTTTGTCAACAACATTATATATATAATACACAAAAAAAGAAAATAATTGCATAAAATTGTTCATAACTAAAACGAATAAACTAAATGAATAAAAAACTTTAAAAAATAACATATAACAGAAAAGTACAAAATATATCTTATCAAAACAAGGGAGACAAAAAAAATTATCTAACCAATAAAAATAATACAACTTAGCATTTAGTCCAAACTTGTCTTTCTCTACAATATTATCCGACAACTACGTGTATTATTTCGTTAAATAAAGTTTAGGATTAGAGCACCACTCTGAAAAGATAGGACAATTGATTTTGTCCTCAATCTTGTACTATCCCTATATAAGAGAATGAATATAGTGAATAATTTCATCTTCACACCTCTCTTTTGCCTCTATGACATTTATTTCTTACTTTCTACACACACTGCTCATAAGACATTCTTTGGTTTAATATTAATTGAAACAATTTTATTAATGTCCTTCATATCAATAACATAACATGTGTAATTAAAATAAAATAAGGATTAAGAAAAAAAATTGATGTAAGAGAAAAAACATGTTAGCTCATTAGCTTATAGGATAGTCTACTCTTGACCCATATGAGTCTTGGGCCAAACGAGTCAGACTAATAAAAAATAATTTCTATTTAGACTACTATTTTTTAAACCTGGCTTTACCTAAGTCATAAGTCACACGGACTAGCTTGTCACACAAAACCTATTTTGACAACCCTAACCACAATAAAGTTGTCTACAATTCTTAACCCTTCCCACCAAAGAGCAGGTTGGCATGTTGGTGGGCTAGTCCACAATTTTTTTTAATTTCTTTAATTTTGTATTTTTAATTCTTATTTTTTTTTAAAATATTTTAATATATAATTTGAAACTATTCTTAATCATATAAATATTTTTTATGATTTTTAATTGATCAATTAATGTCTCTAATTGGATAAATTAAAATAATTATTATAATTAAGTGATAAATTACTCTATTATAATTAAAAGTTAAATATGTATTTAGTCCTTAAACTATTTGTCAAAATTGTATTTCGTCAT
Organism: Lablab purpureus; assembly: GCA_030347555.1. Taxonomy (NCBI): domain Eukaryota; kingdom Viridiplantae; phylum Streptophyta; class Magnoliopsida; order Fabales; family Fabaceae; genus Lablab; species Lablab purpureus. The sequence continues at coordinate 4,284,903 of CM059254.1, forward strand.
TGAGGAAAACTTTAGATCTATTTCATTCTTGTGTTTTATAAACTCGTGTAAATGATCCTTGATGATGTGTCAATTTTTTTTTTCTTCTTTACAGTTTCCTACTTTACTATCTGCTGTCTCCCAAATTTTTTTTACTCTTTTTCCTACACTTTTATTTGTCATAAAAGATAATTTATATCAGTTTATAAAATATAAGGACGAAATAAGTTCAAACTCTGTCTTAGGACAAAACACAATTTTGACAAATATTTTAGGAACTAAAAACATATTTAATCTTATAATTAATAATTGAAACTTAATTTATAAGTGTTAATGATTTAAATTATTATATTATTGTATATCTGTATTCTTCAAATAATACAATACAAAAATTAATCTTTTTAATTATTTTTTAAATTAAAAAATTAAACAAGCTTGTCAGGCTCGACAAGACAAGCTAATGCGAGCTGCCAGGTTGAACTTTCTTTAGGCGATGATGGTTATCGGTAGGACCTATAATCTCATTATATTTAAAATAATTTAGTACTTACATCGTATTAATGAAGATAACTTTACCTTCTTAATAATATTTCATTCATATGAACTTAATGTAAATATATATATTTGTAATTCTTTATAAATCACCCACATATATATATATATACATATATATATATATATATATAAATATATATATATATATATATATAAATATATATATATATACAAATATAACTATATATATATATGTATATATATCTTATCACTAAATCTGATTCCTTATATATTTCAATTTTTATTTTTAATAAATTATTTTACATAATTCTCACCAAATATTGTATAAAATTTTCACATAAACCTTTTATCATATTACCTTTATTATTACATAAATTTATATTTGCTACTCTTTTTATTAACCATCTTATCCTACTAATATGATCTAAAGCAAATCAACACAAAAGAAGACACACTATTTTGTTTACTCATGATGAAAGATAATTATGGATATAGTGACTATTAAAAGATACACTTGTGAAACTTAAAGTTAATTATCAATGGAGATTAAAGATTATTGAATGAAAATTAATGTGAAATTTAGTGGATGTGATTTTTGTTTGGAAAATGTTAGTTGTTGACATATAAAAATATGTAGTTATAATAGATGAGAAAGATATATGAATTTTGAAATAAAATTAAGTTTTCTTTTTGCTCGATAACATTTTGGAGTTTATAAAAGCTTGAATTTCAGTTTTATCATAATAATTTATGACGAAGAACCTCTTAACTTCTCACTCACATACTTATTTTTCTTGAATGTTGTTAATGTCAATGTCTTTCTCTAAACTGAATATAAGAAAGATCATGTTTTCATTTTTTTATTACTCACTCTTCTTATAAATTCATTTATTTATTTTAATATGCCTTTTATGCATGAGAAATTCCCATACAAAATTTAAGCAAAAATAACTAATGAATTTAACAAAATTGATAGATATCAAAATATTTTTCTACTCAATTTAAACCAAAACTAAGTCTACTTTGTTATAAAACTATTTTCATCACTCTTAAATTAAAATCAATATGTTTTGATTCAATTCATATTCTTTAACTCTCAATTTTCTTGTATATCCACATTGTCCAACATTTACACAATTATTCATAAAGAAATCAGTATAAAACTAATTTAATTTACTCCACAATTATAAGGGTTTACCTAAATCCTATTTATTTCTTAATTACACATGTGTAGCCTCAGTAAATTTATGCTAAACAATATACTTCTCATCTCTTTATTAAAATAAGTACTCAAATTATTCATCCTACAATCAAATAACGACAACTTAAACAATAAACAAAATCAAGAATATTTATCATAGAGTTTTATTTTATCGTAATTTGATCATTTTCACAATTATAAATTTGTTTTCCAAACCAAAAGGATTGTGTTCCTGTACTTTATTTGATGTGTAACACTTCAATTTTTTTATGAGATTAATTAATATATTTTTTTTATTATTTTAATATTTACTTTAATATTGATTTTAATATATAATATTCATTTTCATAATTATAAAAGAATTAATTTTATAATATAAAATATTATTTAAATAAATATTGAAGTCTGAGGTCAGTCGGAACATCAACCCTTTGAGAGAGAGAAAGTCATTTCCGTTTTTTCACAGGGTTGCTACTGCTATAAAACTATTATGACAGATTTGTTCACCGTTGGATTGAGCTGGAAATTTAATAGGTGATTCGCAACACTTGGTTCTTCACTCTGAATGGTTGGATCATTTATACGAGGTCTGAGTTGAAAGATATTTAGTTCGCACAGTAGGTGTATTTGGGGCTTTTCATCTTCTTTGTTCTCTATTTAACAAGGAAGAGGAGAAGAGAAAGAGAAAAATTTTAAGGGTGTTGGGAGCATCGTCTGCATATCAGCAAGGTAAGGGGGTAGTGAGAATTCGTTTTGGAGTGTGAGATATCTGTTGGGTAGTGGAGTTGACCCTCAATTCTTTAATTTGGGTGTTCTTGAAAGAGGGGTTTTCCTCTTTCATCTCTATTTGATTTCTAATTACTATTGTATGCTCTATATGATGTGAATTGAAGAATATATGTGTAATTTTTTAATTTGATAATATTGTGATTGCTTTAGAGCATCCTAAGGATTTTTGTGATATCTAAGAAGGGGATGATCAAGGGTGGTATAATTTTAATGATGAACGAAGGATAATATGTATTAATTAGATATTATTATATTATTTTATTCATTAATTATGATAAAAGTCATGTGTTATGTGATTGTGACTGTAAAGGTGAACTAAGGTGAAGGAAAATGTGAGTGTATAAGAAGTCATTACTCTTATTGAATATGTATGATAATGTAAGATCATAAAGTGAGATCATTGTGTATCGCTATTGTGGTCAAGTGTGATATGTGATTGACGCCACATGCATCATAATTTGAAATCATAACGTGAGATCATTGTGTATTGCTTTTGCGGTCAAGTGTGAAATGTGATTGGCGCCACATGCATTTATCATCATAGTGTGTATATGGGTATGACATGCATTTCATACGGTACGATTATGACGTGAATATATTGAGCTTATGGATAATTCCTATTGAGGTTAAATTAATTGGTTTCTCATGTTTGGATATGATTAAGTATTGATTAATTATTTATTGTGTGTGGGACTATCTTGTAGTGTCTTTACACCGCAACCAGAGCCAGATATTTCTCACTCCTTTTGTTTCTTTGTCTTGTTTTTTTTTTTCCTTTTGTATTGTAAGTGATCCCTAATAATTTGATGTTGGTGGTTTTAGCGGTGAAGCTTAATTTTCACGGACTGTTTTGATAGGATATGTCACCAAGATAGGATTAGAAAATTAGAACTTTTGTTTATCTATTTTTAATTAAGACTTTACCATGTGTATACTATTATTATGAATTTTTAATTTATCCTTTACCATGTGTACACTACTATTTTGATTTATTAATTATGAAATTACTTTAGACTTTATAAAATGTGTTAGTTTTATTTTCATAATATATAATGTGAAGTAAAGAATGTCACATCATGTACTTATTAAGGAATTACTTCAAAATCCATAAAATTTAGAGAAATCTTAAATTTCTTTTAAAATACTAATTCATAAATCAAATATATGACTATAAACCTAAACTATCCTAACGATTCATGTATTTGATTGATATCTTATATCTAACAGTTGCTAGACTATACATGTATGCAAAATGAAAAACAAGAAACAAAATTTTTATTAAAAAATAATAAACAACTTCAAACAAACTAGGGAAAAAGGAATTTTTATAATTTAGGAAGTAAAATATTTTAAATAAAGTAAATAAAATAGTATAAAAATAAGATAAAATATTTTAAAATAAAATAATAGTAAAAATACTTTTTTATAATAATTAATACTTTGATGTTGTGTCTTTTTTTACCATATATTATTTATCATTTTTTTTGAGTAATAGTTTAGGTTACAAAAATTGAAAAGAATGTCCGTGAGAGAATCAATCCCTCACACAACAATCTTTATTTCACCATATTTTCTAGTATACTTATTCTAGTATATTTAATAGTCTCATATTGTTTAGAAGTCCAGTAATAATTTATATATTTATTTTTTCCTAATTTCTCTTGTGTGTCTTTTAAGAACAAAATCTTAACAGAATTCCAAAACTTGACAATACCTCATATGTGGTGATTGACTCTAACGATGTCTATCTGAACAAATTTTAGGTTGAAACATTGACGTTTTGAGAATGAAAATGGATTGTAGTAATTGACCGCTTCAAAACAGACATCGAATATGATGATTAATCTTAACAATGTTATCTTAATAAACTTAAGATTGGAATAATACTAAAATTAAAAAAAAAATATATTACTTCTCTTCTTAAATTCAAATTGATTAATTAATATTGTCTAATTTTATTTTTCTGCTTGAGCTTTCTCCTTTTTTTATAAAAGGAAAATTAAATAAATAATAAAATAAACATCATTTTAAACCACCTTACATGTTTGGATATGAAGTATTTAGAAAGTTAAGTTAAGTTCATTGTAATTTTTAATTTAAATAAATTTTGAGATAATTTTTCTCTAGTTAAATATGAAAAATATTATCAAATATGTTAACATAATATTCGATAAAAAAAATGAAAGTCATCTCTCCTACTTAAGATATTTAAATAAAAATTTAATATAAAGAACTCTTTGTCAGTAAAATCATCTCATTAATTATGTTCATAAATTTAATAATTATACTGTATTTAACAGGTTATTAGCCATTATGAATATTCAAGCATAAAATGAATACTTGAATTTGTGTTGACATAAACAGGCGCAAGTTTTGACAAGATCGTGAGCCTACTGTGCCCTTTGCTCATGGACTTAATGTTTTTTCATTTGAATTGAAATATAATTTCGGCCATAGAAAGAGGTACCCTTTGTTCATGGACTTAAATCCTGGACCAACCTTTGAATTGTCGAAAAAGGTTTAGGTCCAAAAGCTTTACATTTCTCATGCTTGGGCCCAAAATGAGCCTGGACTTTCGATTATATAAAAGAAAAATAAGCGAATAGGAATGGGCTTTTGTTGCACCTCCCAATTTAATAAGTACCGCACCTACCCTTTTTTTACATATATTTTTCTTTAATAAAAATATCTTTAAATAAAAAACTAGTAAGAAATAAATATTTCGTGTCTCTATAATTTTAAGAAAATAAATAAAATAATAGTAATTTATAATGTATTGTTTATTGAAAAAAACCAGTAATTTGTAGTATGGTGTTGTTCATATGTATTAATATACTATTTAATATATTAGTAGTTTATATAATTTTTTATTTATTTAATTTTAAAATATAATATTAAAAAAAATTATTTTTACCAAATAATGAAATTAATTATTATTTTTAAATTAAAAACTAATATAAAATCTAATTTAGTGAATAGTTAAAATCTTAGTTATTAATATTAAAAACAAATTTAGATTCAAATTAGAAACTAAACCAACTTTTATTATATTTTAAAATCAATAGATAAAAAAATATATAGTTTCTATTATAATAAAAATTATTTTAGATACTAATAAATTTTAGTTTATAAAATAGTTTCAATTTAATCACTATAATAACTAATTATTTTTTATTTTTAAATTAATTTATATTTAATAATTTTTTTTAATATAATTAAATATACAATAAAAATATAAAATATGTATACCAAATAAGAGAGTTTGTAATAAATAATAATAAATACTCTATCTTTCTATTGACTTTCATTATTGTTAAGTCTTGCTTTTTATATCTCCATTTTCATTATTCTTTAAATTCTATTTCCAACCTTATATTCTTTATTCCTTTCATCATTTTCATTATTTTCTCCCATCTCTTCTCTTCTATCTCCCTCTATATTAAAAAAAAAAGTAAAACATCATTAAATACATTCCCAAAACGAATACACAATATTTTCTATCAAACTCGATATGGATTGTATTTATCAAACTCGATATGGATTGTATTTTTCATCAATGTGATGATGCAAATATTTCATCAATTTTATATGTAAGTATGTTGGAAGATATTGAATGTAATGTTTCGTCAATAATTAATGCGACAATTAAAGATAAATTACTATATTGCATTTGTTTATCAATATTATATGTAACTTCTTTTAATTTTATCGAAAATTACTTTATAGAAAGGTATACTAATCCAAAATGTATTATTTTTATTTAATACCTTTATTTCTTATTTTCTTTTTTCATCGACATTATTGAAATGTATAAATAGCAAAAATTATAAGATGAAATAAATAATAATAATAATAATAATTTTAATCTTAATCCAAATAATTCCCTTGTTTATTCTTAATACAGTAACATTTTGGTAGAGGGAAACACATTGAATACGTAGAAGGATCAAAACTTACTAAAACCTAAAGCTTTTATTATTTTTCGGAAAACCATTCCAATATGACTACAATACAAGGGTTTGTATCATAAGTTGATTCTGTTTTGAAAATTCAATGAAAGTCACAGTCTCGACACACATGTATTATCATCAAATTATGTCATCAAACACAGTTGACTTTTCAAGATTTTTAACTTAATTTAATAGTCTAATTTAAAATATGATTCACATTTCTGGAGAATAATACATTTTAAAATATAAAATGCAATCATAATTATTAATTAAAAAACAAAGATTAAATCTTAATTTTATTTGATTTTATCCCAACTTTCAACAGTTAAATCTTCTATTAAATAATTACAATACAAGTACGTCTTATTATCTAAATTGCTAAACCTCTCATTTTAGAGAAGTAAAATATCAATACTTTTCCTAAATTTCCAATTTGGATGTTACTCTTCTGTACAAGAGATGTGATTAATTAATTAACAGATTGAGTTTAACGAGAACATTTTTTTTTATATTTCAAAAGTCACCACAGTTGGTGCAAAATTTAAAAGTGCATATACTAAAAAATGGATGCTACTAACATACTTTGAAGTTTTAAATACAATTTTTGATACACTATTTATTATTAACTAACATTCAGTTCAAAAATATAAAATTTGATGAACCACATCTGTATTTGATGAACTTCACTTATTATTTTATAGTTTTCCATAACTTTTAATTAATAATAAGGTATTTTATCCAAAAGAATATGTATTTTGCTAGCATTTTTCAACTCCTAAAGTGTGGATGGGTGAGAAGTTGAAATGCTTGTTAAGGAATTGAAGCAATTTTTTTTGTAACAAGTGAATGGATAAATTTATATAAAAGACCCAAAATTTAGTGTCTTTTTATTTTTGTATATAATTAATTTTATTATTTTTATCCAATATAAAAACTTCGAACTCATCTCTAATTCCTAGCCAGTTTTATTATCAACATCCCAAAAACAATATATTCTAAAACCAGTCAAAATAATATTTATTAATGCTTATTCTAAAGTAATAATATGACTTATTATTTTTATCAACCTTATTTTTGTGGCAGAGTTATTTTTATCAACTTCATAAAGGAATTATAAAAAGGAACAATTTTCCAAAAATAATCTAAACTCGGGAAGATCCTGCGTATGAATTTTCCTGAGGGTATATTTGAAAGAGTGCTTTGGAGTCTGATCTCATACAAAAAGGTTCTATGTCTGATCTTAGCATCAGACGTAAAGTCCATATTCTTTGCACTTTTTAAGGCATAGTTAAGCCAAATAAACCAGAACATATTCATCATTTTCACACAATTTTAAGGATTTTCTCTCATATAAACACTTCAATAAAGGGTGAACAAGAACAAGGAAGAAGAAGAGATGAAAAGAAAAAAAAATGGAAACAAAAGAGAGAGAGAGAGAGAAAGAGTATTAAGAGAGAACAAGACATGAAGAAAGATGAAGAAGGTTAATGTTACGGTTAAGGAGGGTCGGGGTTGCGGGCCCCACCGTCTCTCATCTTAAAAGTATAAACGATAACGCCACCACCCACTCCCTTCTTCTCTTATCAAATTTTTCTTCTTTTTCCTTTTTTTAAAATTAGTGTAATTTTGTAATGTAACGCTTTCTTCCACCCTCATTTCCTCGTCGTACTCTGTCCCTTTCTCTTTCTCTCTCTTCCACTGGCTACCGTCCCACCCGGTGCCACTCCCACACGTGCCCCCTCCTCCCAAAACTCCGTCGCACGTGCCGTTCCTCACCCATACAACTCCCTTTCTGTGGTGCAACAAATAAAAGTTAGAGAGAGAATAATAACTCATGGAAGCAATATATATGGAGATAGATAGAGATGGATAGAGAGAGAGAGTGTAGGTATGTGTTTGTGTGTGAAGGATGAGAGATAGAGAGAGAGAAAGAGTTGATAAAAGCATAATTTTTTTTCTTGGTCTTTGAAGGGGCATGTAGATGCAGTGGCTAGAGATTGGTTTATGTACACCCTTCTTTATCTCTCTTTCTACTTTGTTTTTGTTTGAAATCTGAAACCTCAAAATCGGTTTTGGGTGAGTGAATCTCGTGTTGGGTTGTGTTTTTTTGGTTCTGTTTTGCACCGATGAGGATCCGGAAAAGGCCGGTGCTTTTCCCGTCGTCGGTCTCGCCGTTGCCTCTGTCAGATCCACTCCTGATCAGCAGGTCGCCGGTGGTGGTGCAACTAAGCGAGGCTACTTCCACGGCAGCGAAACATTCTTCTTCTCCTCCTTCTGCTGTGCTCCTCCGTCATGCTGCTTCGACGAGCTTGGATCGTTGGCAGCCATCTGATCAGTCTCTTCCTTCGATCGGGAAGCCAAGCAACGGCTGGGATGATCCCTCCGGCATGGGTGAAAGTGGGTCACACAGACAGCACAACAAGCAAGACCCTTTGGTAAGTAAAAACACACACAAACACTAATTGTTTAATTTCTATTTCCCTTTTTTAAAAAATTGTTTCACTATTTCCCTTTTGTTTTTTCGAAATTTCATGATGTGGGCTTTTACAAGTGCACTTTTGTCGAATCTCTCGCAAGTGGTTACCCGTTGGTCTCAAATTCGTTATTTATTCATTTTTTTAAATTAATAAATCTATTTTTCGCATACCCAGAAAGGGGCATGTTTGGGACAAGAACAAGATCCTGTGTATATTTTGATTTTGTTGGTTTTGCAGGACGAGGTTGTTAGAAGGGAAGAAAGTGGAGAAGACTCCGGAGAGAAGGGTAATCATACCAGGTAAGAATGAAAAAGAGAAATCGTTTTTCCCCTCTCTTCTTCTTCCATGAAGTCTTGTAGTAAAAAAGGTGAAAAACACTGAGACCCATATTTAGATTTTAAGTTTTAACCAGCATGGAAAAAGAAAATATGATTATTATTTATACAAAAAATGTATACATCAGTGGAAAATACTGTTGAAGCTCTTTTAATTAAGAGGTTTGTGTAGCCACCATATATACTCTCCCACATATATAACCAAAGTTCTTGGTTCTTTTCTCAAAATTAGACATCTACCATTTGCACTAGAGGTGCACAAGTAGCCACCACCAAATGCTGGTCCCCAACTACACTGTGTTTTCTTCTTTTGAGAAGTATTATACTATTACTTTCACTTCAACTCCCATTCTTTCCCGTAAATTTTATGTATTCACGTATGTATGTACATGTTATGGCTGTGGGTCTTTCTGGGTCTGGTTTGTTTGTAGGAAAGGACGCAACTTGAGTTTGGAAACACAAGCTGGGGTGTTGTCACCCTTGAGCCCTTCTTCCACTCAAGGTAAATGACTAAGACTAAAAATGCATGTGACTGTATCTTGCTAGCTGGTGTTGAATGTGTTAGTGTTATACATGCGTTGCAGATGGGAGATGGTACGAGGGAGAGAAAGCTATTCCGCTGAAGAAAAGGAGAGGGTCATTGGAGGAGAATAATATTGTTGCAACTCATAGCAAGAAGATGAAGGCAAAGATGAAGACCAAGATGAACAAGAAATGTTCCTCGCATAACGAGTATAGCACGGAAGAGGAAGGTGAAGAACAAGAGAAGGGAGAAGAAACAAAACTGGATGTGAACGTGAACGTGAATGTGAATAAGAAGAGGGTAAGGGGTAGTGCACTGATGGAAGGTTCTAGGTGCAGTCGTGTGAATGGGAGGGGATGGAGGTGTTGTCAGCAAACGCTGGTTGGTTACTCGCTGTGCGAGCATCACTTGGGGAAGGGAAGACTGAGAAGCATGACAAGTGTTAGAAGCCGGTCCATCGCATCTACTGCACCAAAGAAGGTGCACATGCACCACCCTTCTTCTTCTTATTCTTCTCTTGAGAAGCAAAATATGAGTGTTGCTGAGTCCTTGGGGGAGGAGGAAAAGAAGCCAGAGATAATAACGAAGAAGAGGATGAAGCTTGGCGTGGTGAAAGCGCGTTCCATAAGCAGCTTGCTTGGACAAACAAACACCCAGATAGCTGCTGTAGCTCATGAGAATAGCAAGTAAGGCTAATAAGTACAAGTGCAGAAAACGGTTATTATTTCGTGTACTTGTGGTTGAGAGAAATTTTTAACGCTGGAGTTTGTCCTAATACTTGGTGCCACTGCATCGTGTTCAACTTGGTAGTGTTTTTGTTTTATTTCTTGATTATGTTTATATTTTACTTCCTATTATGCAATGCCTTCGTATGTTGATTATTTTGAAAGCATTGCACCGGTGGACACGTTCTGATCTTGCACTGGAATGTTATGATATCTAACGGGTACTTTGGACTCGATCATGATAACTGTATGTCCTTTGACCAAGGAAACAACTTGGACTATTGTAAGAAAAATAGTTTTTTATACCAAACTATTCTTTAACTCAACTATTGTTATTATGAACCATATAATAGATGATGAAGATGTAGTTCAAGATTACTGTTGATATATATATATATACACATATATATATATATATACACACACATATATATATATATATATACACACATATATACATATATATATATACACACATATATATATATATATATATATCACTCATGCATGCATGGTGTCAACAATTGCACCCTTTTAGTTATATAAGTGCCCAAGGTCTGCACTTGGTTTGGTTATTTCGATTATTTAAGAAAAATATTATTTATATTTTTTTAGTTTCTGTCATTTAACACTTAATTAATTAATTAGAAATTCTAACTTTTTAAAAGTTTACATTCCGAAACAATAAATTTTTCTTCACCTTTTTAACATTAAAAGGTCCAAAAATATGTTTTTACATTAAACAATAAAATATCTTATATTCTTTTATACTATGATGTTAACCTTATTATTACTAATAGTTTTGCTTAAAGAAAGAAATGTTATTGTCCATTTGTGAATATAGATGATAATGACAATGTTAAAAGAACGCGATGACATAAGAGTTAGTAGAAGAAAATATGTAATACATCCTTTTAAAATTTGTTAAGGCTTTCTTATTTACTACATGCCATAAAATATACAAATTCTTTTAACAAAAATATCTTTTTTCTAATAGAAAAAATTGTTAAAATTTTTATACATGAAGAATCCTTGTATAGTATTTGTATGTGCATGATTTTTGCTGATACTCCTAATAACAACTTCGATGTAAATAGTGGTTTCTTCTTAATTGATTCTATATGAAATCAAAACACTCCTAAAGTAACTTTGAAAACATACTTAAATTTGTATTAAGTCAAATTATTTATCTTTATTACTGTTGTGTTTGCTAAAATAAAAAATAATAGTTTGAGAATTCAATCTTATACTGTTAGAATTCTATTTTTATTGTTGTTTTGTGAAAATCACTCGCATGAAATATTTTTTTCTTGGATATAGTATGGAATCATGAGAAATCATTTGACACTGTAATAGTAGTCGAACACATATATAATTCATAAAAAAAATGAAAATAAATACTATGATTTTGTCGGTAATGAGTTTGAGTGTGGAAAGAATTTGTTTGCTTGCCATTTGCAATCAAATAGCAACAGAAGTTTGAGAAACGGGTATAAATCCGTTGGAAATAATTCTGAAAAGAGTTTAATCATTTACAATATTCTCAATGAACCTGGCAAGTCTTTTTGTTTCTGTACCCTCTGATATTGTAATTTGTCTTCACTGGCCACGAGAAGCATTTTTGTTTTTGATTTTGAGAGCTACATGGGAAACAACAGCTTTTGATTCAGATGAATGGACCCTCATCTCCCTTTTTCTTCCATGACATGACCTACATATGGCAGGTCAAGTACCCCAAAATTATTTACTTTAAGATTATAAAATGGAAATCCTAGCAGACCACAGAAAAATCAACAACAACCCAACCGTTTCTCAAATCACCTACATGATCATTCATTGCTTTCAGCTTCTGTTTACATGAAAAATAATAATTATTTAGATGTGAATTTATGTTTAACTTCATCCTGCCATCAAATTAAACATGCAATGGGACAATGTTATAGAATTTTGTATATATTGTTATAATTGTCTGATAAGAGTTCGGAAAAGTACAATCGTTTGATGTTGTTCTGTCTAGTTTGTTGTGGAAAACTAAAGATGTAAGATTAGTCATAAAACAATATATTACTCTTCATTTTGTGGAGTTATTTTACAGATGAAAACAACTGACTGTAGAATATAATGTACCAGAAATTATCCAGTCTATAAAGGTAAAGTTTTCCTTGCCTTAAGTCGTTACTGAAAAGCATGGGAATGTAGACCCCATGATATGTATACACAGTGTCCTTTAACAAAATAATCTTATACAAAGCCATACTTAAGTATCTGAAGATAAATTAGTTCGGCATGTGCTTTTTATTACTAATGAGTGATTACTGCATGATAACTTTTTGTGTTGTCAATGCCTTTTACAGCCTAACTGCAGTAGTATGGTAGTGTCCACTTTGATTAATATTATAATATAATATATTCATTCTAAGCCAGAACCTTTTTATATCTTCTCTTGAATTTCCATGCCACTTCCTGGAAAAGTTCATATGGCAACCACTGAAATATCTTATGTTTCCTCCTATGTTCCACATAGTATAAATACATCCAAGAAAATTCTATGATTTACATACTATTAGCGACTTAATGGGGAAGGATTTTAGATGGCGGCCACTGAAAAAATTGCTATCTTTAGTGGCTATAGGCTATATAGTATGTGTACTCATATATTCCGTTGACTTGTTGCGTCGAGGTAGGGGCTAAAAAGGTCTGTGTATGTATACTTGGTTTGTTTTGGTTTTGTTCATAACTAATATTATGTTGTTCTTACTTGGTTTCATTAATAAGAAAGTAATCTTGAGCTGTTCGATCAAGAACCTCCTATTTTGTGGATTGCTTTTTGTAGGTTATCTGTGTTTGGGAGAAAGAGATATAGCATTACCTGTTGTTCACTCTTCTTGTTAAAGGAAACATACATACATATATTACATGGAGTGCATGGAAAAACTTTGTAATTAACAAGAAGTTTTGAGGGCAAGGAAGGGTTATAGTTATAAATATTTCTCCCTGTATACTATTAATATAGGGTTAGAATGAAATGGAAAGCAAATGTCTGCTAAAAGCAAGAAGTATAAGAACAGATACAGACATGAGGAAAGCACGCTGTGGACATGAGGGTGATCGACACAGATTTTATGTATTATGTATGTTTTGAAGTGATGCATCGCATTGGATGCACGTCTTTAAAGCCTATGTAGGATACTCCTTCCTTTGATGATAAATAGCATGATATTTTATATTTCTTTTTGACTAAAAGGACTTGCATTCAATTACTCTTTTTTACTCTATCTGACATTTCTATTTTTAGTTCTTATTAGCACACATTTAGTGTATCTGACTTCTTTTTTCTTTTCTTTTTTACAGTTTTACCAAGTTTTTAAAAGTTAAATTTGTTATTATAAATTTATACCTTTATGTTTATAATATTATTTTGAATTAAGTAGAAAGATGTTAACAGAAGTGCTAATATTTAATTATATTTTTAAAAAAAGATGAGAGTATATTCTTTGCAGAAAACATAAGGTAAAACTACCACTGATTTGTTTTATGTGAGAAAAGTACAAATAACACTATTGGTTTTCATTATGTGCCTTAGCCATTAAATATGACAGAGAGATTCTTTTGGATGGAGACGGTTGAGATGGAGACCCTATACCAGCACTTCTCCACAAACCACAGGACTCATGCCCTCCACCCAATTGCGCTGGATGGCTTCGCTAGAACAAATTAATACTGAAATCATAAGAAAGAAAACTAAAAAACTAGCAATTAATATTTGAAATTCTGTTGTGGTTGCTGGTATCACAGTTCCTAGACAAGCCAACAAAGTCATGTTCCTGAAACAACCTCAACAAAAGTCCTCAAAGTTTAACACATGCATTGAAATGTAACTAGAGACACAATATGAATAAGTTCGTACCACCACAAGTTTCAACCATTAAAAGTGTATTAACTCATCGTGAACTAAAGGGCTGAAAAAGCAACTACGATTACTACATATAGAGGGAGAAATATGAAAAGAGAAAAGAGATTAGTATTGAGTGTGTGTGCAATATTGTTACATGAAAAAGAAAGAAAAAAGGAGAAACATAGGATTGGAGGTATAACAAATTTGTAGACTTCCAAATTGTTAAAAATACAGGTTCTTTGGATCATGTATATTGCGTGTTGCTTTAGGTCTTAAATTGTGGCATTGATGGATGATGAAATTCACATGCATTAACATGTTTGTTATTGGTGGAAAGGGCTAAAAGGTAAGTTGATCTTTTTGGGTATGTGGATGCCACTTGTCAGTAGAGAAAGGGGCAAATATGGGTTAAGCTTGATGAGATGAGAGGGGCCCCCAAACAGCAGAGCAAGTCTTGGCAATAGGCAATAGCATCCTTTCACTTACCCCAGTGGGATAATGTATTCAATGGCATGTGGCTACATGGCCCACCAAACCCACACCAAACCAAACTACACACTTAATCAAAATTAATTAACCACACAACTCACTTTTTAGTTTTTAATGAAACTCTTATCTAAAATACATTTTCCTAATTATTGAAACATAAAAATATCTAACAAAATACTTGTTTTCCTTACCCTCATTCCATAAATGTTGTATGGATATATATCAAATTCCTTAAACGATAACTGTTAATTAATATATGAGCTTGAAGAAGTGTTCAACTGATAAAGTTTAGAGTTGATTTTCTTAACATTTGTCAACAGATACCCTTTTGCAACATTTTTATTGAGATGCATGTAGGGTGACAGCTGGGAAGGTGAATTTGGGATGTTTCATGCTAAAGCATAAGCATCTTCTGGTTTTCACATCATAAGTTTTTTAAATATCAAATGACAGAAATGATAATAATAGAATAATTGGTCTTAAGAAAATGATAGATGTTTATTGAAGTAGAGTTTGAATTTAATGGAAAGGATAATTGAATAGGTAGAGCAGAAAGGGGGGAGGATTTGAAATGTGGGAAGTTAATGATGGAAAGCACAATCATTCGAGAATTGATTCAAGTTGAGGCAGAAGTGGAGGCTGAGGCCCCGGTTTAGAGACCGAAAAAAGGTTGTACTACATAAAAGAATTAATGGATAGATCCCTTTAGCATTTCCATTTTTATCTGCAGAGTGAGATCTGGTTGTCTGAGCAGTATGTGGTTGAAATGGGGGAATATGAATTCAGAAATATGGTGGGACTAGTTCTCTCCTAGCTACCTCTGATTCTGCAATGATGCCATTTCCTTCTTTGAGATCATCATCATACCTCTCAGAAAGTACACAATTATTACTGTTTCTTCTTCACATCCATGCTCTTCCTACCCATGGATTCCACCTTCCCTGCTGCATTATTCATGCTCCTCAACTCTCCTCAAACCTAGTTATATTCTGTGTTAAATCCGTCTCTAAAATATTGCTTCAAAAGCATGTGATTCCAGCCCCACACAATTAGCATATATATATATTATTTTTTAAGACCATCAAAGATAATAACCAAACCCCATTGCACAATGTGACTCCCGATTCATCTCTTACCAATTCAATTTCTTTAATAACACCAAATTTCTTCAATCTTTAATAGTTCTTGAAAGAGTGGTAATATAAAGCTTCCCTTTTGTCCCTTCCCTGAGCATCCATCTTAGATTAAGGAAATGTTAACTATAACTATAAAATGTGAACATGTTCATATTTCAGAGTTTAATTTGTCACCTTTTGTGTGTTCTCTCAATCTATCTTTGTCTTCTTTTATAATCTTTATTCTTTCTTTTTATTTCTAATGGTGTGTTTTATATGAAAAAATTGAAAGAAACGGAAAACAGAAAATGGGACAATTATTTAAATTCTTTGATAGGAGGACACAGTCATAAGTTTTTCTTTCTCTAATTAGCTATAAAAAGTAAAAAATATATAAAAATAACATAAATATCTCTAATTAAAAAGTATGTACAAATAAGTGTACAAATGTAATGGTACATTTTTTTCCTTCCTGAATTTGAGAAAAACATAAACACGTCTTACATTATTTATATTTTTTTTCTTTCAAGTATATCAATTATTTTTATTCTTTTTATTTTTCTTTTTTTATAATTTTTTTTTCATTAATTAAATTAAAAATTAATATAAAATCTAATTTAATAAATAACTAAAATTTTAGTAATTAATAATAAAAACAAAGATTATAATTTAAAAACTAATTTCTTCACTTTTATATAGAAATTAATTTTATAACTTTTTAAAATCAATAAAAAAATATAGTTTTTATTAATAGAAACTATTTTAGATATCAATATTTTTAATTTATAAAATAGTTTCTAATTTTATTACTATAATAACTAATTATATTTTTTTAAATTAATTTATATTTAATAAAAATTTTATAGTAGTTTTTTTTTTCTTTTTATCTGTTTCAAATATAGGATAAGAGGTCTTCTTTTCCATCCCCTCTTTTTCATCCCAAGAAACTTTCCAATATGAATATAGGATAAGAATATAAACACCAAAATAGTTAAATTGGATTATTCAACCCTAAAATCTACATTACTCACTAATCCAACGTGTCAAAAGGACAAGTTAAGTTGATTAACCACCAAGTTTTATGGATTATTTATTAGATTTAAAGTTTTATGAAGTATTATAGATTTTGTATTATTGTATTTATTGTTTTACTTTACATTTATTCACTTTGTAATAACCTTTAAAAACATTTTTGTTAAGATAATTTAATAAAATAATATTATTGTGAATGTGACATTATATCAAGATTGTATATATTTATTTTACTTATTTAGCAGATAATTTATTTTTTTAACTTTTTATTTTTAAAAGAATTGTTGGGTCAATCCCACCTCTTCCAAACCCACTATGGATAGGGTTGGGTTAAATTTCCAACACAATATTATTATAATAGGTCCAAACATATCATAATCTAATTATTTATTTTTATATTAAAGGAAAAGTTTATCTATAGATATTAATTAGTGTTTTCATTTCAAATTATAAAACCTACTTAATAAATTCTAATAATTAATTTATTTAATTTTTTATAAATTTTTCATTTTTATTAATTATTATTAAATGAATTAACTGAAATTTAACTCAAATTCTTTATAAATGAATTAATAAATTTATTAAGATTGAAATTTCAATAGTTTTGAATTTATTTTTAAATAATTTAAAGCTAAAATTATTAATTATTTATCTAAATATTTTAATAAAAAAAATTAATTTTCACTAAATTATAAATAACTATACTTAAATTTTATTTTAAAATTTCAATTAAAATTTTTAATTCTTACCAAATTACAAATGATTATATTCAAATTTTATTTTAAAATAAAAAAAGTTTGAATATATTATTTTATTACTTATCTTAAAAGATAAAAAGTCTATAGATAAAAAGTTTATTGAATGAATGAGGTGAAAATGTAAAAATTAAATCAATAAAAAAAATTATATCAATAGATGATAGTGAAAGATGAAGAATTAGACTAATGAAAGAGAATTAATTCTTAATTCGTGATTTTTAATTTATCTTTCTACTATTTAATATTAATACAAATAATCAAATGATTAATAGGGTGTATGTAAAAAAAAATTATTAACATTATAAAATATTTTACATTATGAAACTATAACTTTAAACAAAGGAATATTATTTCGTTTAAATTTTTGAATTACTTCAGTTGAGTTCACCTATGTGAAGATGTTTTTTAGGACATATTGTCACTGGAGCATTTTTAATGTAAAGTTCTTCTAAACAAATTTTATGGAAATTTTATTTTACGTTAAGCATGTTTCATTATTTTTATGCAATTTTTGTAAGTTTTGTTTTAAATGTAAATTATTTTAAAATCCATACATATATTATTTTTCATTTTCACTTCAATTCTGAAGACATGATTGTTGATATTGAAAATTCATTTTTTATTCACAAGACCTAAGATTTTTTATAAGATCCAAATTTTAATTTAAAAACCCCACCTATATACTACATCAACATGTTTTGAGAGTTTCTTTTAAGACGTGTATTTTAAATTTCATACCTTTGCCTTAGATACACTGTTGGATGTTCATCAAGTTTTTCCTTTTAATTTTCAACTATGAAAAGAGTGATTTAAAGTTATGGACTTTGTCAAATTCTCGGAAAATATCATACAAAATTTAACACTGCCATATGAAAGCATCTTTAATGCATCTTTAGTGCTAGAGAAAATTAACAATGGTCTAAAATTTTAAATTTATATCTTATAAGAAATTTTTGTTGAAATATATTGATATCATATAAAAAATTAAAATTAAGATATAAATTTTGTACAATATCTCGTGTTTTCAAAGTAAAAAATACATTTTTAATATCAACAATATGTTATTAGAATATCAATATTAAATTAATATTTAACTATAATAATTAAATTAAATTTTAAGTTGTAAAAAATTATAATAAAAATAAAATAAAAAAGTGGCTTTTTAAAAATTACTAAAGTAAAACTGATAAGAATTGAAACTCATTTGACGGAAACGTGACTTTTTCTCTAGGCATAAGCTACCGGTATTTTTTATCATCTTAAAAAATGATTATGATTTTGTTCTCTTAAACTTAGATTCATTTTCATTTGAGTTTCTTAAATTAATATATATATATATATATATATATATATATATAATTTTATTTTGACTAATTTGAAAAGGTCAACATGAAGTTATTAGATATTAGACATGGCAAAATGTGAATTTTGGGATTGTTAGTAAAAAAAAGTGATTTCTAACTATTTTTAATCTTATGTGATTTTGAAATATGTCTTTTGATAGTTTTCAATTATCAAAATAAAATAAAATCATCAATAGATATCTTCCTTTTCTTACAATTATCAAAGATAAAAATTTATTTCTAAATAAATTAACAAATTGAAAATTGAAATATTCCAAAATCAAGTTAAGAAATTATCTAGCTTCGTCCTTTACAGAACATATTAAAGTACTAACAAGTTAATTATTTATTTTTATACGTTTCAATCTTTAAATTTGATTGAAAAGTATTATTAACGTTAATCATATATCTAAAATATTATTTATTTTGAAATGAAATGTTCCTTCGTAATTTTCTCTTTAAATACCGTAATTAAAAAAAATATAAATTATACTTAACTTGAATATCTTATCAATGTAAGACTTTTAGACTCATTAAAAGATTACCTTTTGAAACCACACACAACACAATCATGGTCTACCATACATTTCACATGCAATAAGTTTTAATGAATTATTTTGTAATTTGGTTTTAATTATTGTTTTGAATGTAAAAATGGTTAAATATAATGTACGAGATAATTTGTGTGAAATTTTGAAGGTTAAATTGTAAAATATTTAGAAAAAATTGATGTTAATAAAATTTGTAGAATTTTTATAACAAGGAGATAATAAATGCAATTAAGTTTCCTCGTCAAATTAATTACTATGTTCATAATTATTTTTATGCTACATTTTCTTTCCCACGTGCGACATTGCTTTCACAAAATTGCTTAAGATACCACATTCTATAAATTATTTTCCACAATGAGACACAATTTGGCAAAAGGAAAGTCTTTTTTCTAATCCATGAGAAGTTGAGTCCTCCGTAAGGACTTTTCAATGGTTTTTTCTTTGCAGTTATTTATTATTATTTTTCATTTTAAAGTATTTAGTTTTAAAATTAATTATTAAATAAAAGTTATTCATGTATCATATTTTCAAATCATAATATCATTTAAACTAAAAATCTCCTTTTTATTTTATTTTTATGATATTTTTTAATAAACTTTCATATTTTTAATTTATATATTAATTACTATTAACATTAAGTTTTTGTATTAAAATTAAATTTTAAAAAATAGTTTAGTTGAACATAAAAAATATTAAACTTTTCAAGTTTTTATTTTAATATTAAATATACACTTAACTTAAATATAGTTGAACATAAAAAATTATATTAAACTTTTTAAATTTTAGTTTGATATTAAATATTTTTCTCTCTTTTCTTGTTTATTTAAAAATAAACTTAATATTAAAATATTAAAAAGATAATAGATAGCACTTAAAATAAAAAAGATTAATGGACTAAGTTTAAATAATTGGTAACATGTTTGTTATTATAAAAATGAGACATTTTTTTTAGTGTTGAAAGATGATTAGTTCCATATGTATTTTATTTCGTGCTAATTTGTTGTGCTAGTTTATCCTCAACATTACTTTTTCTTAATTTTGTAGTACATGGTGATTAACACAGTGACATGAAGCAATGTCAACTTCCTATGGTTGGGTAATACATATTATAAGGGTTTGAATTTTATAGATATCTTGAAGTTGATTATGGTGTTCCAACATTTGTACTAAACAATTAATTATAAAATCTCCTTCGAATGTTTTAAAATAATGTTGAAGATTGTCATATGATTCATCTTGATGATGTTGGGATGGAGTAATGTCATATGTGTATGATTGATGTGGTGGTTTTGAACTTGTATTTTACACTACAATGTCAAACATATATCGGAGTCAGTGCTTGATTTGGAGTTCAACATGTGTGAAGGTTACACTATCAAATCAATATACGAAGTTAGGTAAGATAAGTCATTTAAAAAAGAATCAGAACGGTTTAATATATTGTGGAGAACTAAAGAGCTACCCTTAGCTATGTATTTTAGTTGGAAATGATACAAAACAAAGTGATGACTAAAGATATTGAATTGTTGAATAGTTTGAAAAACCCAACATGATTTACTTCTTGTTGCCATGAAGGGCATGAGATTGAAAGATAAAGAAGAAAGACAACACAAGGAGAAACACATAAAGAATAAGAAGGGCTTATAGATAGTAGGATCAAGTAACAGAGCACTTTGATAAGTTCCAAAAATACATTTTTATTCCTTGTAATGGGCTTAGCTATTGTCAAAATAGATATGTTTAGCTTGAAAAGAGCCCAAACTTATTAGAAAAGGAAATTCTTGCATTTTGAGAAAAGATACTTGGATTGATTGACTTTTATGTTTATGTGCAAAAATTGGAGTCTAAGATGTAAGTAATTTGTTGAGCACAGGAGGTTGGTGCTCAGCAGATTCATGGTATAAAGTAATACAAGGATCCCAGTTGCAAGGTTGAGCACTAGAGATTGAGGTTGAGCACCAGGAACTAGACTTAGGAGTTGCACTCAGCACAGGAAGTTGGTGCTGAGCGAAATTCAACTAGAGAGCTATGTCAAAAGAATCAAGCATGAGGCTGAGCACAAGAGCTGGGGCTGAGCGCATTAGCTCCAGAGAGGATTGTTAAACCAAAACCCAATTTCGCCGGACACATGGATTGGAGGCTCAAAACCTCAAATTCCTTCAGTATGAAGAATTCTCATTCGTTGAGCATATGGAGATGAGGCTGAGCAGAAGCTTTGAGAAGGAAATTAATTTCTACGACTATAAATAGGAAGAAAGGGAGAAAAGAAAGACAATTATGCTGGAGAGAGAAAAGTAGAAACCAGAGAATAAGCTATATTCAATCTTTTATCTTTTTCTCTTGTAATCTTGGTTTGGAAGGATCATTATGATGATGTGTAGTTAAATTCCCCTTTGTTGGGATTGAAAAACTTGTAATTCCTTTGCAACTTTGAATTCTATACATATATACGTGCTTTGTTTCTACATTTCATGATTTAACTTTGAGTTTAATGCTTAAAGATATAGGAATCTATGTTCATGATTTCGAGGTTAGATTGCTATTGGGAAATAAATTATAATCTTGATCTAAGTTAAATCATTCAAGGGCATTAGTTGTTGGGAACAGAGTTAATAATGTTAAGTTCTAATGCAATAATCAATCTAAGTAAATCAAGGAATTTTGATGTTAGATTCTTAGGTAATCAAGAGTTGGGAATTATCTTGGTTAATTTACGGAACAAAGAAATCGAGTGTGTGATTATATTGTGAACAAGAAGTTGCAGAGTAATGATAAAGTGAATTCAATGCCAACTCTTTATCACATTTGAATTTCTCAATCAAATTACTTTGTTTCATTGCATTGAAATCTTTGTTAAATGTGTTTACATCATTTATATGAAGCTTCACTGTAAATCTGCCTTTAAATTTCAGAAGGAATTACTAATTATCTAAATACTCACTAATCCCTGAGAATACGACAATCATCTTTCAACTGTGCTACAGTTGACTCAGTCCATTTGTCGAGAAATTCCATCACATTTTTGTTATAGTTGAGTTTGGTAGAGTAATCCATGGGTGTAGAGGAGGGAGATGATACAAACATGCCGCTATCATTAAGTAAATCAAGGGTATATTTTCTCTGAGAAAGGTGGATTCCTTTGTTGCTTTTAGACACCTCAAATCCAAGGAAGTAGGTGAAGTCTCCTAAGTAACTTTGAAGGCAATATCCAGTTGTATGGTAATATGAAGAATTTCAACTTCATTGTTGTCAGTCTCAATGATGTCGCTTATGTATATATGGAAGGTCGTGATGCTAGAACCTATGAACTTTAGAAATAGAGAATGGTTCGCAAAGGATTGCTTATAGTTTTTAGACAAAAGAAAGGTGGAAAGTTTGACATACCATTGTCTACTAGCCTGCTTAAGTCTATAAAGAGACTTGTGAAGCTAACATACCTTATTTTTCAGAGTGGTTGGCGAGCTTGGTGAGGTTTCATGTAAACTTCTTCAAGTAAGTCTCCATGGAGGAAAGTGTTATTAACGTCTAGCTTCTTTAAGTGCCAGTCATGAATCACAACCAAAGAGAATTAAATGAACAATGGTTATTTTTTCCCCAAAGAAAAAAGTGTCAATGTAATCAAGCCCTTTTAGTTATATGTATCCTTTAGCTACAAGCCTAGCTTTGTACTTGTTAACCGAGCTATCTACACTGCATTTTACCTTGTAAACTTACTTACAACTAATGGCAGATTTGTTGGGAGGTAGATCAATTACAGTCCAAGTATGATTGGCCTTTAAAGCTTTTCTCACACATTTCTTTGACCCAATGCTTATTTTTGTAGGCCTCGGTATAGGAAGTAGGTTCAGTATTAACATAAATGGCCATGATCACTCTTTTGAAGGACAAGGATAATCTATTGTTGGAAATGTAGTCTTCAATAAGATATTTGATCCTGATGTTAGTATTAATAAGAGTAGTATGGTAATTTTTAAGATAAGTGAGTGGCTGTCTAACTCTTGAAGTATGTTTGAGGGTAGGAACATGAGTGTTATTATCGGGGTCATTAATATTTTGTTCAGATTGAAGATTAGCATCGTTGTCAATACTGTCAGTATACAAGTCAATAATCACAAGCAAAAAAGGTTGGGTAATTTTCTCATTATCAATGTACTTTGAGTAAAGAAAATGAGTTTCATAAAATAAGACATTCCTAGATAGATCAATGTTGTTAGTTTTAAGGTTATAAATTAGAGATCCTTTAGTGTTGGGCTAAAAACCAAGAAAGATTTCAGGATTAGCACGACTATCAAATTTCTTTCTATGACCAATTAAACTGCTGATATAGGATAAGCAACAAAAAACCTTAAGGTTTCTAAGATCACAAGGTTAGCCAAAGAATTTTTCATAAGGAAAGTCATTATTCAAATAGGGAGAGAGAATGAAATTAATTAACTAGACAACATGTTGGAGGGAAAAACACCAAAAAATTAGAGAAATATCATAATAAAATAGGAGAGCTCGTATAACATTCAAGATATGTTGATGCTTTCTTTCAACTATCTCATTTTGTTGGGTAGTTTCAATACAACTGGTTTGGTGAATAATTCCTCTTGAATCAAAGTAAATTCTCATAAGAAACTCATGACCATTATTAGATCATATGATTCTAACATGCCTGTTAAATTGTCTTTCAACATAGGAGATAAAATTTATTATAAGTTTTTGGTATGCATATGATAAACCCAAGTAAAATGAGTACAATCATCCACAAAAATAAAAAATACCTATGACCATGTAAGCACACATTGGGATAAGGTCTCTAGATATTAACATGCAAAAGGATGAAACGACAGTAGCATGTGAATCAGTTATATCAAAAGGTAGTCGTTTTTGTTTAGCAAAATGGCAAGCATCACATGGTTGTTTATCATTACATTGAATGTGAAAATGTTGTTGTTTCATAAGCAGTAGACGTTCATAAGACAAATGGCTTAATCTAGCATGCCCTAAACAAGTTTTTGTTACATAAGTTCTTTGCTTAGCAGCAGTAATAATCCGACATTAGCACTAACTAAATTAATTCTCCCTTTGTTTTTCTTATCCTGAATAGTGAAAGAAGTTGCAAAAAATTAAGATCATAATTTATGAAGTTATGAAGAAGACATTTTCGAGAAAGAAATTTTTGTTGAATTTGAGTAGCAGGAAGTGTTTCTCCATGAAGAAGATTCACAATAATTTGGTTAACAAATTTATATGAAAGAAAATTAGAAAGGGATGAATAAATGTGATCTATTACTCCATAATATATAATTCAAGAGGTTAAATTTTATGGTTTTGAAGAATTCATACCAATCATTATATTTGAGGCATGTGTTAAAAAAGAAGCAGTCGAGCTTAACTTGAGAGGCACTAACAAAATTATCATAATTGGATTGAGGAAGCAAAGACATTAAAGGTTGACATTGTTTGTGGGAAAGACAAAATTCTTGATTTTTGAAATAGAAGGTTAACTGGTGTCATTCTTGCTTTCATCCTTCACTTCAAGATTGTTAATAACATTGTTTTTACTCTTATAAAATTTGTGGTAAGGAGGAAGATCATGTTTCCTATAACATATATCAATAATGTGACCAACTCTCCCACAATGAGTGTAAATCTTCTTGTTATTGGTTAAGTTCTTGTTGTCATGGCTTGAAGGAAAACCATGTTTTTTGTAACATATATTTTCGATGTGTTCGGTCTTTCCACAAAGTGTAAGAAGCTGCAAGTCCAGTAGCAACATTAATTTTAGACTTAAGATGATTAATGAAATTGTTACCTTGGATTTTTCTTTCTTGTTGTGACACATAAGAGAAGATTTTGTTGATTGAAATGGGATCCATAAAAAAGAACATGTGACTTCATGTTACTCTATTGACCATTTAAACCTTCCATGGCATGATCTTCTTCCTTCCTTTGTATTATGGTGGATTGAACAACACAAATGCATTTGGTGGAACACACACATGTTGGGTCAGGTATAAAATTATTGAGTTTGTCCCAAATAATAAGTTTGGTAAAGAATTCTGTAATGTTAGAACCCCCCTGTCTTAGAGATGAGGCTTTCATTTGTAGATCAGAGATTCTCAACAAATTCTCTTGAAAATACCTAGACTTCAAGTCATTCCAGATTTCCTTCATCTTGTCCATCCAAAGAACACTCTATCGGATCAAATTTGAAACTGAGTGGACCAACCAAGAGACCACCATGTTGTTGCAGCGCTTCCAAGGAGAATAAGAAGAATCAGTCTTGGTTGGTTCTTTTGCACATCCATCAATAAAATCAAGTTTGTTCTTAGTACTTCGGGTTGTGATCATAAAGAGACTCCAAAAATGGTGGTAGTTGGTAAGGTTAAGAACCGAAGATACGATGGAAATGGCAGGATTTTCATTAGGGTGCAGGTAGAAGAAGTGGTTGGTAGAAGTAGTCTGCATAGTTGCTTTAGTCATGATGAGTAGAAAAAAACAAGAAAAGAAGCAAGAAAGGTTAAGGAAGGAAGAAAGGAAAATATCAAAGATATACAACAGGGCTCTTTAATTGAAGAGCTCTAATTCCATCTTGAATTGTTGAATAATTTGAAAAACTCAACAAGATTTGTTTGTTGTTGCGAAGAAAGACATGAGATTAAAATACAGAAAAAAAAGAGAACAAAAGGAGAAACACAAGGAAAAAGAGCTTTTTTATTATTCTGTATCGAGTATAGGCTAAGAAGCAATATATGTATATATATATATAAAGGAAATAAGATCATTAAAGAAAGAAAAACAAAAAAGATATTCAATGGTAAAATTGGTTGGAGGAGTGATACTCAACAGTTTTTTCAGTGGAGAAAAAGTCACTTTTATAAGAAAAAGACAACTTATCCCCGTATGAGAATTTAGTAAGGTTGCACTATGTTTGTAATCATTGTTCGAAGTGGATCTCTATACAAACATTTCCCATTTAAATGAGGAGATCATTTATTGCACTTCAACAAATGAGATCTATGTAATAAAGGAAACATATTAGAGTCTAGCTTGACTTCTCTACTAGTATTTCGAATGTCGTGCCTTGTTGTAAAAGTAAACTAGGTCATTTTAATTTTAACTTTTATAATAAATGAGTGTTTAACTTTATATTAATAACATCATTTTAACTTTTATAAAATGACTATTTAAATTTATTTTAACAACTGAAACATTAAATATATTTTTTATTTTTGGTTTTGGAAAGAATTACGTTTTCTATTATTTTTATGATACATTTATATCCTCCAATTTCAATAGATTTTAATAGTTAGATAACAAAAATAATTTTAAAGTTTTCAAAAAATATCCAAAAATTACACTAATTTTTATATAAAAATTTTCTATTTCAAAAAACAAACTTTTTAAAAAAAAATTATTTTCATTTGAAAATTAGTATTGTTTCGACTAATATTTCATATTAAAATGTCTTAAGTTTTTTTTTTCTTAATTTCATTTTTTAATATTTAAATATATATAAATAAGTTACTGTTTATATATATATATAAGTTATTGTTTATAAATATAAACTATTTATCTTTAATAGATTTAAACTATCTAATTATAAATTATTATTCATTATAAAAATTATCTTACATTATATTCATTATACAGATACAAACAAAATAATTTTGTGCATAATAAAATCTGTGAAATTTGAAGGTGAAATGCTAATAGAGACTTTTGAAAAGAAAATAAGAGATGTATATGATGAGACTGTTAGTGAAATACCATAGGAACTTTGGAGGGAAATTTGAAGGTGAAACGTTGATGGAGACATTTGAAAAGAAAATAAGGAATGTATGTATATGATGAGAATGTTACTTGAAATTCCTATAGTAATCCCTTGTAAATTAAAATTGTATTTAATGTCACAACGGTTTAATAAAACTAATGATCATTTGTTATAAAATTTAAACATAGTTTACTTTTAAAGCAAAAACACAACACTCAAAATACCAATTGAGAAGTAAGACCCAACATATTATAGCACCATGTCTATGGGTGTAATGGCGTATTTTGACCAATAATTTTGAATGGGCCAAAATAATAAACTTAAAATTTAGATATATAATTACTATTACAAATAACAAAACAAATGAGCACATAATTTAATATAATTATAACTATAAATCACATTTGATTAAAGGATTATCCTTTATTCTTTCAAATTCTTGAACACACCACGCCAATAATTGAAGTTGAACTAATATTTTTAGCTATTTTTTAATGTAAATAACCATATTGTTGACAAGAAATTCATCTTTCATTTTATTTCGTAATTTTGTTTTGATAATCTTAATTACAGAAAATGAATATGTTTAAATACTGAGATATGTAGGATATAAAAACACATAATAGTTAAGATTTTACTATTTACCTGTAAAGAATTTTCATACCAAAATATTTTAAAATAATAAAAATTTAAATGAGTTAGATGGTAAAAATTTGGAAAAGAAAAAAATATATTTAAAGCATTCTCTTCATAAAAAAAATATAATAAATAGTAATGTTTCTGGAAGAGTTTAGAACAAAATTGAAATTGAAATCAATTTTTTACGACAATATTTAAATTTGGCAAAAGATACTGAGATTCTATGACAGAAACAACTTGAGCACTTTCACTTCCAATCTGAATTTGAAATTTCAATATTTAAATTTATATCAGAAAAGAAAAATCTATCTTTCTTAGTTATGTTTGTGAAAATTGTGATTTTTTTAACATAAGATTATAAATATATAAAGTAAAATTTGGTAGAATGTTAAATATTTTTAAAATGTTAAATTTTTTCTAATAATTTTTTAAATCAAATTTTTAATGATAAAAGTTTTAGAACTAAAAATTATAGAAAAAGTTGAGAACAAATGTTTCAAACTTTTTAGAAATGTATAGGACGAAAAATTTACATTTTATTATAGAGAAAAGAAAATACTAATATAATAAAAAAATATAAAAAGATAAAAATATTATTAAAAAATAATAAATTTATTATAAATTATAAAATTTAATGATTTCTTTAATATAATTTACCATTAATAAACTGAATATTTAATAGAATTATAATATATGTACACTTCTAAAATATCTATATACTAACTTAACATTACTTAATTAATATTTTGTAATTAATTTATTGTGTATTTAATGCAGTGACATAAATTTGTTTCATATCAACTAAGTGTTGAAATGAGATATTTATGAGATATGTTAAATGAAGTTGTAAATTTAATATTTTTCTATTTGATAACATTAAATGAGATAAGTTATAAAAAATAGGGTTAAATATATTTTTAGTCCTTTAATTATTTGTTAATTATGTTTCGAAGACATCTCAGAATTCCTTTTTATCTTTTTATTTTTCTTTTTTATAATTTTCTACTTCACAATCATCCATCTCTTAAGCTTCTTTAATTCTTTTTCCTTCTATTTTTTCTCATTTTTCTCTTCTTACATATGTTTTTATTTGTCATCGATGATCATTTACACATGTTTATAAAGTATAAGAACAAAATAGGTTCAATAGTTTGCTCGAGAGACAAAACACAATTTTGACAAATAGTTCGAGAGTTAAAAACATATTTCATCCTAAAAAATAATTAAATTATTTTCATTTAAAAAACTCGCCCACTCCCTCGATAGATAGTTTTGGAGATAGTTTTGGTATTGAGAATCAAAGAAAAGAAATCATGTTTAGAAATGCAAAGGTGAATGGAGAATAAATTTTCGCTCATGCACAACTTAAGGCCTGCGCATGTTCCTAATAATGTTTTAAGTGCAGTTTTCTCTTACTTAAATTGGTGCTTAGGCCTAAAGACATGCATCTTATCCTCCTAAAGTAGGGGCCAAGGAGATGAAAGGCTTAAATGTAGCAATAAATATGGTTACCAAGTTTTCACAGGGCAGAGGTGCGATGAGGGAATGTTTGTCTTAGGCCCCTAACTAAGGTGGTGGGGTAAGCGTAGGAAGTTGGAGCGACAGAGTGGGCTTTTGATAGGCAGAATCAGTGTGAAGTGTATTGGTATAGAGCTCATATATATATATATATATATAGAGAGAGAGAGAGAGAGAAGATATGAGTTGGGTATGTATATTAGAAATTGAGGAATCTATTTGGTATTGAAGGGGTAGCAGAGGTAAAGTTCTTATCTAGCAGTTCAGAGGTATGAATGTGAAGGAAGGGTGATGTGAAGATTTTTCAAGCTAATCATCATAGAAGACAAATACATGTTGTCTTTTTGTGAAGCAGGTGGAATGCAAGATGGGATGTTAGTATCTGTGATGAGTTTTAGATGCTGTTAGGTGATCTTATTATCATCTTAAAGTAAATTTGTTTCACAGACAATCTCTTTATGTGTTTAAGATACTAAATTTAAGTTTGCAAGTGTTTGATATGTTTAAATTGAGGTCTGACAAGTAACTATCTTTGTTAAAGTTGTTTTTGGCAGCTACAGGAATTTGACTGAGCTTTGTAGACATTATGATTGATTTGTGTATACATATTCTGTAGTTGAAAAAAAAAATGTCTTTGAATTTTACAAAATCACATATAAAAGAAATAAAATTTAAATAAAAAAAAGACAATGAAAAAGACAAGATGGTGTAAAATATAAATGGTAAAGTGTGTCATTAAAACTAAATAATTTACTTTTTTGGGATGCCAAGGCTCTTACAGTGGTCCTAACGTGAGGATCAAGTTGAATTCCCACCATACAACTATAATCCTCATGATCATTAATAGTAACAAAATTCATAAATAGCTCAGTAAATTAAAGTGGCAAAATCCCAAGTCATATATATCATTCATGGTTGCACGAAATCTGCAAGAAAGAAATTAGATGACCACACCAATTATGATTTGCACGCAACAACTTCTTGAATCATTCTTACTCCATGACATGATCACAGAACAAAAAAGAGAGTCTCTCCATTTGCTTACTACGCAAATTTAACACAACTAGTCTATATTAAGACTAGTGTCTTGCGATTTCTTTCTGTTCTCGTGAATTTTGCAGACCAATTTTCATGGTTTTCATATTATGTGCTCCAAACATGGTGTGCCTACCACGTGCCTCTGCTAAAGGCAGCAGTTTAGGAACTTCCTCCAACAAGAACAGCTGGATCTTTCCTGAAAATATCGAAATATAATATTAGTTCTTGTGTGTATAAAATTAACTTTTTAATTTGTGTCATGATAATGAAAAAGACCCTTAGCTTGCTGTTTTCACCTGTCGGATATTCGCAAAAAGCATATACTAAAGAGACAGCGTAGCTATTATTGTGACTAATAGTTATATATATATAAGAATGATTAAAAGATAATCCATGTTAACTTATATTCTAAAATGTTTATTCATTAAAGAATTAAAAATAAACATTTTTTATGAAGTAAATTACTAATTTTCATTATTTATAATAAAAACTTATTCTTTATACCCACAAGATAAAAATATACGCTTAATAATCTATTATAATAATATAATAATGAATGAGAAATGGTTGTATTTTAGTTGAGGGTCCGAACATATCATAACTCGTTTATAATCTATTCATAACATATTTTTTATAAAAATGTTTCATTTATATTTTAACTAATAGTTTTAAAGTTGTTTTGGTAAAGTTCAAACAATTTTTTTTCACACCTTTTATTTTAAATCTTATCTCTCTATACCAATTCTTTTTTATGACAAAAACAAACAGAGAATAAACGTGTGCACCCACCCTTTCTCTTTTTCTCTTGTTATTGTGAATCAACTTTGATTTTTTAACACTAATTTTATATCTTTTAATATAATATTTAGTCATATCAATATTTCCATTTTAACACCCACATATATGAAAAAATAAAATAGAAAATGGCAGATCATAGAAAATATAATAACACAATAAGAGAGATAAATATTAAATATGTATTTATTGAAAGAGTATTCATATATATTTACAATCAGTTATACAATTAGTTGAGTACTTACTTAATTATTTATTAAAATATTATTAGCAGATTCAAATATTATATATAGTATTATTATATTATATAAAAAATTGTGAAATTATATGATATAATTTCTCTAGTAAGCTTTCTATATACTGTATATTATCCTTCTTCCTACCACCTTTTTCAACTTAACTGCATTCATTTAAATTCTTTATCTTTCTCTTTACCTCTACATTCCACCTCTCACCGCTGAGAGAATTGAGCTTGTATATATATTATGTAGCGCTGAGGCTGAAGAAATAAAAGCTACTATAGAGTACTGGTTTATTTGAACTTACTGTCTCCGATATAGCAACTGTTTGATCTTGAACAGACCGTTTAGCGTGGATTTCATTAGGATTTTTCATCATATCTCTCTGGCTCGATTTTCCACCATCACTGGTTCGTGCTTCTTTGATGAATATAGCTGTGTTCAGCTTATTGTTAACTAGAACGAATGGTTCTTCACGTTGTCCACAATTGCTTGCAACGTTAGCAGCTCGTGTTATCTGGTCACTACCACCTTCTTTTTGTACCTGACTTCTACGTGCATGAGCAGAATATGACTTTGCCAAATCTATTGAAAAATATGAGTCACTGTATTGGTTACTGAACGGTGTGCTCGAATGATCAGAAAATGGAGTCCATTTATCCCGAAGTGGTGTTCTTTCTTCTAATTTTGATAAAAGCCCAGCAGGGCTTAATTCCTTTCCTTGTAATTCAAGTTCAACAATCTTCATCTTCTCACTCTCAGTTATGTTATGCTTTTTTCTTGGACTACTATACAATCTCTTGTCCCATCCAGCCGTTGCACTATCAAAGTTTTTTCTGGTTGCCCCTCCAATTTGTTGTGCCACCAAACTTATGATCTCATACTCATACCCTTCGAATCTATCACCTACACTTGCACTGAATTTTCTGTGTTCCACTTGGTGACTAGTAAGTTGCCTTAACAGAGGGCTTGATTGAGGGAAAGATGGATTTTGAAACAGATGGGGCTCTAGGTTGTCGATGGCACAAGCTATATGTGTGTCGAATTCACACATGTTGCACCTATAGAGCCACCGGTTATTGTAATTGCTGGGCTTGTTGCACAAGTCACAGAAGAACTCATAGGGTGGTGAAAACTCAAGTTTGATTTTGTGGGGATGGTATGTGATTGCAAGGGACACGGGGAGTGCAAGACACAAGGCATGAAAGAAGATACTGCATTGAGCACAGTGGTAGCAGAAGCCCATGACATGGTGCCCACATGCCACACAGTTGGGAGTGGGTTTGGTGGAAGGTATAACAAGGAGAAGTAGATCGTGGGTTGGATGTGAAGGGTGGTTTGTGGTTAAGGGCATCTTGTAGCAGACATGGTGAAGAGAGAAAGTACATGTTTTGCACTGGTAATAGTCCTCACCACACTTAACTTTTAGCTTGCATCCAAAGCAGAGAACAATATTTGGTGTGGAGGGTGGGGTGGTGCATTCCAAAGGATGTGGATGGCTAAAGTGGAAAACATTTGGGTCCTTCTGTGGTGATCCCATTTCTCTTTTGGTTAAAGTACTTCAACAATTGAACTTGTCCATCCTCGTGTCTCGTGTGTACACTATATATATATTGTTATGAGGTGGTTCGGTTTCCTTCTTCTACTGTTTTCTTTTTCACTTTCTTTTTGGTGGCATAAGTGAAAGCTAGCTGTTACGGGTGTTCTTGTCTCTATATGCTGTTTGGACTTATCCTAAATTCAAATGCATATGTTGGGGGCACTTGGCTGATTCTTGTTGGAAATTCAGTAATTTTTATGTTTTGGATTCTTCATCTGTCAAACCGATGTAAAAGGATTTGCATCAAGGGAGAAGTGATCAAAGAAAATTTTATATTTTGATTTTACAAACAGAAGATTCCCACGTTTTAGCCGGCGATTCTCTTTCCTTCATTTATAATCATGCTCACTGCACTTTCTTTTTCTAAACCCTTTTCAGTATATTATTTTAAAGGCTATCATTTGATCGCAAATACTTGTTTAAATAGAGCTATGTAAATATAAGAAGAATTCAGATTTACCTCTTATCTTTTATGGAAAGTCCTTTTTATTGGGTTGTTATATAAGACTTTATTTTATTTTTTACTAATTTCACTATAATTTTTAAAACTTTTTTCTTATTTCTATTTAGAATTTATTCATACTCTAATTAATATTTTATTTTATTGTTAGTTTAAATATATACTTTTAAAATAAAAAGATATTATTTTTCATTTTATAATCTAAAATTTTAAATAAGACTTCAAATCTTAAATTTTATTTCATGTTAATATATTTTAGTGAGAAAAAAATTTAAAAAATTAAGTCACCTTAATGACTCTATATCATTCTTTTAAAATATCTCAAATCTATTAATTTTTTAGTAACTTTATTTTTCTATGAAAAAATATATTTTAAAAATAAAAATTAATAATTATTTTATGTAATTCCCTGAAAAAGTTAGACTACATAATTTAAAATAACGAGATTATTAATATCTCTTATTAAAATTATAAATTATATATATATATAGTTCAAGTTATATATAAATATAAATTTTATGAAGTTGATATTTTTTTAAAAAGACGTATTTATATTAATTAGAATGATTTAAGATATTAATTATTAATGAAAAGCATTTTGAATATATATGAATACATGTAATTTTTATATAGAGCAAGCAAGATCTATAATCATAGGAGGAACAAAAGAGTCAGCATGATGCACAATAAACTGCTACAAAGCCAACTTCAAAAAGCATATAGAGTTAAGTCACTGCTAATTGCTAACAGTAACATGGGCTTGTGCAACCTCGTACAATTTTATTATATGCAATACTGAACCAACTATTATTTCGCCTTTTACTACAAAACAAGTATATGCCATATTTGGCTAGTTTGCTTCTCCAATACTCTGACCTGAGTTTTAAGATTTTCAGTTAATATCCAAAGTTTAAATTCTTTTATAATAATCTCCCTATTTTCATATATATATATATATATTTCATATTAATTATATAGATTATATCTTTGAGAATTAAAATTTTCAACTCCCTTAAGGCAATCCTTTTTTAATAATACTAATTATTTTTTATTTAGACTTATTTTATCACCTTTTAATCTTGTCTAGAAATATTTTTTATAATCATTCTAAAAATCGGATTAGAACAAATTATTAGTTCAAAAAATTGATCTGAAACAATAAAAAAATTATATATAATATAAAGTAAAAAAAAAAACTAAAACTGGTAAAATTAATAAAACATTTTAATAACAGATTTAATCTTCTCCTTAAAACAACATATTTTTTAAATTTATTTACTTTTGCTGTGACTTATTTTAGAAAATATAGAAAGACAATATTAAAAAACAAATTTCAGTAATTATAATATTATTTTTAAATACATAATCTTAATATTAATTATTGTAATAAAAAATAAAATTATATTAATAATAAAGTATAAAATTTATTAAAATACATAATTATCTGAACAAATTTAAATAGTATTTTCTTAACTTGTTAATAAATTTATTTTATATTTAATATATTATTATTAAAAAACCAAATTGGTTTCTTAGTTAAACTTTTTCTATCGAGTATACTTCAAAATAACAATTATTTAAATATTTTTACTTGAACCTCTAGTGTTTTAATTCACGTAATGTTTTTCTTTTCAAATTTGAATCTAAGAAAAAAAAAACACTTAATAATAATAAATAATTCAAAGAATTATGAAATATTTTATTCAAATTTAATATATAGTACAAAAATATACGGAAAAAAGAAATACATAGACCTCAAACTATATTTTGTTTGAATTTTCTATGCATTATCTTAACTTTTTTATTCAATATTTTTATAATATTTTTGCACAACCCTATCCATTTCAATTTCTGTTTTCACTTTACTATATTAATAGAAATTGAATTAATAAATCAGTTCCACATTGAAGTCTCAGAATATATATTTAAGTCTCACTCTTAATTTCAATTAGGCCAAATTAACCATTATTTTTGTCTTTCCTAATTTTTTCATTACATTTTAATAAATAAAGAGTATATTAACATTACACATATTTAATAGTACCAATAATATTGTTATATTAATGCATTTGAAAACAACTATTGATACGACTGTGAAAACAAGTGTGTGACTTTGTGAAAATAAGTGGTAGCTTGTTTCAATGACAAGTTAAAATACATTACTTATATTTTAAAATAGATTATAATTTTTTATTTAGTCTAATTATATATTAAATTAATTCTATATTACGAAAGTGAAATATTTTTATTTAATTAAAAATTTAAAAAATTACAACATGCTCATATAAAAATTTATGATATATTATTGGTTAAAAAGTCTAAAGTTTAATTTTTAACAACAATGATGATATCTTTGAAAGAGAAATCAAGCAAATATATCTACACAAAGTACACCAGAGGATATGCGAATGCATGTGAAAAAGAAAGAGATTGAAGAAGAGAAAAATGATATTAAGATTTATTTCTTGTAAGAATAAAAAAATTATACAACATAAAAGAATAAATAATGTTAAGCTAAAAAAAACCTATTTTTATTTAAGTTGCATATTTTTATATCTAACTTGACAATCATAACTATTGATCTCAATTAATAGAATCACCAATGTCCCAAATTATATAATTTACTAATGGTGACATGAAATTATATGTTGTCACATTTCACATCTTAAATTCTCTTTCTCTTCTTTCTTTCTCTCTCACCCTCCCTCTCTCTCTTTACATACTATTATATTATAATTGAAAAAAGATATAACACAACTTGGTAACACATTAATTTAGATACAAATGTCACATGTTTACATCTTATCCCTAATCCTAACTATTATTTATAGTATCATATTTTTGTATTAGATGTATTAATGTAGAAAAAAAAAATTATAACTTTTTTACTACATTAGTTTTTGAGTAATTATGGTCTAATGAAACATATTTTTTAAAAAAATACCAATTACTACATAGATTGGACTAATAATCAATGTAGGTGGTATGATTGGTATTTATAATGTCTTTTATGTTATATATAGATAGTTTTGACTATTATGATCAAAATGTTTATGTGATATATAATAATACAATATTCATAATAATATATGTTGTATATGAATATCTAATGTGGTACTATAGTATTTTGTAAATATGGTTCCTTTTAGTGGGTGAGTGTTGACTTAAAATGATAATAATGTGTATTATTAAATATAAGAAAATGAAATATCTTAACTTCACTAATCATCTAATCACATAAATAAAATATCAAATGGTAAGAAGTTGAAAAAATTCTTGTATCCCTTTTAGTAGCAAATGCAAGTAATTATCTTGCCATAATATGCTAAAGTTAGTTTTTATTGGAGTGATACAAACCTTGTTAAAGGTAATGAGTAGTTTTGCATATTAAATAAAAGTGATTCAACATGGATCTTTTATGTACATTGTCTAATGTGAGAATTGAGAATGTGTATGATGCTTGATAGATATAAGATGTACATGATATTGATGTTTATATTTATGACAATATGAAATGTGTATTACTTTGAAATTGATGTTATTTAAATTTAAATTTCCATAATGCTTAATTGAACTTGGTTGACCAATAGTTCTAGAAAAATATATTTTTTAAAAAAATCTCTTCATTTCTTTTTGAATAATTAAACTTTCTCATTGATTTGTGGATGGTGCTGGTAGACCACTTTGTATTTGACACTATAACTACTCAAGAGACCATAATGACTCAAGACCTTTTCCAAGAATTGCAAAAAAAAAAAAGAAGTTATCCAACATTCATAATAAAAACTATTATTTTTACACCATCAACACTCTGGTGCGCTAAACTTAAAGAAATAATTTCTTCTAAGAAATTCACAGCAATTTTAACATCCTACTTTTTTGAGAACATAGCTTTTTACCCATCTAAATATGTGGTTCATTGTAAACTGAGATTTATTCATTGGTTAAGGAAGCTTAAAAATGGACATATGCAAAATCAATTTATTTTAATTGATTTTTATTAATCTCCAATTCTTGGAAAGTGATATATAAAATGCAAATGTGAGTGTCATGTTTAGTAAGTTTCAGCATCTTTATTTCAGTTTTATTTTCTAACGTGAACGTGTAATTGCCTATAATTATAATGAGTTTTATTTTCTATTCTGATCCTAATTTTTTTTTATTTTTGTTTTTATTAATAGATATAAAATTTTTGTCTCATAACTTTAAATAAAAAAATATAAGTATATCTAATTTTTATTATTTTAAATATTAATTAATAATTTAAAAAATAAAAATTGAAAAAGATATTATCAAATATTTAATATCAAAATAATTCATGTTTTTTTTTCTAATGTTAACCATTAATAAAAAAATATAATTTTAAATTAAAATATTAAATAACAATAGAATAAATGTTAAATAATTATAAAAAAATAGAAAATATTTAAACATATGTTTTATAAATAAGTTAAGAAATTAAATACCAAAAAAATTAATATAAACTTTTAAAATTATCTAATAAATATTTTAATAATGTAAAATGTGAAGTATGATAATAGAGATGGATACTAGAGAGTATGTGTATGAAATTTAAAAAAAAAATATTATATATATATATATATTTATTGTATCATTTTCTACAAATTTGTGATGATTCAAATAACAATTAAAAAATCAAATTAATTTATCATTCTTATTTATAATATTTTTATGTATATTTATTTCATTTTATTTGTTATAAAGAGAATGTTAAATTTATAGCAATATTCAAAATATGATATAAAAAGTATTCTGGATTCATATATGATTGAAGAAAGAATACGGAAAAAGAAAAGAAATAAAACAACACACTGTCACATAAGTTTTTGAACAATAAAAAAGTGAAATTATTCATATTAATTCTGATAATGAAATATTTAATTAAATTCCTACAAGTACTTACCTCAGCTTTGAACATCCAGGGTTTTGGTTATTTAAATAAATAATTCAGTTCGTTATTGAGAAAGGGACTTCAGAAATCCATAATCGATGGGAAAAAAACAGAAACAGAATATAGAAAGAAAGAAAAATTTCTAGAAAACGAAAGTTGTTCGATATCATTAAAAGATAGATTAACTAATATTATTAGCTGGGTTCAATAAGATAAACTAATATTTTATCGAAATTAATTTCATATTAAATTTAAATCATATAATTTTATCTTAATAATTATAAATTTTTAGTAAATATGAAACAAATAATCTCTAACTTAATAAATTCATTAGTGGTTTTTTCTTAAAAAAACGTTACGTTTGTAAGTTAAATAGATAGATAAAAACATCTAGTTATATTTTTGTTGTAAAAGGTACACTGTTACAGGAACGATATTCCACGTCGGTTCTAGGGACATTTTCACGACGGTTTTAAAACTGACGTTGATAAAGATGTCGTAAAAAGTAATATTTTTTACGTTGGTTCAAAGTAAACTGACGTTGCATAGTCATGACCAAACAACGTCAGTTACACAAATAACTGACGTTGTAAGAGTACATACTTTTCTACGTCGGTTATATGTATAACCGACGTAGAAAGTCTCTACCTATTTTAAAATACAGTTTCTATTTTTCCATTTTTCCTAAATTTTCGTACCTGTATATTTAAAATCAGACCAGCAAACAATTTTATATATCACACCTGAAGCAATTTGAAAACATTTCAAATCAATTTTATATATTCAATTGTTATAGTTACATAAAGTTGATCTATTTAAATTTGATCTATTTACATAATTACAATTGTATAAATAAAATTACAATATAGTCTACTATTGTTGCCTATTTCTAATGTCTAAAAATTTCTGTGCCCATTTTTCTCTGACTTGATCGATAGACTCTTTAGGCAAGGGCTACGTATCACTTAATACCTGGAACAAAATGAAAGTATGTTAGGTACATGACAAAGTAGAAAACTTTACCAATAGAGTTTTGGAGGACTAACCTGTCTCCAAGTATCTATGATATTCCCAAAAACTATAAGTCACATCCAATACATTACATAGTAGCCACATTCGTAGCTACCCATTTGTCTATTAACCTATAATCAATTAAACAAATCATTAGTTGTGAAAAATACATATTCAATATTATAATGATATTAGAGAATTAAAAGTAACCTTACATTTAGGATTTCTCAATATGGGTTAGTGGCTTTGCTGATGTGCATTCCATCAATGGTACTGCACACCTTAATAGCACTGTTGAGAAGTTATTAGTCAATATATGAACATTACTTATATTTGAAAACACAAACTTTGAAATACTTACCTATTCAAAATATTCTTCAAATCAGTATCTGGTTTTTTATTCATAGAACAAAACCAGTATACCGTCTTCTCTGGACGAATGATGAGGAAGAATTGCCAATGATGCCTAGAAAAATAAAATGTTTAAAATATAACTCAATCACAATGAAAACAATAATAAACTTATATTGACACTGGAATAAATAAGTTCCAAGATATATCTGCCTTTTGGATGCCTGGATCCAATTTTGGATATATCTTTGTACTTCTTCCCTTTTATTTCCAGCTTGTTGGATTGACTAAGGCTCAAAAAATCCATAAACATCTGAAGCTCCCTGCTCCTCGGCCAATTCATCCATCATCTAAAAAATGAAAAATAATAACATTTTATATATTAAATAATCAAATCGAAATTATAAAAATAATAATAAATAAATATATGTACACACATTGTCCAAAGTTGTAAAATAGAGATGTTGAGATCCCTATTACCCAATGTCACCTCTGAGATGTCAGCATATGAAATGTAGAGAGGGAATCTTGCATTATCTATCCCAAATCTCTTAGCATCTCACTGAATCTTAAAGGAGTTTCCATAATATTGTACAGAGGCATGGATCAACTCAACAATTGGATTTTTTGGGATAGTTGCTTCTTTTCCTTTAGTATGTTCAGAAGCAGCAGCAGCAGCACTAGGTTTCTGAACATCCTACATGTTTAAAACAATACTGATTAGTACACAAATAACATTTTAAGTCATTAACATAAAAAATTACATACATACCTTTTTTCGAAAGTTGTCGGACTAAATGTTCGGGCCAAGCAATGAATGTGTGAAGGGCCTGTCCCACTTTCTGTACCTCATCAGTAGGTACAGGGACTCGAGCATCAGCATCTCGAATCTCTTCTACCACCACTCTCAATAAACCAGGTGCCAAAGGCACACTGTGGATGGTAGAAGCCCCTTCTTGAACTGAACCAAGGGCCACCAATCTTGGTTCAAGCAACCCATCCTCCACCAATAAGGCACACTGTTTCTTCTCAACAGATGGACCTGTGGATGCATGATATATTTCAATTTACATTTTAAATCAAGACATATATAGAAAACAAATAAGGATTTTACGTGTCGGTACAGATGCAGGTGCAGCAGCAGCAACAGGAGAAGCCAGAATTGGAGCAGCGTTAGTGGAAGTACTTCCCATTGTGCCAACAGATGGAGGAGATGGTTGAACGTGTTGGTGGGAAGATGCCATCCTAGCTGCCAAGTCTGGAGACATGCTAAGTAGCTGCTCCTGAACCTATGTTGCGATGACCGGTGTCAGCTTCGCTGTGAGCTTCTTCTCCAACTCCTCTTCATTAATTGTTGAGCTCTGGGTATTCTTGACTGGTGGCCCAAAATATTGTCAAATACCCACACCCCGAACACGGCCGGGGTGTTCATCTTTACCAATAGCAGTGGTCAGTATATCCTGACGACCA
This sequence comes from Lablab purpureus, assembly GCA_030347555.1. Lineage (NCBI taxonomy): Eukaryota > Viridiplantae > Streptophyta > Magnoliopsida > Fabales > Fabaceae > Lablab > Lablab purpureus. Next base: position 4,326,376 of record CM059254.1, read on the forward strand.
CATGGAATGAAAGTTCCCTGTGTACACTGCTCCTCTAACGAATCCTACAATAAATTTAATACATTATATATAAATATACAAGTCTAAGAAATTAATCATATTCGGGTTAAAGAATAGTAACTTACAATCCTATCAACAATCTCTTTAGCCTCCTCAGATGTCATCTCACCGGAAGGCTTTTGACGAGCTCTCTTCCAAGTTTCATGACGTTTAGGAGGAGATGGTGGGGAGATATCATCCTGGCTTATACCAGAACTGGCTAGCTCTTTTTCTCTGAGTGCAGCCTTCTCGTCCATCATTCTCTCAGCCAAGAGACCATACCCCCCACGAGACAGACGGTGGGGGGTCAAATTCTCCTTCTGAATCTCCTTGGCCTTTAATCTTTTCTCCTGCAAAATAATTGATATTAGAATATAATACAATAACTTAATAAATTTAAATTAATTCATACCTCCCACTCTGGGCCAGTCCTAATCTCTACAAATTTCTTCCAATCCTCCTCAGATATGTCATATCTTTGGCAAGGAGTAAGTCCCTTGCTAACGACATCCTCAGCATAAATAATGTGGACTTGACTTGCTAACGAAATCCTCAGCATAAACCCATTTCGTCAAATTGAACACTGGTATTACTATCAACCCAAACACATTTAAATAGAGGAACTCTAAATTTACTGTAGTCAACCTCCCAAATTTCCTCAATCACTCCAAAGTAACTTATGGATGCCATGATGGGGTTTTTATCCTTTGAACTAGAAAAGTGCATGGATGTGGCCTCAATAGATACTCCACTATTTTGAACTATGTTATTGTCATCTTGTGACTTTGTGTAGAAGGAATATCTATTAATGTCGTACCCAGTCCAAGTGATGATGTTATGTTTTGGTCCATGAGCTAGCCATTTCAATGTATCAGATGCATGCTGATCTGAAAAAATTTGGCTTCTAAACCAACTGACAAACTTGTTGTTATGCTCCTTCACCAACAACCGTTCACCCATTTTGGGGTTTTGGGTCCTCAACATTAATTGATGAGCAGATATGTAAGGAAGAACTTCATCTGTATTATTCAAAATATACAAGTGTGCTTGACTCAACTCAGTAGTATCCTTTGATTGAACTTTTATACCATGAGTACCCTTTCCATTTATCCTATCATCATATTGACTTGTAGGAACACCCACGGCTTGTGCTTTTGCTAAGTATTCTGAACAAAACTCTGTAGCTTCTTCTGCAATATACCTTTCAACTATAGAAGCTTCAGGTCTGTATGGATTCTTAGTATACCCTTTGAAGATCTTCATGTATCGCTCAATTGGGTACATCCACCACAAATAAACTGGGCCACATAACCGTATCTCTCTTACAAGATGAACAATTAAGTGAACCATAATATCAAAAAATGATGGAGGAAAATACATCTCCAATTGACATAGTATAATTGCTGCCTCATTTTCCAACTGATCTAATAATTTTTCATCAATTACCTTGGCACATATAGAGTTGAAGAAAAAACATAGACACATAATTGCATTTCTCACATTCTTCGGGAGTATGCCACGTATAGCTACAGGTAAGAGTTGCTGCATCAAAACATGACAGTCATGTGACTTTAACCCAATTAGTTTAAGATCTTTCATTGACACAAGACTCCTAATATTTGAAGAGTATCCTTGTGGAACTTTAATACTTCGAAGACATCGACAAAAACTAGTCTTCTCTTTTTTGGACAAAGTGTGACATGCTAGTGGAAGATATGTTCTCTTGCCTTCAGATCTTGGATGCAATTCCGGACGTATTCCCAATTCACAAAGATCTTGAAGAGTATTCACTCCATCCTTTGTCTTACCTTTGATGTTCAAAAGTGTGCCAATTAGACTACCACATACATTCTTCTCAACATGCATCACATCAATACAATGACGTACATCTAGATGACACCAATATGGAAGTTAAAAAAAAATTGATCTCTTCTTCCACTTGCTTCTATCAGTTGATTTATTTTGGGTCTTTCCAAATTCAACATTTATGTTTTTCACTCGATTATAAACTTCTTCACCTGTTAACGGTGACTTAGCAATTTCATCCTCCTGGCAACCGTTAAAAGCTTTCTTCAATCTTCGGTATGGGTGGTTAACTGGAAGGAATTTTCTGTGTTTATTATAAATTGTCTTCTTCCCATGTTTCAATTGAAGATAACTTGTATCTTCTTGACAAATAGGACATGCATGATGACCCTTGACACTGTATCCACTCAAGTTACCATATGCTGGAAAGTCATTTATGGTACAAAATATCATTGCATGTAACTTGAAATTCTCCTGTCGATACCCATCAAACACCTCTACTCCTTCCTCCCACAACAATCTTAAGTCATCTATCCAAGGACTTAAATAAACATCTATGTCATTTCCTGGCTGTCTTGGACCTGCAATCATCATAAATAGCATAACATATTTCCGCTTCATGCACAACCAATATGGAAGATTATAGATCACCAATAAAACTGGCCATGAACTGTGGTTAGTGCTTAAGTTACCAAAAGGATTCCTTTCATTTGTAGCTAGTCCAAGTCTAAGGTTTCTTGCATCACTACCAAAACTTGGAAATAGACAGTCAAATTTCTTCCACTGTGGAGAATCAGTCGGATGTCAAAGTTGTCCATCTCGTTTCTTTGAAACTGAATGCCATATGATATTTTTTGAATCTTCTTCATTAGCAAACTATCGCTTAAACCTTGGAATTATTGGAAGATACCATATAACCTTTGCAGGAGGACCCTTTTTATCACTATCTTCACCAAAACCATTACCATCTTTGACTTTGTAACGTGATACACCACATTTTTGGACACTTGTGAAGAGATTCAAACTCTTTTCTGTATAAAATACAGTCATTAGGAAAAGCGTGTATCTTTTTATATTCTAAACCCATTGGACTAAGTATCTTCTTTGCTTCATACATACGGTTAGGCAATGTGTTTTCATCTGGAAACATCTCTTTCAAAAGTTCTAACAATTCATTGAAACTTTTATCACTCCAACCAAACTTTGCCTTCAAATTCACCAATCTTAATACAGAAGACAATCGTGTGAAAGTTGTACATCCAGGATACAAAGGCCTCTCTAAATCGGTCTTCAATTTATCATATACAGGTGCATGTGCTTGAAGAAAGCTCTCCTGACCCACATCACGAAGCATATCCTCTATTTGATCTTCCATACTGACATCCTCCTCCTCCACAGTTTGTGATACTACTGGAATATCAATAAGTTCACCGTGCCATGTCCATGTGGTATAATTTTTCATGATCCCCTCACAGATAAGATGTTCTCGTATTATATCTACGGTTTGAACTCTTCCATTAACACACTTAACACAGGGACAATAAAATTTTCCATTCATCTTTAGACCATTTCGTTCAGCAAAACTCAAAAATTGTTCAACTCCATTCTCATACTCTTCTGATATACGACTTGCATTCATCCAACTTCGATTCATTTTCGGATTTTAGACTACAATTAAGAGTTAATAAAAAACTTATTGGTCATCAATGAATTTAATATCATTGATTACTATAATAAAAAATTATCAGCAGAGTTTGCTATAACATTATTTAGTAGAGTTTTCTCTATAAGAGAGACAAACCCATTGTAACAAAATTTCAGCAGAGTTTCCTCTGTTATTTTACTAAATCCAAATTTTCAAACAACATCAAATATATCAATAAAGCCAAATGGGCACAGCCAGATTATCAGCAACATCTTGTACAGGCATTTGAATAAACTAATCATACAAACACTATTTTACAAAACAATAAATAAAAAAAACAATAAAATAAAAAAAACACACAAACCTGGCGCGACGGCGGCAGTGCTGGCGGCGAAGGGGCTGATGGTAAGGGAGCAGCGTTCACAAGTGGCAACGGCGATGGCGACCTGCTCTAGCGGCGACAAGGAGAGCTTCCAGCGACGACGATGACCTTCGCGCAAGGGGAAGAGCTTCGCGGCGACGGGGTTGACGACGGTGAGGGGGAGGAACGACGTCGTTGTCACAGAGGAGACATAGACTCGCGGCGGGAACGAAGACGACGAACAGGGAGCGCGTTGAAGAATAGGAAAAGTGAGGAGGGAAAGGGGGGAGTAGGTTTAAAGGGGTTTCTACGTCGATTGTAATCTACAACCGACGTCATAAGTGCAACGCGAAGAGTTCAACGTCGTTTAAGACAACAACCGACGTAGTAGTTTTGGCATTTTACGTCGGTTCTGCAAATAACTGATGTAGAATGTAAAATTCAAAAATTCTATGTCGGTTTATGCATACAACTGACGTAAAATGGTCAATTCAAATTTGCCTATGTCGTTTGTGTTGCAACCGACATAGAATGCTGATGTTAAATGGTAATTTTGTAGTAGTGGTATATCACATAATATTTTAATTCACTTTTTTACAAGTGTTATTAATTATATACTTTTTTATAGTTTTTATTTTTTAGAAATTTGGTAAGACCTATATTTTAATAATATTTTATCTACTTGTTAAAAAACAAGTTATTAAGATGAAAAAATATTTTATTTTTGTGATTCAAAAATCTCATATAAAATATAATATTATGTCAATGTAATTTAATGGAAAAGTTTTATAATATTTAAATTCATAAAATATGTTTATTATACTTGTAGAGTAGAGATAGAAAAATGAGACTCACAAATTTATGTGTGTAAAATATATTTACTTCGCTATCCTCTTTTAAAATGTAAGTAGTGTTTTGTATACTATTTGAATATAAGATGGAAATATGGTCTCTTGCAATACCGTAGATTTCACAAAAATATCAGTGTATGAAAAGAGGTATTGGTTTATCAATTGTTTTATATACATTAAAATATTTTTTTTTCTTTTTAAGATTTATTTCAGCTTTTATTTTTTATACTTTATATATGTATTGTATTAATTTGGTATTTTCTAAATAGTGAAGCTTTTTCTCTCAATTCAATCTATGTATCTACATCCACTAAATGAATATGTGATTTTGATATTGTGCATTTATCTTTCTCTAATTGAAAAAAATAAAAAATACATAAAAATTTACTAATTAATATTTTTAAATATTTTACTAAAAATAATATTATTTCAAAATACAGAAAATATATGTAGAAGAGAAGCTAAATTAAAAAAATATTGTATATATTGGTAAAGTAATACTAACCTTACCATTATGTTTCTTCCTATAACCCACATCGTGTATTGAATGGAATGGAAGTGAGCAAAGTCTACTATAAAAGATAAGAAAGTTTTTTGTGCTAAGCCAAGAAGGAGCTTATAATTTGATCATAATTTTTTCTCGTATTCCTTTCTTTCTCTCTCGTATATTGACTAATGTTAACTGATAACCTGAAAAAATAATTATCAATATTTTTATTTGATTGATTATAATAAAACATATCCTAAAGAAGATATATAAAATAATTTCTTAAATATATAATTTCATAAGAATCCAATCTAATGGAAAGAATATTTATACAAGTTGCTGATTTACAAGTTAAATAGATTTTAAAAAAATGTTGTCATAATCTATGATGCAAGTTGTATATCCTGGGAAGACACAGTTGCACCTGAATGTGAACAATCATTTATAATATATATATATATATATATATATATAATATTATTACAAAACAAATAAAAATACAAATCAATTGATATATTTCATATGTTATAGACACATGTACAGGTAGTAATTGAATAAGAGTTTTGTATATTTAGGATAATGTGTAAAGAATCTGGTTGAAAAAAATATTAAATAAAATTCATTTGGAATATGGATTATTATAAAGATCCATGAAGAGATGAGCAGAAGCAAGAAAAGGTTTGTTCCAACAGATAAAGATCAATGGGCATCTTTGATCAGGGTGAGAGATACGCATATCCATTGGGTTTAGATTTTTTTCGACCGCACACCAATTGTTCTAACAATTTGGAATTTGGTTTCATGGATACGGATGCTCTCACCTAGGTTAGAGTTGCTAAATTTATTCATTTCCCTTATGTTTACGTGTTTTTGGTTTTTATTTATTTGAATTATTGTGTTATATTCTTTTGAACAGGGCTTGAATTTGCATTCAGGAAAAGTGAAGAAAAGATGTAAGTTCAGAAATCAACACCGAAACCTCTGTTGAAATGAGTTGACGCAACCCAGGATTGTTATTCTTTGGTACATGAACCTGCCTAAGCTTCTGTTATGTCAAATTCAACTTGTGTATTCTTCTGTTATGCTATGTTAATTGTTGGAATATGTTATGTCAAATTTACTGTTTTGGAATATGTTAATTGTTGTCACAAGCACCTCCTATTCCTTAAGACAGGTTTTTTTGGGCTGGCAATTGGTTGTCTTCTTTGGTGGGAAGATGTGTCTGTGAGATGTTTGTGAGGATCTTTCTATTTATCTATATTGTTGAAAGGGATTTGAGTAAATATGAATGTGGCATTTGCAGGTATGTAAAGTTTGGGGACAAATTCCAATATGATGTTCACTAAGCACTCTTTTATGCTGTGGCGGAAGAAGAAACTAAGCAGAACACAGATTGTGAAACCTGTGGTGATCGTTGCTATGGCTGCACACTTGAATGTGGCCAATGCAAATGCTAGTTCCATGGAAAATGACTATTTTCTAGAAACAATTTCAAAAGGATGAGATCTACTTGGCATAGAAAGAAATAATGAGACACATGAAGAAAATTTGTTGACCTCCACGCCATATGGGTTTTGTTCTCATTCAAAAAGCAGAGTTTCAAGCTAATTTGTTCTCTTCCTCTTTTTTTAGAATATTTGAAAAGTGATGCCAAAACTATTGTAAAAACAGGGTTTTCAAGTCGATATCTATTATGATTAGAGTGAATAGATATATATACAGCAGTAGCAGAGATAAAATATTTCTGAAATAAAAATGGTTCAATATATGTAATTAAACTAATTTTTATAATTAATCTTGAAAACTAATTATTACAGTAAATTAATCTATATTTGGTAATTTACAGTATAGTAAATCAAGCATAAATCTCAACAAAAACATATTAAGGTGAGATGAACATATTAAAGTGAGATAAAACATGAAGAATTCTTAGCTATGAAGAGGGAGCATGAGGAACAGAATAATAAGGGAAGAACTGGATAGTTCTTCCCAAAGCCCATATCATTTATTTTAATGATTTGGAAGTGAACTAATTATTTTATAAAGAAAGGCTTCATTACTTTACTTTTAATAATGGAGTTGTACTGATTAGAGCGCGAACTATGTGCGGTGTAGTCATTATATAATGTGTTGTCCATAGTTCTCTCTGAAGCTCCTACTGAACAGCTATTTCTAATATTTTCATAAGTTTTTATAATGCTAGTTCTTTTGACAAGTTTGTTGTAGCTTTTTGATTGGTCGTATGGTTAGTTTCTCACAAGAGGAAGAATTTATAGATTCATGCTCATCATCTATTTTAGATGCTGAATTCTCTATTGCAAGAAAAAGTTCAAAGAAAGGAAGATAAAAGAGTAATTTTAGATTGTGGTGCCGGTTATATAAGTATAATTCTGAATAGCTAACATTATATTTTCTCAGTACTTTTATATTTGTCATTTTTATGCCTTTTTGTTAGATAGGTGTAGGCTTTTCTTTGAGTTCCGACCAAGTAAAAGTAATTTTGCGTGTTGTCCAGCAATATTCAGTAGAGATTCAATTTGGTAAATTTCTTCTCTTGCATCTTTCTCTAAATTTAATTTCTTCTTTTATATATTATCTTATTTCTTCTTACTCTAGTTCGGATCTTTTCAAGATTTGATTTTATGGAAACCACTGAAATTTCTTTTATCATAAATGTAATATTTTTTATTTAAATTCAAAAGTACTGTGATTTTATTAGTAAGAGACTAGATGATTAACTTTATTATAATTTCTAAACAGTTTAATCTCTATAATTTTTGTAAAATAGTAGTGTAGATAATAACAAAAGTTATATATATATATATATATATATATATATATATAACTTTCTAACGAGTTTATGCAGCTAAATGGTACATATGATATAATAACGATTTAGCACAATTGTTGATCTAACAATATCATGAAAGTTTAAATAATAATAATAAAATCAGATCATAAATATATTTTCTATTTAATCTTATAATTATTCAATTTACAAAAAAGGATATTTATGATAATGTTGTAAAAATTAATTCCGTATGTATTTTAACATTTAAAAAAAAATATATTATATAATGTGATATAATTTGTGATATTATTTTATATTATTTGAATTGTCTCGTTTCATATAAAAAAAGATATTAAAGAATATTAGGTCTTTTCTATTCAAGTTTTCAATAGTATGGAAAGAATATTTTGTCTTTACGACGTAAAAAGAATCAAATATACATTGATGATTCGAATTCAAGGGATTATACAGTAAGTTTTAAAGACTTCAAGTAACATTCAAAGTTAAATGTTAGATGCAGAATTATATTAAGAAGGGGGGTTCAATTGATATAAAGATTTATTGAAAACTTTTTTGTATCATAAATTTTACTGATGCAGTATACTGAGAAATAGTTGACTGATTAATGCAAAATAGTAGATTAGTTCAACATACAGAATATAAAGGATGATGAAGGATAAGAAAAGATAACACCAAGGATTATACTGGTTCGTTCTTTATGCAAGAACTACATCCAGTTGGTGATTTGTAACTCCAACAGATCTTAATCACTATCAGAAATGAATTCTTTACAAAAATCTTTCTTGAAGACTACAAGAAACTCAAAGATCCTATTCTAAACTCTATAGAACAGACCTTAAACCACTGACTCACACTGAGTCACTGTGATCACCCCAATCACAGATAACAGTGTTCGAAAACCCTCTCAGAAATCTCTACCTAGAGATTAAAAGAATACAAAGAAAAGGTGAAAATAAGATTCTTCTTGAAAAGCTGTAAAACAAATTCTGCAGAAATCTTTTGCTCTGATCTTATGCAACTCTGTATGTATTCTCTTGAATTCTTTCACACTCAGATTCGTCCTTGAGAGTTGTATATATAGGCAAAGATAAGAGCTATGGCTCGTGCTCTGCTGAAAGGAATAAAACGCGTTCTGTTGTTTTCTGCATAAAAGGGGTCCTGGAAAAAAATAGTCGACTGAAGCAGCAAAGTAGTTAGCTATTTTCATTAAACTCATATTCCTGGTACATTAATGAAAATAGTCGACTAATGCAACAAAATTAGTAGACTGATTGATGATTAATATAAACACCAGGTTATTATATCTCAATCAGCTTAACATATAATCTAACATCTCCACTATGCTGTATAATCATAAACCATTAATCAAAGTCCCAGCAACATCCTTAAAACATCATCAAATTCAAAATCATCAACAAACTCCCCCTATTTGATGATGTCAACCTGCAAAACCTGTAGAAACACAAAGAGAAGAGATGGAAGATTATCTCCCCCTTTGACATTAGCAAATAACATATATAAGCAATTATTAGCAGGTTTAAAAAGCAGATATTAGCAGAAAGTATGTGTATCAGTAATATTACAGACCCAATTGTTCAAATTGCAGAAACATAATATTGAAAATATTTAAAAGATTAGAAATAGAAAAGATTAGGCTCCATCATCATCTTCATCATCATCATCATCATCTTCAGCATCATCCTCTTCCATTGCAGCAGTGTTTGGTGTATAGGAGCCATCAAAGCTTTCCACTGTAACTTGAAGTTTAGAGAGTTGTTGTTGGATAAGCTCAATCTCATAGTCTACATTTGTAAACCTGGCTACCATAGTCTCATGTGTATCTCGCTGCATAGAAGTAAGCACATTAAGTCTAGAAATTAACATGCGTTCAAATTCAGACATAGGAACTCCTTGATATGTAGGAGGTGCTGAATATGGAACCATTTGGTATGCAGAGTAGTCTTGCTGGTTCCTTGATGAGGTGCCATCATTAATGGTTGATCTTGGTGCAGAAGAAGAAGATCCAGATTCGAAGATCCATTCATCATTGATCTTGGATAGGCCCATCTTTCTGAGATAGCAATTGTCAAACAGGTGCTTATGATTGACAATCCTTGTGGTTTCTCCTTCAGTTGGGAAGTTGAAGTGGTCCAGAAACTTGGAAATGAGGATGGCATAAGGAAGCTTATGGTCATTGAGACGCTTAGCCTTGAACATATGACCTTTGATCACATACACCCAGTTAACCTTGATGTTGTTTTTCATGCAGTGGATCAAGGCTAAGTCTTCTTCCATGAGTTGAGCATGGTTGCTCCCCCTGGGTATAAGCTGCCAAGCAAGAATAAATGCCAATAACCTCTCATCCCGCTTCATCCTGCCAACATTGTACTTGAGAATAACTGCTTCATCAACATTGCGCATGCAGGACTTATAAACAGCATCTTTGTTCAAATCTGGTACTGATCCTGTATTTCCTTTGCTAATCTTCACTCTTTCATTCTTTAGTCCAGCAATCCTTCTCCATAAAGAGTTGTCTATTCTGATTTCTCTTCCTCTCACTTGAGATATCAACACATTGTTTTCTGCTTTAAGGTTAGCATAAAACAGTTTAATCAGATCAATGTAGAAATTACCTTCTAGTTCAACAAACTGTCTTAACCCCTGTGTTTGAAGAGTATTTTTCACAAAAATCAGATTCTCATTGTTGAGCCAGTTGAACTTCAGTATCTTTGGAGTGAGAATCAGCTTCCTCTGCATCTTTAACTCCACAGCTTCAACTATTTCATTGTGTGTTCTTCAGGTTCTGATTCAGTCTTTTCTTCTGAGTCACTTTCTGCAGCAGGAATTGGTTGAGGAAGCTTGACACTGGACCTTATACCTTTTGGAAATCTTTTTCGGTTGGATTAGAAGGTCCAACGGCTGATTCTGGAATCGAACAGGTTGAGTTGGAGTCCCGGATGTGGAACCTCTGTTCTCGTTAGTTCTAGGCTGGTTGATGAGCGGCGACTTGTGTGGGTACACGATTTCTTGATGACCTTCTTAGTCTTTGAAATGCAGTAGCAATTGGTGCATCAGAGTCATCACTCTCTACTAGGAAATACTCATTTGTTGACATTTTAGCTGAAAAAAATGAGAGAGTGCAGCAGTACTGTAATGCGAAAATGCAGCAAGAGAGATGCACAGTTGTAGTATTTAATATGCAGAAGGATTAGAATTATATAGAGAGATTGATAGACATGGTCAAACAAATATTAATCAGTGAATATTTTGAACAAATTTGCACTCAATCATTGATGCTTAAGGTCAGAAAATGCAGAGAGAATATGTTGAGAAATGGAAACTCAGTTTTGCAAAACCAATAAAGTAGCCTCACATGCATCTAAAACTGTTCAAGCCTTGAATGACAGAGCACCCAATGTACGAATTGGTCATTTACTGATTCTGTTTGAATTGTTTTGATGACATTTAAACTGATTTCTTGAAAATTCAATTGAATTTAATTACAGTTATTTGAATTAGTCAGCTAGTCAAAGCAATTAATAGGCTGTTCTGATAGAAATAACACCAGTAGGCACATTAAATGAAATACGTCTGTTATTTCTTAGAAATAAGCAAGCTATTTTATGCAACAGTAAAACAATTATGTCAGTTAAGTGAAATAAGTCTCGACTGTTACAAGAAATTAACACACTAAAATCTGCAGCAGTATAATATTTTTGTCAGTTAAATGAAACAAGTCAACTATTTCATAGAATTAACAAACTGTTTAACTCAGCAGCAGAAAATTTAAGAAAGATGATTGATGTTTAGGATTCCCAAATCATTTCTAAGTTTGAAAAACCTATCACGACCAAGAGGTTTAGTGAAAATATCAGCTAACTGGTCATTAGTAGAGATGAATTCAATCCTACAATCTTTCTTTTCTATATGATCTCTTATAAAGTGGTGCCTTATTTCAATATACTTAGTTCTAGAATGTTGAATGGGATTCTTAGTTAAATTAATAGCACTAGTATTATCACATAAAATGGGAATATCAGAAAGATGCAGATTAAAATCACTTAGCTGTTGTTTTAACCATAGAATCTATGCAGTGCAGCTACCAGCAGCTATATATTCAGCTTCAGCTGTGGATAGTGGTACACATGCTTGTTTCTTGCTGGTCCAAGAAATCAAGCAGTTTCCAAACAAGTGGCATGTTCCACTTGTGCTTTTCCTGTCCAATTTGCAACCTGCAAAATCAGAATCAGTATAGCCAACCAAATTTAATTCATTACCAGTAGAATACCACAACCCAACATTCACTGTTCCTTTGAGATACTTGAGAATTCGTTTTGCTGCAGTAAGATGTGATTCCTTTGGATTAGCTTGAAATCTAGCACATAAACATTATGTCAGGTCTGCTAGCAGTGATGTACAGCAAAGAACCAATCAATCCTCTATACATGGTTGCATCAACTGATTTTCCTTTTTCATCCAAGTCAAGATAGCAACTTGAAGACATAGGAGTAGAGGCTTCTTTGCAGCTTTCCGTGTTGAACTTCTTCAATAACTCATTGCAGTATTTTGTTTGATTTATAAAAGTTCCATTGTGCAGCTGTTTAACCTACAATCCTAAGAAGAAATTTAACTCTCCCATCATAGACATCTCAAATTCACCTTTCATGGAATCTGCAAATTCTTGGCAAAGAGATTGATTAGATGAACCAAAAATGATATCATCAACATAAATTTGCACTAATATGAGTTCATTATCAACTTTCTTAGTGAAAAGAGTTTTATCAACAACTTCTCTTTTAAAACCTTGTGATATGAGGAAAGTTGTAAGTCTTTTATACCATTGCCTAGGTGCTTGTTTGAGACCATACAAAACCTTTTTAAGTTTGTATATATGATTAGGAAGCTTAAAATCAATAAAACCAGGTGGTTGTTCAACATACACATCTTCATTTATGAAGCCATTTAGAAAAGCACTCTTGACATCCATTTGAAAAAGTTTGAAGCCTTTAAGACATGCAAATGCAAGCAACAATCTAATAGCTTCTAACCTAGCCACAGGTGCATAAGTTTCATCAAAATCAATGCCTTCTTCCTGATTATATCCTTTGGCTACTAATCTAGCTTTATTCCTAGTTATTATTCCATTTTCATCAAGTTTGTTTTTAAAAACCCATTTTGTTCCTATAACATTCATTTCATTGTTTCTAGGTACTAGATACCAAACGTTATTTCTAACAAACTGATTTAACTCTTCATTCATAGTAGTAATCCAATTATTATCAAGCAATGCATCATGTATATTTTTAGGTTTAATTTGTGATACAAAGGCCATGTGATTGCAGAAATTATTTAAAGAATTTCGAGTTGTAACTCCCTTTTCAACATTTCCAATGATGTTATCCAGATACAATCCTTTTTGAGTCCTCCAGGATTTGGATAAGGCATTGTCTGTTGCAGAGTAGTCGACTGATCTAGAGTTATAGTCGACTGGTTCATCTTGTCTGTCAGCATCAACAAATTTTTTTGCATAATCTTCATTCTTTTCTAATTTTTCATACTTTTCAACATCTAAACCTGCAAGGGAATTACCTTTTCTCTCTTTTTGACATAAGAACTCATCAAATACAACATGAATTGATTCTTCTACAGTTAAGTTCTTTTTGTTAAAAAAACGATAGGCTTTGCTATTCATTGAATAACCTAAGAATATACCATCATCATCTTTTTCATCAAACTTGCCTAAAGATGCTTTTCCATTGTTTAGTATGAAACACCTGCAACCAAAAACTTTGAAGTATGCAATACTAGGAGTTCTTCCATTTAAAAGTTCATAAGGAGTTTTATCAAGAATAGGTCTTAGTAACACTCTATTAATCACATAGCAAGCTGTAGAAACTGCATCTGCCCAAAAATACTTGGGAAGCTTAGATTCACTCAACATGGTTCTTGCACATTCTTGAAGTGTTCTATTCTATCTTTCAATAACTCCATTTTGTTGTGGAGTTCTAGGAGCAGAAAAGTTGTGAGATATGCCATCTTTTGAACAAAACTTTTCAAAATGAATGTTTTGAAATTCAGTTCCATGATCACTTCTCAAAGAAACAATATTAAGATCTTTTTCATTTGAAATAATCTTTGCAAATTTCTTAAATGCATGGAATGTTTCATCTTTGGAAGAAATAAATAATGTCCAAATGAATCTTGAGAAATCATCAACAATGACAAGAACATATGAATTATTTCCAAGACTTACAGTTCTTGATGGACCAAATAGATCAAGATGCAATAGCTCAAGTGGTCTCCTTGTTGAGATGATGTTCTTTGAGTCAAATGATTTTCTTGACTGCTTTCCTTTTTGACAAAATGCACATACTTTGTCCTTCACGAATTTGACATTTGGAAGGCCTCTAACTAGACTTTTGCAGCTGATTTTGTTTAATAACTACATGTTGATGTGTCCACACCTTCTATGCCAAAGCCAACCTTCATCTTCTTTGGTCAACAAGCAAATGTTCTTGAGATTTGAGGGCTCAATGTCCAGCATATATACATTGTTTGTTTTTCTTCCAATGTGCACAATATCTGCAGTTTTACGTTGTATATAACACAAAATTCTGCATCAAAAGTGACTTTCATACCTTTGTCACATAGCTGAATTATACTTAGCATATTGTGTTTTAATCCTTCAACAAAGAGTACATCCTTTATCTGTGAAGAAGAGCAGTTTCCTACATCTCCAGAACCTTTGATTTTGCCCTTTCTATTGTCTCCAAAAGTAACAGAACCAGCTTCATATGCCTTGAAATTTATCAGCTTTGATTTGTCACCTGTCATATGTTTAGAGCAACCACTATCTAAATACCATAAAGCTCTCTTTGCTCTTTGACAGATCTGCAAAACAAAGTTAGTTTAGATATGTAGGTCCCCAAAACAGGTTGGGTCCTTTAGAGTTAGTAATAGCATATGATTTGGGTTTCCAATAGTATTCACCTCTTGAAATTCCAAAATTCTTGATATAGCAATATCTAGATATATGTCCATGTTTCAAGCAATAAGAACACTTTTTAAATCTGTTACTTGGATAAGATTTAAACTTTGCAACATGATAATGTTTTGCAGATTTTCCATAACCAAGACCATTTCCATTAGAATATCCAATTTGAGAATCTAGTACTTAATTAAGTGTATTATGACCAATTTGAAATTTTCCCAATGTTTTAATCAGATAACCAACTTTATTTTGGAGATTAATGTCGTTTTCACACTTTGTAGAGTTGATTTTATCACATTCAGACTTATCAGATTCCATCTGGTTTTTCAGTTCCAGGATTCTGTCTTTTAGTTGACTGTTTTCATCTTTCAGTGTGCTATTCCTGTTTTCCAGTTCCTGCAATTTGTTTTCTAGCCAATTATTCAGTCCTTTTAGTCGATTATTCTGATGATCCAGGTTTTTTGCTTCATCATGTAATTCTTTGAATGCATCAAACAAGGTGTCATAATTCTCACTGACATCAGAATCACAAATACTCACTTGGCTAGATGTTTCTTCATTTGCTACAAGGCACAGATTGGCTTGGTTTTCAGATTCAGAATCTGAAGTTGATGATTTGCTGGAATCACTTTCATCCCAGGCCATGTATGCTTTCTTGCCTTTCTTGAAGTGCTGAATGCGTTTGTCTTTGTCTCTTCTTTCCTTCCTTTCTGGACTTCTATCTTTTCTTTGATTCAAGAGAGGACAATCTATCTTGACATGTCCTAGCTGCCCACAATTAAAGCAAGAGAAATTAGAGGAATTAAAATCAGGTTTTCTGGTGTACCTCTTCTGATTTTCTTGAAATATGTCTTTTGGGTTATTCTTCCTCTTTAGGAACTTTCCAAACTTCTTAACCAACATTGCAAATTCTATACTGTCATCTTCTTTCTCTTCATCACTCTTTAAGCATTCCTTGGCTTTTAGTGCAAGACTCTTGTTCTTTTTATCAGAAGTCTCCAGTTGATCAAGTCTGCTTAACTCCAGCTCGTGTTCCCTTAGTTTTCCAAACAGAGTGGCAGTGTTCATGACAGTCAAGTCCTTTGTTTCAATGATTGCTGTGACTTTCGGCTGCCAGCTTCTACTTAGGCACTTGAGCACCTTAATGTTGAGTTCTTCATCATCAAATTTCTTTCCTAAACCCAGCAGATGGTTCACTATATGTGTAAAATGTTTCTGCACATCTTAGATGCTCTCTCCAGGTTGCATCTGAAACATTTCATACTCTTGGATAAGGGTGTGCTTTCTTGCTCTCTTTACCTCTATTGTACCTTCATGGGTAACTTGTAGAATATCCCACATTTCTTTTGCTGTTGTGCATTAAGAGACCCTAAAAAACTCATCAAGATTTAGAGCAGATGTTAAAATGTTTTTGGCCTTACTGTCAAACTGAGCTTTTCTGTTTTCTGCATCAGTCCACTGTTCCCATGGCTTTTCAATCAATTTTCCATCTTCAGCCTTCACTGTTGGAATGAAAGGACCATTAATCACTGCATCCCAGACGCCTCTATCAACAAACTCGAAGAATATCTTCATTCTGGCTTTCCAGAAGGGGTAATTCGCTCTTATAAAGAGTGGAGGTCTGTTGGTAGATGCCCCTTCAGCAAAGGGTAGCTTATCACCCATCTTGGATCTTTCCTGAGTACCTTTCAATTACCTGCTCTGATACCAATTGTTAGATGCGAAATTATATCAAGAAGGGGGGGTTGAATTGATATAAAGATTTATTGAAAACTTTTTCGTATCAGAAATTTTACTGATGCAGTATACTGAGAAATAGTTGACTGATTAATGCAAAATAGTAGGTTAGTTCAACATACAGAATATAAAGGATGATGAAGGATAAGAAAAGATAACACCAAGGATTATACTAGTTCGTTCTTTATGCAAGAACTACATCCAGTTGGTGATCTGTAACTCCAACAGATCTTAATCACTATCAGAAATGAATTCTTTACAAAAATCTTTCTTGAAGACTACAAGAAACTCAAAGATCCTATTCTAAACTCTATAGAACAGACCTTAAACCACTGACTCACACTGAGTCACTGTGATCACCCCAATCACAGATAACAGGGTTCGAAAACCCTCTCAGAAATCTCTACCCAGAGATTAAAAGAATACAAAGAAAAGTGAAAACAAGATTCTTCTTGAAAAGCTGTAAAACAAATTCTGCAAAAATCTTTTGCTCTGATCTTATGCAACTCTGTATGTATTCTCTTGAATTCTTTCGCACTCAGATTCGTCCTTGAGAGTTGTATATATAGGCAAAGATAAGAGCTATGGGTCGTGCTCTGCTGAAAGGAATAAAACGCGTTCTGTTGTTTTCTGCATAAAAGGGGTCCTGGAACAAAATAGTCGACTGAAGCAGCAAAGCAGTTAGCTATTTTCATTAAACTCATATTCCTGGTACATTAATGAAAATGGTCGACTAATGTAACAAAATTAGTAGGCTGATTGATGATTAATATAAAGAGCAGGTTATTATATCTCAATTAGCTAACTCTTTAACATATAATCTAACATCTCCACTAAGTTGTATAATCATAAACCATTAATCAAAGTCCCAGCAACATCCTTAAAACATCATCAAATCCAAAATCATCAACATTAAAAAAACTGTATAAATACTTGAAGAATAAAGTTGAATAAATAAAATTAATAGGCAATCAAGTGTCAATTGAGTAGGTGTGACCAAAGTCATTGTAATATTCTTTTAAATATACTTTGTAAGTGTGAACCATTCTCTCTTCTTTACTGAGAGATTTCTTTTATATTTTTCTGAGGTTTTAATTTCAGGGAGAGATTAAGACATGATAATGAGGAGTAGCTTGTGTACTTGTTATAATTATTGTTTTTTATTAGTGAAACTTTTTAAGAATTGTTCTTAAAGGAGAATTGAACGTAGCTCGTGAGTTTTGAGTGAACCAATATAAATAATTTGTATTGTTCTTCCAGTGTAAGACTGTGTAGTCTACTCATACTATTCTGATAGACTTTCTCTACAAAAAAAATCTAAGATTCTATTCACTCTCCCCTTCTAGAGTCAATTGTTCCAACAGTTGTTTTCAGAGCTTTCTTCATAACTTTCTTCAAGTGTTAGTTCGTAACTAAACAACAATCCTGTTTTAGCATATTCAATGGAGAATGATGGTTTGGCTACCAACTGTCCACTATGTTCAAGGATGAAAAATATGATTGTTGAAAGTTGTGTCTGATAACATATTTGAAATTCATTCATGTGAATCTTTTTTATGTTGTACAAAATGGAATGCATTTTCCTGTTGATGCTGAAATGAATCATGTACCACAAGAAAAGTGGAGTGAAGAGTATAAGTATAGATATTAATTGAATGCTAAGGTTAAGCACATTTTGTTGTGCTCATTGTCTGAAGAAGAGTTGTCTAGAATTCATGTTATGACCTGTGTTAAAGAGATGTGGGACATTCTAATCATATGGCATATGAAGGATCCAAGGAAGTCAGAAGGAACAAGTTAATGTTATTGAAACACGAGTATGACAATTTCAAGATGAAAGAGTTTGAATCTATGATTGAGAGAATACAAGTCATAACAAATGGTCTTAGATCCCTTGGGAGACTAGTTGACTCATGATGTGATAGACAATATTCTATGCATTCTTCCACCTCAGTGTAGATCTCATGAAACATCTCTTAGAGTGTCTGAGGATCTTGAAAATATGTTATTGGAAGAACTAATTTGTATTTTGACTGTTCATGAATAGATTTTATAGTTCATATTCTCAAAGAAAAGGACTTGGTCCTTAAAGCTTAGAAGCCTAGACAGTCCACCAACATTAGACGATCTAAAGGTTACATCAGACAATTCAATAGAATTAGATATTCTAACCAAAAGAAAAGAGACAACAGGAAAGAACTCAACCTTGGTCAATAACCATCTAATGGATGCCATCATAGGTAACCTTGAAGGAGGAGTAACAACCACATCGAAACTTAAAGAACACACAACAATGATATCTGAAATGGAAACAAAGAACGTCAATGAAGCATTAGAGGAAAAAAGCTAGGTAAAGTAATGCAAGAAGAGCTTGACTAGTTTTCGTCATTTGGAAGAACAAACTCTTGGGAACTAGTTACTCCACCTTCCAACAAAGTGATCATTGGAACTAAATGGGTCTTCAAAAACAAGTTGGATGAACAAGGTAAGGTTTTGAGAAACAAGGAAATACAATATTTTACTTTCATTTATTGTCAATACAATGAAATTATATGTAAAAAATGCATTTCTAAATGGCTTTATTAAAGTAGAAGTGTATCTAAAACAACCTCCTGTATATTTTCCCAAATCATGTTTTTAAACTAAAAAAAATTTAATATAAATTAAAACAGATTCCAAGAACTTGGTATGATTATCTAAGTTTTTTTTAATTAAAAATTGTTTTCCATAAGGAAAAGTAGAAACTACTCTATTTTCTAAAGATTACTCTAAAAGCTTTATAGTTGTTTAAATTTATGTTGATGAAATAATATTTTATGTTATTAATGAAAGAATTTTCTAAACTTATGCAAAATGAGCATGATAGGAAAATTTAAGTTATTTATAGGATTACAAATAATTGTTTTTTATATTGTATGTTACATTGAGCTTTATTGTAATTTGGTGTGACAATTTTAATTTTCTTAAACTCATTCTTCTTCATTTGTTGTGTGTGGGTATACGTGTGCATGTTAGCATATCCATTATGAGCCAAATTGTGAACATTTTTGTATATTTTGGTTTCTAGAGTTATTTGATTGAAGTTAATAATATTATTTTCCAAATTCGCTCGACGCATTTATTGTGAAAATTCTGAAATTGCTGAGTGGATTTGGTGTGGAGTAGATTATGCGCGAAAATAAAAAACTTTAAATGATTTCATACACTAGAACACTCATTTCTCCCTCTCTCTCACTTCCACTGTTGTAAGTGTTTCAAGGAAAATTTTTCTCTACCCTATCTATATCACATCTTCCTCTTCTTCCTTCCTCCACTGTAAATCCCTTTTAAAGGTCATATTCTATTTAACAAAGATCAAGTAAGGTAGTCTCAACCTTGCTCTGTATTTCATTGAACATAACTAGGTATAAGGTTGTGCTTGCATCAAACACAAAAGACCATTGTGAATTGCACATTTGATGTTATCATGCTTTTTGTTGCTTGATTTACTTGAAGATTGTATGGATGGTACCAATATGCATAGATTTAATGTTTTTGTTCCCTTTTTTCCCATATTGATTTATCCCAAATTTTTAGGGTTTAGAGTTTAAATGTTTAGGGTTAGGGTTGAGCATAATGCATATCTTCTCTCTGTAATCCTATGGAGTGAGCCTCATTGTTCCTCTGCAACATTTCACTCAACAGAAACATATTTTGCTCAGCGAAATGATGATTCAAGCAAAACAGATAGGGAACATCTACACATTTAATGTTGTCATGCTTTTTGTTGCTTGATTTACTTGAAGGTTGTATGGATAATACCAATATGCATAAATTTAGTGTTTTGTTCCATTTTTCACCCAAATTTTTAGGATTTCAAATACTGGATTTTTGACAAACTAGATTTCAAATGTGTCAGGTTAAAAGTTTATTTAAGAATACATATCTTAAAGTGAGTGACATGCGCATGTAATATTAAATTTATTTAACTTTTGGTTGCTTACAAACTTATCTAACATTAATGAAAGTTTTTTGTTATTTTTAAAAATATTTTATTGATTTTAATTTTTTGAATATCTTAAATAATATATTTATTGATTTAATTTATTTCATACAAATAAAAAAACCAAAAATATTCCCTAATGACTAAATATAGTGAGTAAAATTAAATGAAAAGTGTTGATAGGAGGATGTTCCTCATCAGTTGATTTCTCTTAGTGAAGGTGGTGAAATGGCTTTGGCCAATTTTATAATGATACATGGATCATGGATCATGTATGAATCTCCATCCAACAAATTTTATAATATATATATATATATATATATATATATATTATAAATGTATCAATCTCCATTCAACATTCTTATGTGTGGAAAAAAAACACAAATCTTAAAAAAAAAACAAAATTCTTATATAGATGTAAGAATACATGTATAATTTTTCTATATATAAACATAACTCATGAAATGTATTGTCCTACTCTGGAGGTCAAACCAGAAGTGTTTCCTTTCCTTTAGTGCAAAATTCCTTGTGTTTTTGAGTGGGTTAAAACAAGAATAAGCATATCCATGTATGTTGTCTTTGGTGTCTTACCAATGAAGCAAAGTTTACAGGAGACTTCCTCCCTAACAAAGTGTAACCAAACGCCAACGAATCATATTTAAATATTTCAAAAACAAAAACAGAAGAGTACCCATAATTCCAAAACATGGAGAAGATGGAGCATTTCAGCCATATCCACCCTCTTCTGTTAAAGCAGGAAAAGACAAATAACAACGACCGAGTCCTTTGCTCAGGTTGTGAAAAACCAATTTCAGGTCCTTCCTTCAGCTGCGAACAATGCAACTATATCCTTCACAAAACATGTGCAGAAATGGCACGCCATGTGAAACACCCATTTCACCCTGAACACCCCCTTGTTCTCCTTTCCACTTCCCCTTATGAGGGACGCTATATATGTGATTCCTGTAGAGGCCTCTTCCGAAACTTCGTGTACCATTGTTATATCTGCAGTTATGACCTTGACGTGTCATGTGCTGCTCAGTGCAACCCGGATGATGGCCATAAGCACGAGTTCATGTCAATGACGAATCCACAATCGTTTGTTTGTTATGCTTGTGGCTTGCAAGGAAACGAGGATCTCGCTTGCCTATGCACCATTTGTCAGATTTGGGTTCATTCTAGCTGTGCTGAATTGCCTCTTGCTGTTAGAATAAAAAGCCATGACCACCCTTTGAAGCTCACTTATGCCCTTCATCACGTTTTTGGTTTCTGGGGTAACATAACTTGTGGTGTTTGTAATGGACCAATGAGTGCAGCTTTTGCGGGTTACTTTTGTTCAACGTGCAGATTTCCCGTGCATTTGAATTGTCTACAACACGATTTAAGAAATGAGTGGGAGGCCGCAACAGAAGACGAGGAATCCTTGGATATTGATTTTACTTGTAGTTTCTTTGGTCATGAACATTTGTTGAAGTTGGTTGGTGAAGAGACTGATATGCAATATTCTGGTAAACTCTGTGATGGGTGTATCCAACCCATCACGCCACCTTTACTTTCTTGTGAAGAAGAAAATTGTGGCTTCATTTTGCACCAAAGTTGTGTTGAATTGCCAAGAACAAAGCTACACCCGTTTCATGCACACCCTCTAACTCTTCTCTCCAAGGCACCAAATTATGATGGCATTTACAGGTGCGATGGATGCAAAAGATTGAGCAATGGTTTTGTGTATCGATGTGATATGTGTCAATTCGACCTAGATGTTTGTTGTGGTTCCCTTGAAGAGAGAATTGAACATGAAAGTCACATGCATACCCTGCTCTTCAAGAAGACAACCGTTGCTAGGCAATGCAAAGGTTGTCATCGTTGGTCGAAGCATGTGTTTGTATGTGATGTTTGTGAGGATTTTGCCATTGATTGTGAATGTGCTACTCTACCTCGTAAGGCATGGCACTTGTATGACAAGCATCCTCTAAGTCTAAACTATTTAGTTGAAGAGGGTTTGAGGGAATATGAATGTGGCATTTGCAATGAGAAAACTTGTCCGAAGCAATGGTTTTATTACTGCGATGACTGTAATTCTGGTGCTCATCCATACTGTGTTGAAGGCAAGTCTAGGCGTGTCAAGTTCGGAGGTAGTTTCCAATATGATGTCCATCCACACCCTCTTGCTTTGGTTGAAGAAACTCAGGAAAACACTAAATGTGAAGCCTGTGGTGAATGCTGCAATGGCTGGACACTTGAATGTGGCCAATGCGAAAGCTACTTTCATCGTGAAGGACAGTGTTTTTGGAAAGGATTCAAAAAGAGCGCAAAGTATTTAGTGTTGTCAGGGGTTATGAGGCACAGGTATGCTGCAAACGTGTTAGCCTCCACGCCCAATGTAACCACAAAGTGAGGGCCTCATGAAAAACCACTGCCTCACTATCACTCTCTTCATTAAGAAAACCAAAGTATGTCTCATGGTAGGTACTGTCCGTGTTTCTCATCCTTATGCTTATACAAGGCATTCCTTGTTCATTCATATACAAGACTTGTTATTCTTCTCAAAATAATGACAGTACCATCACTACCTTTAGAAAAGAAAGATAATACTTTGGTAATTAATATATCCACTTTACAGTCATATTATAATATAAATAAATTATCAAAAAAATAATACTTTGATAATTAATATTAGCACTTTACAACCATAGTATAATAATATAATATAAATAAATGATTGATGAGTTAAAATGAAATTATGATTTGCTTGTATATCTAAATAAGATTAAAATTTCGTGCATGTAATTTTAGTTTGTTCTGCGACTTTATGTAATATTGTGTTTGGTTTGCAGAACAGACCTGCAAATGTCCTTTCATTTTGAAACTATTTTCTCAAAAAAAAATTGAAACTGTTTTTTCGTCATTAAACTGTTATTTTGAAGAAGAATGAAATAGCTATAATTAATGAGGGCCGAACATATACAAATTTGGAAGGCATACGTACTACAACCTTAGGGTAAATTTTAAAAAAATATATAGAAATAAAAGCAAACAAAGAATGTTAGGAAATTAAAATACGTTTGAAACATTTCTCACTTAATAAAGGGGCATATATAAAGATATACGTTTGAAACATTTCACAATATTGTCCAAATATCCACGCACGCAATTTTCATGGCTTTCCATTTTTAGTGTAAAGGAGCATATATAACTAAACTCGTTAACTTTGACAGGAAAAAAGATGGCTGTTAAAAATCAAGAACGGCTTTAAATGAGAAATCACGTAAGTATCCTTTCCACCGGTAATAAACAATGACAATAATGCGTATACAATCCTTAGCAATAACTATTAGCATAAAATTGTTACGAGAGTCTCACGCATCATCGGTCTGCACCGTGAGGTCCTGCACACCCAAATCATGGCATAGACCATGCACATATTCTAGTATTGGCCGATCGTTTGTCCCTTGCTTTACCTGTCAGCATGACATGACCCTCTAAATAGTCAACATTTACATTCAATCAACTCAATAAAAGGAAAAGATAACATGCTACTCTAACATAACCAAAATTTTAAAATGAATTCAGGTCTATACAACAGAAACAACAATTCACTTGGGTACCGGCTTGAACAAGACTACGCGTTAGAGGGATGTAAATCGAGACATATATTATTTATTATATCCTAATAATAAAAAACTAATTAAGTTTCATTTGTTTGCTACCACTAGTTAATACCAGTATTGACAAAGGATAGGAGAACAAATCATAAATTACCTGTACATTAAGTGAACCAACTACATGACCTGGCACTAATTCCCAGAAACGAACTTGGGAGACTTCCACTACATCTTCCCGAGCAGAAATCTGAATGGAATATATAATATGTAGAAGTGACACATTGATGTATCAATAGATGTCAAATTAAAAATACAAAACTTAAATAACATCCTAAAGCGCATCCATAACCACAGCCCCAAAATTGGATCAGTGACAGAAAGTTAAAAGCACCAGTTCCCAAAAAATAATTGAAACTATAATATCCTTTAACAAGTGGAGCAAAACGCATTTTGCAAAAGAAAAAGTAACAACCTGTCTCAAGCATTTGTTCAAAGCAGTAGTTGGGATGCTAGGAGGAGCCATTTGGAGCAAGATACCACCAGTTGCCCTAAAGAGAGGCAGAACAAGCATAAAAACTGCAACAGAAACAAGTCCTAAACACAAAACTTCAGCATTCTGAACCCTATAAATGAAGGAAATAGAAATAAGTCAATTTACAATAAGTAATAACGTTAGGAAACTGTCAAACGTTTTTTCACGTTTTCTTATATCACTCTAGCCTATTAGACAGAAAATGAAATTATATTTACCTGATTGACAATAACCAGGATGCCAATATCAGACCTGCACTGAGAAATCATTGAAGTATGCAAGCTCGATGTTAATTTGTACATAGGAAAGGACATGCATTAGCATTGATAGGGTGTTACTATCATGCCCATGCCCAGCAACAAACATAAATCAAAGAATATCTACCTACGAATGGAATCTGCAAGAACATGCAGGAAAACAGAGTGGTGATTCATATCTTCTGCATTTCTGTAAGCTGCAGGATAAATTCCAGAAGAAACATTTAATGATTAATCATTACAGGTCAAGGCTCAAAAGAGGCAAAACGTTAAATCGAGTGAATGTAAGAACATCTACTAAATACAAACCGAGATTAATCCGAGCATAGTTTCTGAAGAACCATACACCAACGAGATTCACAAATAAATTAGTCACTGCAGAAACAATCAAGTAATGCCTACAAGAAGAACACAGTCAACATAAATAAAAATTAGAAGGAAAACAAACAAAAAACAAAACTGTTAAAATGAAGAATGTTACAATCTAGACAAACAATCCCTTCCCGTGCTAAAAGGAACTCAACAAATGTGATGAAGGCAGAAGCAAAATCTAGAATACGTAATTTGGGAAGATACACGTCTGAAAGTCAAATTGTAATTTTTAGCCATTTACAATAGGCATCCTTAAGAAACGTATTAATTTGGTTGTCTTGGGAATCAGTTTTTGTGGATATCTCCAAAATTTATTGTTCTTATTTAAGTTCTCTTTATGTTTATTAGAACAGGGTTATTATTATATCCTACTGTTTTGATATAGTTTGATTAGTTCTGCATAAGTGACGAGATAAGCCAGCAATTCAGCTCTTTCTCTTGGGTAAAACGAAAACGAACCTTCATGTCTATGATCGACTGAACTGGTATTAGAGAATAAAGTAGAAACAAACATGAATGCAAGTGTAGGGCAGAGATACCCCAAGAATATTATTCATAACTCTGGACAAGGTGGCATGAAGATACAATTAACCACAGGCATATTCCAGAACACTCAAATTCTCTCCTCAACTAACTTCTTGTTCAGTTTTCTGCCTCACTACTCATAGCTGTCCTGTTTTGCTAATAAGATCCCGTTCCATCTGCTATTTCTCCCCCTCTAACTTCCTATTTAAACCCCTTAATATACCTCTTTATTACTGAATGCCTATGAGTCAAGGTTAAGTACTTAAGTTGCTCCTTATATTATTTCATCATCTGATCCCTTTCACGGGAGGCGTATAACTTCCACCATGTCAACGTCTTAACTATTCCAACAAATCCTAAATCCTAATATGACCGGACTGATACTTAGGGGTGGCAAAGTGGGTTGGGCCCGGCGGGCCGGCCCGCCAGCATATAGGGGGGCGGGCTAGCATTTTAAACCCGCCAACCCGTATCAGCCTGGCCCGTCTAGCCCGTCAACCCGCCGGGCCAGGGGCGGGCCAGCCCGCTGGCCCGCGAAAAAAATATAATACTTCATTCACTCTCACTCATTCTCTTTAAATTTGGGAAAGTAGCTATACCTAAGGTTCCTTCAACACTTCACTGATTGCAATTTTTTTTGTAATAAACATTATGTCTTTTAGCTTGCAATTTTTAAATGCCATGTCACCATATACATCTTTAATATATTGTTGTAATTACAAAAATTCATTTAAATTGGACACAAACAAAATAGTTGCAAAGAAAAAAAAAAGTCCAATTTAAAACCAAAGATCCAAAAGTAAAATAAAAAACCCAAAAAATAGATTTTTCAAAAAAATGAAAAACAAAAAATATAGGCGGGCCAGCCCGCCAACCCGTCTTATGACGGGACGGGTTAGAAATTTTGGCCCGTATCACTGTGGTGGGCTGGCCCGGCCCGTTTTTGGCGGGCTCATGGCGGGGCGGGCCTAAACGGGACGGGCTGGCCCGTTTTGCCACCCCTACTGATACTGTTTACAGCCCCATCCAAAGCCTACGATAAACTCTTTAGCCCTCGCGTAATGTGCACAAGCTAGCCATGTTGCCACATATCCCACAGATCAATGTTC
This sequence comes from Lablab purpureus, assembly GCA_030347555.1. NCBI lineage: Eukaryota > Viridiplantae > Streptophyta > Magnoliopsida > Fabales > Fabaceae > Lablab > Lablab purpureus. The sequence continues at coordinate 4,353,484 of CM059254.1, forward strand.
ATATATTATAACGCCTTGGTTTTCTCAACAAACCCGGAGTTTGCTCTCTTAAATCCTGCCCTAGTGCTTTTCTTCATAATATTGATAGAATACATCAATTATGACACATGCGTCAAATAGAACTCAGCTCAACCACAAAAATTTCAATTTTTACTTTGAAAACCATTTGGTAAATCTTTCTGTTGCTGGATATGTAAAATACTTAATTGTATGTAATAAAACACGGACACACAACAGTTATTGTGTGTACAAACTTACTTGTGCTCTGATTCATCTTGTATGAAGGCATGAAGTGCCTCAACTGCTAGGGAGAATGACATAAACAAAAGAAACAGCTGTCTACACAAGCAGCAGCAGAAGAAAATCCAATATGTTAGCGCATATGATGTATATGTACTGAATAGAAGGGAAAGAATGAAATATGTTCGCAATAGTTAATTTAAAACAGTCACACAAAATTCTTTTAGCCCCTTATACAAGTGATCATTTAAAGAGTCACTCAACACTGTAAAATTCAAACCAGAATGTCATGTATTATCAACTCAACACTGTAAACATTTCTATAAGCCCTTACTAGAGAAAGAATAAGGAAATGAAATAAGTTTTTCCATAAGCTAACATGAGAGAGTTTAAACAAATCAGCTTATACATAAGCTAATTTTAACTTTATGAGAAGTTTATTTCATTTTTCTCTTTTATTTTTCTTTTTGAAGTGTTGATGGAGAAATTGATCCAAACACATCCTTAGTCAAAAGATTGCCTTCAGCAACTCAATTCAGTTAAACATGCCAATCTAAAAATTTATTTTACCATTTACTATACAATATCATTCAACATTTTACAAGATTTTAAGAAAAATAGAAATTTCAACATTAATATAAAAAATTTGTTCCACGGGTATTTCTGTTAGGGATAAAAATTACATGTTACCTTGTCAAAAACCACAAAGGAATCAAACCTGATTAGAGAGATCAGTACCATATCTCCAAGGGTTACTTTCACATGGTTACTAGTTTTATTATAGAAGCATCATTCTAGTAACAACATCAGCCAACCAAACTACTATGATAGACAGTAATAACAGCTGCAGTAAAGGAAATAAGGAATACTTACGGCATTTGTAAAAGCAGACAATACTTCTAGCCTTTTATACCTGAAATTAAACCACATTAGTTAAAAACCTGTAGACAGGGCTGAAATGCTTAATAGTATTTCAAAAAATACCTATCGTAGCACATGCACATGTGCACACACAAGGAACAATTTTAAGACATGTTTGCATCTAGCACCTATGAAGCACAGACACCACTCGGACAATGTGACACGGATATATATATACAGGCACATACATATATTGAACATCGTTATAAATTTTAAAAAAGACAAACAAGATTTATATAGGAGGTGGTCGGAGAAGAAGATCCGCAATGACATCAATTTGAGAATGCACAGAGGGATCATTTTTGTATAGAGAAGGGGACACTGAAAAGTTGTAAAGAGAAAATATAAATGCAAAATAGAGGGTTTGTTTCTTTAAAGGGGAAATAAAAATTGTTAAACAATAGGAAAGAGAGAATCAAGCTGAAATACTGTGTTTGAGATAGCATAGAGGCTTTATTTATATTAAAAAAACAAAATTAAAACAATAAATAGAGGAGATTTGATATCTCTAAAATTGAAGATAAAATTCGAGAATACATAAAAATGTTCCTAATAATATGCATATAATCTAGATATTTGTGATTATATAAGATTTAATCCTTATTTCTATTAATTATAACATAAACTTACACAATAAGTTTCTAACTTTCTAACTTCTAAAAAAAATCACCATGTGTACTCTCATTAATGTTGTGCCAAAGTTGTGTGGGAGAAGCAAAAGGCAAAAAATAAGCTTTTAAATTTTGACATTTGATAAAGTAGCTGACGTATCATACGCGTGCTGATGTCGGACATGTGTTTAACACAGGGACACAGTCATGTTCGTGCTTCATAGTCTAGCATTAAGTAATTGTTGGACACATTCATATTCTGTAATCTTGAATACAAAATATACACAATATCAAAAGCGAACCATAAAAAGTTATCTTTTAGAAAATGAGATGCATGCAGATACATATGGACACATGAATGTGAGTTAGATTCAAGCTAAGTACAAGTATAACAATAGTGAAGCAACTAAGTAACAGAAAAACTTCCTACAGATGTCAGTTTAGAGACATCGTCATTCAATAAATGCATCTTGTTCCTGTTTCCGAAAAGTTCATAACTCCATCCCTTAATCTTACATGGGAATTCAACTAGCTCTCAGTACAAGAACTCAGGAGAATAAAAGTTAAAAAGAAACATACGAGCCAAAGAGAGATTCTTCAGCTCACAAAACTAAGAAATGTCAGGTGGTAAAGAACTAACAAGTTCCCTTTAGCACATGGTTAAAAACAATTATGTTTCCTATAGAATGTAGGCAATGGACAACTTTCCATATATATTCACTCATACCTTACGAATTCTGTAATTCGATAAATGGCATAACTATACAAGAAATTTTCCAAAACTGGTAATTATAATTATAACTCCAATAGCAACAAAAGCAATTATACGGTATTTCAAGAAGTACTGTCCAAGCAACCACCTTCCTACAGATCTACATACTTTAGGCATCAAAATTCAGTTACACAATCAACTGCGTCACGTCATTAACTAGAAACAACTATTGCAGCACTGTTGACAAGTACATGACAATAAATAACAAATCTCACCCATAAGTATACTCTCGATCAGCTTTCTTCTTAGACGCAGCCATTACAAATAACGAAAATGTAAGAAGACCACATCCAAAAGTCAAGTGAACCGCGTCAGACACCAAACCTTAAACGGCAAAGGCATAGATCAAAACGTCAGCAGAGATTCGATTTGAAATTCAGTTGACATTATTTGTTACACCGAAATCAGAGAACGGTTTTGAAAAGTAAAATTAATTTCCATGGTTCACGTACAGAGTCGTGAAATCACACATATAAGTAATAAAAAGTAACGAGGATTTGAATATGAAAATTCAACGTTGATTGAATCTGACCTACGCGGCCTGTGAAGAGGCCAATGAGCAATTCGGCGGTGGAGTACGCGACATTGAGCGAGATCATCAGGAAGAGCCTCTTCATATACCTGTGGCCAGACCTAACGTTGCTGAAGACGGAGAAAACGAAGGAGGAGAAGGACGATTTGCGGAGGGAGGCGGAGGGCTTATCGTCGGGCGCGGACCAGTAGAGGTGGTGGTGTAGGCCGTGCGCGGGAATGTCTATCGGCGTGTGAGGTTGTTGGAAGGAAGATTGGCGCGAAAAGGCGAATCGGCGATCGGTGGCACCGCCGAAGCCGAAATCGCCGTTGATGGAAGTGAGAGACTCTCTGGCTTCCTCCATCTAGGAAACCGGAAAAGATGGAGTGAGGAGAAAGAAAACAATGGAATTTGATTGGGGCTTTGAAGTTTAGGTTTGAAGAAGGATTGTGATATAGCTGCTCAGGGAAAATCAACCAGGTTTTGTTCTGTCACTCAAATTGAAACTTCCCCTGTTCCAGGAAGTGCCGCGATTGAAGTCAAAGTAAACTCGCTATTTTCTTTTTTCTAAAATATTAGAAAAAAAATTAGAAAGCTATCTAGCATGCGTAATTTTTATTTACTTGATTTTTAGTTGAATAACAACTCAACCAATGTGCAGTGTCACATCCAAAGTACCCCATTGGACTATTTAAGTAGTAAAATATTTATTTTAGTATTAAAAAAATTATGAATGTTCAAATTTAAATTCTACCACAGGATCAAAATCAAATCAAATCAAATCGTTGGTTGAAGTATAGACGACTCTCGTGTTGGGATCTATATTTACCATACACACTAGAAAATTTTATATATACGTATTCTTCAACTTTTACAAAAAAAAAATTGACATGTTAACCTTCGATTTATTTGAATTTTTTTTAATTTGATTTAAACTTTATACTTTAACGAAAATTGTGTGACTTTATAATGTTTGTTTAAATTTCAGTTAAAAAATCAATTCAAGTTGAAAAAGAATAATTTAGTTAATTGGATTAGAAATTAATTTTGTTTAAAACCTGATATGAAAAAAAATATTAAACTTATTAACAAAATGTTTAATACAAATTGAAAATTAGTTTCTATATTTCAACTTAAATTCAAATACATAAATTAAAAATGAGAAGTCAAAATTTATATCACTTTATACAGGATTAAGATATCTTGACACTCACTTCTAAAAATAGTCTTATTTAACAATCACATTTTATTCTTTCATTTTTCTACTTATATTATTGTATTATCTTTTTAGAATAGGTAACTATGTGTAAAAGATGTCAAACTATATCTTTCCATAAAAATATATATGCTAACTATTTTTTAGTATTATCTTTTAATTTGGTAATTTTAATTTTTAATAAATACAAATAATTTTTTATTTAATAAAATAAATAATTAAACAACTCTCTACAAAAAAATAACTACATAATTTCTTTCTTTAAAAATAACTACCATATATTATTTTAATATTTTTAATATCATTCTTATAAAATTATATATTTTTTAAACTTTATTATTTTATTTTAATAAAAATACGGATACACATTTTAATATAAAAAAAATACGAATACATATGGGAAAGCAGAGAGCGCATGTATAGTTTTTCCAGTGACAATAGTAAAAGTAAAAGTAATATGTCACAAACTTTTTCATCGTATTATTCTATGATGTTAATATTGTATGGCAAATATAATATAATATATCGAGATTAACTTTGATGTATAATCCTCCAATGTTTCTGATGTTCTAATCCTTCTATTCTATTATCTAGTTGAAAATATCTATTTGGAAAATTGCTCCTCACCAAGTTCTTCTAAAAATGAAGCCTTCTAGATTTTAAGATAGTGTCATTGTCTTAGTCATGTTAACCAAAGTGCCATCAAGAATGCCTGATATTGAAAAGGGGAAAATTGTCCAGAAGAATTTAATTTATCTCGATGAATGTTTATGTTTACAATTCCAATGCAGATAGCAAAACAAGTGTCGTTCTTTCTTCTGCAATGGCAACTGCCTACCAATTTGATATTTATGGTAGCTGCAAAAGAGCAAAATGAGGATTTCGCAGGTAATGATGCACATTGGTCTAACATGTCTTTCTTGAATTGAAACACTGCTAGTCTACCTTGTTACAATGTTCAGTTTAAGCTTGTGACAATGATGAATTCAAGTCTGTAACCCTCGAAAGTTCTTGTAGAAGACGTGCAATCTTCTCACTAGCGGATTTTTTTTTTCCTTTTACTTGCAATCTTCTGATACGCTCCTGTAACAAGTGAAATGTCAAGAAAACCATGATCATAGATATTGTTGGTAAATCTGTATGGAAAATAAATATGAATGATGCAATGAGCACTGTCGTATCTTCCTACAATTTGCTCTTAGCAATCCTATTAAAATTAAATACACAAAAAGAATTATACAAAAATAAATAAATTTAACATCTTCAAAATAAAAATATATAAAAAATATCAACGTTACTTTTACTTTATAATTTTGATGCAATGCTTGGGTGTCTTTATGAGGTGATCACTGAAAATTAAACGCATGTGATGATACCTAGTTCATTCTGTTCGTTATTTACTTTTTCCCCTCAGAGATATGAGATATAAGGCTCACCTGCTTATCATAACTCATGACTGCATATGATGATCCAGTGTATAGGCACGAATATCAGAAGGACTTGTACCCGGCCTAACAACAAGCATCAAAATAATATTATAGAGCATGAAATCTAAGAAGCCAAGTATCAGAGATATCCCAAAACAATCATTATTATCATCAGTTTGCGTTCACACAAAACATAACTGAAGGTGCAAATCAGAGTGTTACCCTTTTTTGTCCTAGTCAATTTATGCAAATGCTAAGGGCATTAATTAAATCAACAGTATGAACACCATATATAAAAATGTAAAGTATTAGTAATGCACTCTCATCATGATTTCTATTCATTATAAGCATAATTTCCAAGAAAAAATTTCTATTTACTGAAATATTAACCAGTACTCAAACAATCGTTAGCAAGATCCTTAATTATCTATCATGCATTTTGCTAACATTTATCCCATGACAGACTGGACCTGAACAGCCACGAAAGTAGTAGTCAACACGAGCAAACTAAATGAGATGAATGTGATCGACCCAGTTAACAGACTTCTGTCTTAACAAAAGTACAATGAATTTCACGTACAAAATAGTTTCCTGCTCTCAAACCAGACAATTCATTAGATTTAGGGAAAATAATCTGGACTAGGGAAGAAAATACCTTTTGTTAATGGTTCCATAATGGAATTTGAGTTTTCCAGTCTTAACATCCTCAACATACTGTGACCATCAGAAATAGCACAAATTATACAATAAGTAGGTGACATAATAAAACCTAAAGCCAGCAGGTTGAAATGTTTGATTCTGAATCATACCAAACTTAAGGTAACCACCATTGATGAAAAGGATAGAGAATTAAAAGGTATATCATCAAGTGGAAAAAGTTGGCATGCTGATGATTCCGGACCAGGTGAAAAATGGGGGTTCTTCAGCTTTGCTAAGAATATCATATAAATCTGCCTCAAACATTCCATAATCATGATTAAAATTCTCTAACTAGTCAAAGAAATAGACAAAAAACAAATAGATTGACAAGAAATTTCTCACTTGGCCAATTAAAGGAATATCCAGTTGGGCAAATGGAGAAATTACTTCTACATCTGCATTCGCTTCCTCCCTTGTTTCCCTTATGGCACCATCCACAGCCGACTCTCCAATTTCCAAATAACCAGCAGGAAGTGTCCTTGTTGAACAAAAATATGAAATTAACATAGCTCATTGATGAAGAGATGCAATAGTTATAATATAAAAAATAGTAGCAACAAAATCATGGTTTTATAAATGGTTCTGGGAACAGGAAGATAACACGCACATGGACAGAAGCAACAAAAATAGGCAGTATATTATAACACAAAATCCATTTCCTACCAAAGGCCATGAGATGGTTGAATATTTCTCTTGCAAAGGAGGACCTTGTTATCATGTTCAACGAGGCAGCCAACTACCTACTTTGCCAGCCAAAATCATGTCACGTTTAGAAGTAAATAATCATGCATCAACTGATGGAGTGAAGTGAAAGAAGAGGACAAACAGAATAAATCATCAATTTCAATGTTGAAGTTTACCCTCTCACCTATATGATTCCTAAAGCATATATATAAGTAGTCTTAAAAGTATCAGAAAAATGACACAAAGTAATCCCCCAAATTTGAGGGTGAGCAGCAACAACAAAATCAACTGCCCAGATAATTCGGCATATGACAAATAAAAGAATAAGTAAAACCAATTTCATGGTACAGAAATAAGTGATACACTACCTGCACTACTGTCATATTGCAAGTCACGCACAGCTAAGACTCCATTTAAAAACGGTATCACAGCAACACTGATTTTGTAAATCAATTCACACACACCTAAAACAATTTACTTAAACGTGCTAGAATATCAGTCATTACTTTACCAACAACAAAAGTCTTATTCCCATTAAGGGAAGTCTAATCTACTGAACGTATCGCACGACATCTTTCGGCTGAGCTAAATACATAAATACCCATTATTATTTCACAAGCACTAAATCAAATAAACCAATAGCTACAGAGATATTTCTAGACAGTCACCATCTTCGGATTCTGATAAGCAATCTTTCCACAAACCGTACATATAGCCCTCAACTTTTCTTCACCTTCAGGAATGTCATGCTTCGTAGAACCACCACACCAATGACAGAACTTAATGTTTCGAACATTTCCCTATAGTGTAACGATCAACAACATTTCAGCAAACCGTTAAAATCCATAATTGCAAGATTCCAGCGTTGCATCATCAACAACAGACATTTATTATATATATAAATAATGCAGTTGCAAAATTAACATTAGAAACGCGCGAAGTGAACTCACGGCAGAAGGAAGCGGTGTCGAGGAAGCGTGAAATGGCGCGAATCGAACCCTACGAACGATGGTTTTGGTGGTAAACAGATTGGAATGAGGGTTAGGGTATGGAATTTGGGAAAATGTGAAGGATGAGAATGTGCGGGGTTTCTGAATCCATCGTTGACTTACAAATCCACACATCTGAAACTGGATTGCTTTCACCATCATTTTTCTTATTCAGTTTCGAATTGGAAGACACGCAATTATACGCAACCAAATCCTTTTCAGTTTTCACTGTTCGCGTTTCAAATTCAAATCACCCAATTCAACCAACAGAAGAAACCACTCCCTTCCCCACTTTTCTTAATCCAAAATCTTCACACGATAATACCTAAATCTCCTTACTTCAAAAATAAAGCGTTACGGTTTTGAGTTTTCCAAAAACATTTTATTATAAATAAATAAAAAAACGTTGTTATCTACACAAATGGCTCGATGATTATGCATGAAAACTGGCAGATTCACACGCACACTTCTCTTTCTCTTGTTTTACTTCATTTTCTTCCAAATCACAAGCTACCTATTTGAGATTTTGGGAAACTTTGTGATACAATATATATATATATATATATATATATATATATATATATATATATATATATATATATATATATATATAGTTATAGTTGAGCAAAAGTAAGAAATTAAAAAAATGTATTTATCTTGCCTTGAAAATATAAATATTATATAATTTTTAAAATAATTAAATATATTTAATATTAAACACCACTCAGCTCTGGTTAATAATACTTTTCCTTTAGATTGTTTCTTTTCTTTTTTCAACTTTTTCGATTTACATTTTGACTTATTTAGTTTATAAATACTCCAACTCGACTAAAATGTTGAAAAAAACGGTAACTCCGACAGGAGATTCTGGATAGCAGCAACTGAGACAATAAATGGTAATTTTGAATAGCAATACGAGATTCTGAACATAATCAGCTGAGACAATAGATGTAAAATAATGGTACATTGACCTATCAAAAAATGGTACATTTGTAATTGTAAAATAGTATACATGTTATTTGCATGATCATCGAATAAAATTATTTAAAACTACAAAATACAGTGAAAGCAGGATTCCTGTGTTAAATAATTTAGCATGGTCAATCATCTGATTTGAGCTGGCTGGAGAATTCTAGAAAAGGATTAGCAAAGGCCTAAAGGATTAGCAAAGGCCTGAAGGATCCTCAATCCAAGGCCAGCTTATCACATAAAGATTGATAAGCTGCACTGCAAAGCTTGAACTTCTCTTCTGCTATAGCCTATCAAGTATCAATGTAAAGAATAAAAAATTAAAAGAATTAGGAAGCCCTGCAAACTAATGATAGAAACTCTTGAGCATCAAATAGAACAAAAAAGACGGAATACAATCGGTGGTTAGAGCATGGCAGCACCTTGCAAGAGCCTTGATGACGATCTGGATGCCATTTTAGAGCACAGGCCCGGTAACTGATGACGTAAAAAGGTTAAGAATATTGTAGTAAAGAACTCTGGCTTCCTAACATGTTGATAAAGAGGAAGTTAAAGAAGACGCAAGAACTCACGCATTTTTTACATCTTCAAGTTTCAGAGGACCAGAAGCACTCAATCCAAGGGCTAATCTATCCGGAGCTAAATCGGAGCCAGAACTATCTGACTCAGATGAAGAGTCATAATCATTTTCCCGTCGATGTCTCCAGTTCCAAGATTTCCCAAAATTAGAAAAGCGTTCAGACCTCCACTGAGGATTTTCCTCATTGATGAAGGACCAATAGAAGAATCTATTCCCACCAAAGGCAGAACGGAAAACGGTTTCGACATCAAAATCATCTTCGGTAAACAAAGGATCTCCTGAAACAAATAAAATTTGTAACCAACTTACCATTAATACATTTGACTCCAGAATATAGTATCTAGAAGCTTCTATTTTTTGTTAAAAATCATAAAAACAATGTAAAAAATTAGCCAAATTTCAGAAAGGTTATGGTGCAAGTTGAAACAAATCCTATTTAAGATCTCCGTGAGTTTAAATCTCTCAATCCTAAATGAGTAAACTAGAAGTTCCGAGCAATATTAAGTTGGATGATCACCTAGAGATACAACCGCCAGTAAAGAGAGGTAGTACTACAAGATACATGTAATATATTCTATTACAGCACAAGTATTTCAAGCATCCTTACTTCTGTACCGATGATTTGATCCTTGCTTGCCATTCCTGTACCTTCCAGAGCCCCCATCAAAATATTGTTTTTTATGAAACCATGATGCGTCTTGACTTGATCGCAGGTCGTCCGGATCAATACCTTGCTTCCAGCTCTAAAACATGCAGAAAAGGAGCAATCATAAGCATCAAAACATCTTAAACAAAATCACGGAAGAGAAGGGGTTGAGTTTGCTTCTTAGTTAACTGGTTTACAATATTAATTTATTTACTTTTACATTAAAACTGAACCCATCCTTACCAATCTCATGAACACCATATATCTAGCAGTACACATTGTGAGGGTCATCTAAGTATCAGAGGAAGAGGAATAAATATAGATCATACAATTGTAGGTGAACAGTCAAGATTAAAGACAATTCAAAGGTGTATGACTACGTAATAACATAACTTTCATATTCTGATCTTCAATATTCATGATAAAATCTAATGGGCGTATTTGTTTCTTTCACTCTCACATAAAAAAGGCCGTCTAACTTGATATGTGTGTTCGTGTACATGCTATATATATGAAAGCTTCCCACTTGAATATGAGCAATCAAATGCAAACATCGTAATCTATTGTCAGATGTTACACCTCCCAAGTCAAGGGATAAAAAAAAACAGGTAATAACTCGAATGGGTCTAATGTCAATCTTTGGCAGTGACATTGATGCATTTTACAACAAGCTCCTTGAGGGAGAGAGTGCCATAATGGGTCTGATGTCTCAATCTTCTCAATCTGATAGTGCTCATCAATTACATGATTTCTTGGTCCATCAGAAAGAATGACGAGCACTTTCATAATTGCTGGATGTATTGGCAAGAGGCCATTGATGATATTAACCTTCAATATGTAATCCTTAAGATTGCAGGTCACAAGCTCACAGTATATTTTGAAGCTGCAATATCTTGTTGCATAAATTTGACATAGAAATCCATCCTGACAATTCACAATATAGTTTGTCCAGAACCATCTTGCTCAAACTCAACACAGAGATTTAGCCTATCTAGACCGATTGTAGTAGGTCATTGATGCTAAATACAAGGCTGTTCTCCACTATTGAAGTGTAGAAAATACATAAAGGAGAAATAAAAAAATTGTCATAATTGTAAAGAAACCCAGACATAAAAACACAGAACTACCTCATTCAAGCAACACAATATTAGACTATAACTGAACACTAACCAAACTAAAAATACAAGAAACTGCACTTGCCCACACATACACACACATAAAACAGAGAAGAAGCATGCTGAACCTGAAACAGGGATTCTGCGTAATCATTGATACTACTCATTACTCTATGCTTTGCTTGCATCCGTCTAAACCTTCTGGAGTTATGATTGTTGCCTCTCTGCAATTAAAAAGTTCTCAGCCCAACAAAAGAAAATAAACAACACTTTCAACACAACCAAACAACATTGAACTCTCATTAATTATTTAATAAAAATAACATTGTTGGGTCACAAACAGTTCCTATAATACAAAATCAGAAAGAAACACGGAAAATTGACTCGGTGAGGCCCACTATCAAAAGAGACAATGGTTTTCAATCTAATAATTGTTTAATCGAACGAAATGTAGTGAAATGACAACATAAAGCATAGGGAATTGAGAGAAACTAACGGAGTCCCAAAAATTGCGCCGTTTACGTTGCAAGGGAGGGGTTGAATGGAAGAGTGCTGCCCTGAGAGAGGAATGGAGATTATTGCTGGTTGAAGCTTTGAAGATGGCGCTGCTCATTTTCTCAGAAATTCAATTCCCTTGTCTTGCCCCACCTCGATCGATCGATGGAACTTGTTTAAGCGGAAACGAAAATTGGGATCATCCCAAGTTAGACCTAACCAGAATCAGAATGGTCATAATAGACCACAAACTATTTTAAATTAGTGGTTTATTAGGCAAAACATTTGAGCAATCCATCACTTTATTCTCATATAGTACTTGACTATTGAACAATCTCTACTGCACATATGAAAAATAAATTATTTTAATAATTATTATTAGAAAGTATTTTGGGTTATATATACATTTAATAATTAGTTATTATTTGAACCCATTATAATTAAATTTGATTTTGTTTGGATGACTTTGTTGAAAAATGATTTTAAAATTATTAAAAATTGGTTTTTATTATTTATATTATGTGAATGTGAATTTTCTTATTGAATATACATGAATGAATTTTCGACAAAAAAAATTATCTTACTTTGTATTAAAACTCCACCATATCACTATACAATTACAATGCTTATGTAGCTAATATTTATATACATGCATTAAATTAAATTTTAGTAAAAATATTTTAATACAATTTAAAAAATATATTATATAAAAATGTGTTGATAAAATTATATAATATAATATTAAATACATTTATAATGTATTTCAATTAAAAAATATAGTATTATATTGTATTTTGAAATTTTAATAAAGTGAATTTATAATATAAAATAAATAAATGACATATTGAATTATATTTATTTATTATAATTTTTTAATTTTTATTACGATATTAAATAATTAACATATTTCACTTCAAATCTAAATTTATTATATTAATATTAAATCTAATTTTGTTCTAAATTAATACAGATAAATATATAGATTAATGGATACATAGATCCATTTAAATATAGATTATTGAAAAATAAATATAATTAGTAACAAATTTTGTTTTAGTAAATAATATAATGTAATGATTAATTAATTGATTAGTTAATTACTATTATTATTATTATATTAAATCAATAGTTTCACCTGATCTTTATTATTAATAACTTTTATACACACAGTTAGATTTCCATAATCATTTTGGGTGGTTGTAAATTAGGTGATTCATACTAATCTAACTCATATTCATCACATACTATAAAGAAAATTAGTCAATGTCACGATTTTCTTCACATGCTTTATTTGTATTTATAGTATTTTAATATATCATACAATTTTTAAAGTTTTATTTTATTTCAATTAGCAATTAAGATATTTAATGTCTTTAACATAATATAATTATTGAATTGAAAAATTAAAATATATGGTTAGTCCTTAGTTTACTATTACAATTATTAATAATAAATTTGTATTTATTTTACTTATATATTTTTTCTTAAAATACATATCTTATTAATTACATCAAATCAAAACAACTCATGAGTAACTTAATTTAATAATATTTATAGTCATTAAAATAATCTAAATTTTTTAATGATAAATATTTTGTATTTCACTTATCACATTTCTTTTAAATGTTTTAAAATGATTTTTATAACTTTTTCTTTAGTTTTACAATGATAGAAAAAAAATGTTAATTATACTCTTTTGTCAATGCATTTAACATTTTAGAATTCTTTTCATAGGAGTAAGTGAGTAAAGAAAGTTAAAAGAACAAAGGATCATGAAAGAAGCAAAGCTAACTAAGCCAACATGATTCCTTATTTATCTAGATTTACTTCTTGTCCAACCAACTTCCTCCTTGCTTAGCCAAAACAAGACTAGAGAGTACATATAAAAGGAAGAAGACACAAAAAAGAGGGAACGAACAAAAACAATGAAGAATAAAGAAAAGAAGGTTAGGGCACTCATTCATTGGAGACTTCCTCCATGACTTCTACCCCCATTTCTTCTTTATATTTTTGTTTAAATTCTATGTTATTCAACTTTATGGGCGGTAAGTCCTCTTTTGTTGTAGTTAGATGTAATCACCAAACTCTCTTATATATTTTGATTATATTTACATATAGTTCTATATATTACACTTTTTTATTGATGTTTTATCTTTATTCTTACTATTTTTTTATTGATGTTTTATCTTTATTCTTATTATTTATTGTGGCTTAATTAACCATAAATTAGTTGAAGTTGTAAAAGGTTGAAAAACCCTTATGAGTTTTTTTACCTGAGATAAAACAATTAATAAATCATTTTTTCTAACATAGAGCAACTTATTAAAGTGATTTATTTATCATCTTTAAATCCTTCAAATTAATGCAAGTTTATTTTATTAAGTAAACAAAGAATTGTATTTTAATAGGGTACACTTAGGGTTTGTTATAAGAGATTGGAGTGAGAGTGAAGTGGTGAAGTTTAATTCCAATAATATCTATTTTACATATTTTTATCCAACTAGCATTTACATTCTAAAAATATAAAAAATGTTGTAGGGTCTAACTTTAACTTTCCTTTTAAGTTCTTGTTATTAATATCATATAATAATTTATTTTTTATTTTAAGCCTAGTATTATAAAGTTAGTGTTATTTATTGGTTTTGTCCAAAGTCTCTATGAATTCCACATTCTTACTTACTTTTATTATGTGAGTTAAGTATAAATTGTAGAATATGAATAAATTGTATGAAGATGAAGGGATGAAGATAAATTTGATCAGGTGGCTTGTTTTGGTGTGCTAATTTGGCATTGTCAATCTGAATGTTGTGTATGGCAGTGACATGGACTTCTCCTTGAAGAATTTCTGAACAATCATGACTGAAAAGTGGTTTGAGGAATAAGTATTTTTTTTTCGTAATTAAAAAAGTGAACTTTGACAATGGTTTAAATAATTTTTAAAAACCAATGATAGAAAAAGAGAAATTAATTAAAGATAGATTAAAGATACACGTGCAGTTAACATGTTTTTTTGAAACAACTAGTCAAGCTTAGTATTAAAGTTTTAAAAGACAACACTTGAGCTTTTAAAGATGAAGAGATAAATTTTACAGGAAATAAAATGACAAAATCGAATTAGAATTATTAGAAATTACAATTCTTCCATAAAAACATAACCAAAACGAAAATCAAGAAATGAAAGAAAATAAAAGATAAAGTTGACATTGATTTGATATTGAAATCAATCAAATTTTGATCTCAACACGAAGATGCACAATCAGCAATTACAATTAAAATTAAGGGGCATCGACATGCATATAAGTTACAATTTTCATATATGAGAAATATATCTACCTATCCAAATATATATATATATATATATATATTTAAATTCATATTTCGTAACTTCAAAAATTAATTAATGATTAGTAAAACAAAAAAATTAATTAACGACATATTAAAGTTAAAGAGATAAAGGTTAGAGGAAATGAAATGCCTTTGACATTAAATAGAGGTTCCAGGCATTTTAGAGAAATTGAAAAATGGTTTGAGGAAAAGGTATTTTTTAGAGATTAAAAAAGTGAACTTCGACATGGTTAAATTAATTTTTAAAAGAGCAATGATACAAAAATAGAAATTAATTAAAGATACGTCAAATATACATGTGCACTTAAAATGTTTTTTTAGAAGAAGCATTGAAGGTTAGTATTAAAGTTTTAAAAGACAACACATAAAATTTTAAAGATGAAAAGATAAATATAACAGCAAATAAAATGACCAAATGGAATTAGAATTATTAAAAAATAGAATTCTTTGAGACAAACATAACCAAAACGAAAATCAAAGAAATCAAAGAAAATGAAACATGTAGCTAACATCCATTTGGTATTGAAATCAATTAAATTTTGATGTCAACACGAAGATCCACAGTTAGCAATTGTTACTAAAAAATTAAAGGTCATTGGCATGCGTATAAAGTTAATGATGCATACACTCAAGATATATAAAGTTTTCTAAAATTGAAAACAGTAAACTCAAACAGAAAGGTAAACATCATGTACAGCAATAAACATTCAAACAATATTATATGAAAGGATGACTTTAGTAAATATTGTTCAGAGATTGTTGTTGTTAATTCTAAAAACAAAAAAAAAGCAGTTTGAAGCACATGTCACTTATGTGAACAAATAAAAAAAAAGACATTAAAGCAATCTTATGGTAAAAACTCTGATGGTGTTGTCTTGTTCCAAATAATCCCCGAAGACAACGAAATTTCCTTCCTTCAAGGCATTCCTTTCGCATAAATGTTTTCATCCTTTTCCTATTTTAGTGGACTTCTTCAATCCATTCCTTATGAGTAGCTTGCACTCTACTGCTGCCAGGGGACCATCTAAAACCAAGCTTTGAAATTTGTATTTGTGTACATGATTCACAAAATCTGAAGTCAGATCCTACAAATGTTGATTTTACATTTTAGTGCAAATAATATCATTCAAAAACTACTAAAATAATAAAATAAAAAATATAGTGGTAAAGCAAGATAAAGTTAGGACTCACCAGATGGCTTGCTTTGGACATGAATATGGTATGAAATAAGTGTATGGGGAATTGTTCATGGTACGCATGCCAAATACATGCAAATCGTGAGTTGTAGGTAGTCTTTTGAAAATAGTGAACTAGAAACTAGAATGACCAATGTAAGCGAAAAGAATGGCACACAGTTCTTCTATCTTGTAGAATTCTGTAAGATATGTCCAGCCTCTATTATCCTTGGGTCGTGAAGATCCATGTTATATCTTACAACATGCGTAGCAGAAGACTGGGTCCATGTAGCCAATATCCTTTTAAAGAACAACCAAAAATTAGTTGAAAGGAAAGATCTTTTGACGAATACAAAGATGAAATGCATAAGTTTGTAAAGTAAATAGAAACATGAAGCAAGTAACTCGTGCCTGATCTAGGAAAAGGTTGTTACCCATTCTGGCTTTAATACTTCTTTGCCAAGCGGTTGTGCGGTTCATATTTTCCATTTGGATTTCCTTGTAGACAATCTTTGTGGAGCAAGTATGGCTGTCTAGAAGTATGTGTGTGTATAGATTGCACATAAAAGAGAAAGGTCTAAAAGAGGGATTAAAGAATGAAGGTTCTAATGAATATTTGAGTTGAAAAAAATGTTTGGAGAAGAGAGCTTACCTGAAGAAATTAAAATTCATCAAGAATGTAAGAGAAAGTTGGTGTGGAGAACAAAACTTAGCAGAAGAAATTAAGATTCATTGAGAATGTAAGAAAAAGTTGGCTTTGGAAACAGAGTTTAGCATAAACAATTAAAATTCATGGAAAATGTAAGAAAAAGTTGGCTTTATCGACTTATTAAAATTGAATTAAAATTAATTATAAAACATTGTTTTTATTTCATATGAATTTCGTATTTTTAGTTAAACTAAAAAATATACAATATATGCAATATTACAATTTTATTACTAGTATGAATTAATGATTTATTAATTATGAATGAAAAAATTTAAAAATGAGACCTTATATAATTGTATTATTGTAAAAATTTTATAAAATGTAGCTATGTTTAACTAATCAATTATAGTTGAACAAAATTAATTATAACAAATAAATTAAATTAAATACAACAAATGTTATAAATCAATTTAATGAAGACCGTTTAAAAGATTGTTTATTCGATTTAAACAATGAACAATTTAAACAAAAAAAATATTATTGAAATCGACATAGACACTTCAGCTTTCATGTTACTGCAAAAGCATATGTGTTACTGCAAAAGTATATTATTATTGTAGACACTTACATAATAATCCAGCAAAATACAAAACATTCATTTTATTCAAATACATTGATGTAGCTGGACAACATTCAGTGTCCAGGACATGAAGATGTTATAGACACTTATATAATAATCCAGCCAAATGAGACAAACATTCATTTTATTGAAATACATAGAGAAGTCTGAAATATTAAAATACATAGAAAACTCTGAAATATAAAAAATTTGGAAATTGTCATGGAATGATAGAGCCAATTGAGCAATGCAGTTTTGAAGACAAATTAAAATCATGAAGTGTTACGGAAATTAACCAACAAAATTAATCAAAATAAATTAACCAAACATTATGCACTAAATCATTAAAGAAGACATGACATAAATAGCCTTCTAAAAGAAATTACATTGATGTATCTCAACAGCATTGAGAGACATGAAGGTGTTATAAACACTTATATAATAACCCAACCAGATGAGACAAACATTCATTTTATAGACACTTATACATGGGGAAGTCTGAAAGATTAAAATAGATAGAAAACTCTGAAATATAAAATGAGCAATGCATTTTTTAAGACAAATTAAAAGCATCAAGTGTTACAGAAATTAACCAAACAAAATCAATAAAAAAATTTAACCAAACATTGTGTAGTAAATCATTAAAGAAGTAATGACATAAATAGCTTTCTAAAAGAAATTACATTGATGTAGCTGGACAACATTCAGTGTCCAAAACATGAAGGTGTTATAGACACTTATATAATAACCCAGTCAAATGAGGCAAACATTCATTTTATAGACACTTATACATAGAGAAGTCTGAAATATTAAAAATACATAGAAAACTTTGAAATATAAAAGGAGCAATGCAGTTGTGAAGACAAATTAAAAGCATCAAGTGTTAGAGAAATTAACAAGACAAAATTAATCAAAATAAATTAACCAAACATTGTGCAGTAAATCATTAAAGAAGTAATCACATAAATAACTTTCTAACAGAAATTACATTGATGTAGTTGGGTAACATTTAGTGTCCAAGACATGAAGGTGTTATAGACACTTGTATAATAACCCAACCAAATGAGGCAAACATTCATTTTATAAACACTTATATATAGGGAAGTCTGAAATATTAAAATACATAGAAAATTGTGATTATAAAATGAGCAATGCAGTTTTGAAGACAAATTAAAAGCATCAAGTATTACAGAAATTAACAAGACAAAATTAATCAAAATAAATTAACCAAACATTGTGCAGCAAATCGTTAAAGAAGTAATGACATAAATAGCTTTCTAAAAGAAATTACATTGATGTAGCTGGGAAACATGATGGAAAACTAACCTCGGATTAGGATCGTTCCAACAATTTCCATCGATCAATTGGCAAAATGGAAAATGCAGAAAAGATGAGAGGTGGAGAAACTCACAATCAAGAATAATTGATGAGTTAAGGAAGATCCGCCACCTTGAATTGGAAATTCAAAGATAAGGACCAAAAGTTCCAATGAAGAAAGAGAGAATTTGCACTCAAGAAAATGATTCAAATTCCAAAATGCTCAATTCTGAGTACAAGAGTTTACAAAATAGCTTATATACTATGACCTTGCACTCATGGACCTAACTACTAAGGCC
Organism: Lablab purpureus; assembly: GCA_030347555.1. NCBI lineage: Eukaryota > Viridiplantae > Streptophyta > Magnoliopsida > Fabales > Fabaceae > Lablab > Lablab purpureus. Next base: position 4,372,763 of record CM059254.1, read on the forward strand.
CATCCAACAAGCCTTTAAAAATTAGAGTGTAGAAATTCCCTTATTACAAGAAAAACTAGAAACACGTAAAAGACCCAATAATGGCCCAATACAAACAAATAGAAAAAGAACAAATACAATGTCCAATAAAAGCCCAAAACAAAATTACAAAAATAAAACCAAAATTGCATTCTATCTCCCAACCTCCTTCATGGTCTTTAAGGAGGTCCAATCCATGATTCCATCATTCCCTCCTTCTTGAAAAAAATTCGACCTCGAATTTAACTCTTTATTACCTACAATCAAACATACACATATGTGCTAAAAAAACTCAAATCTAAAATAATCCACAAAAACAAAATTCTATCTAAATTGAGATTTGAATCCTGGGAGAGGCAAATCTCTTATTATCATTATGCTTTGAGATCTTCCTCCAGGATCAAATACCATGTTTTATTTACAATCACAGAAAGAGGAAAGACATCCTCATAAGCAACAAAAATATAGAAGAAATGTCCCTCCAAGTTCATACGATCATATGAAAAAGAAAAGGACAAATTATTAAAATCATATTTATTTATATCTAAACATTTTTCTTTTTTTATCTCCTTTTCTTTTCCAAATATTTTTTGCCATTGCTCTTATGATATGCAGTTCTTCCCTAGGCAATAAAACAAAAGGAGACAAGTTAGTAATTTTTTTCAAAGAAGAGTTAGAATAATGAATTAAAGGAGAAGAAAAGTTCAAAGTGCTGCAATCCCCCTTTAAGGATTCTTTCTCAACCATGTTTGAAGGGGGATTTATGAGAAACTCTTCCTCTTCTCTAACTTTTTCTAGCATTTCCTTTTTCACTTTTTCTTCTCTTTCCTTTTTCCCCTTTTCAAAAATTCTGTTCACTTTCATTTTCTCAATTTTTCTCATAAGCTCTTCTACCTTTTTCTCAAACTCTTTTTCTCTTCTCACAAATTCTTTTTTTCCTATGATAAATTTTCTTCCTTTTTATACAAGCTCTCTTACTTCTTCTATAATTTTTCTATTTTTCTCATAAGAAGACGGAAGGAATTTTCTTCTTGTACAAGCCTTCAAGTCATTCCAATTTAATATTGGTGATTTTCTATGACTTTGTACAACATATTTCCTTTCCATCCACCAGTCGTAAGCATGTTCTACAAATCTGCAACGACATATATAAACAAGATGAAGATCACCACAATCAACAAAGAAATGACTAAGACTTTCAAATTTTCTTTCCCACACAAAATATGATTTAGGATCAATGTTGTATCCAAATCTAGGAATTTGTTCTTCTGCTCTCCTTATTTCAAACATATCATATCTATCATTCATCTTGTTAAGAAAAATCAGAAAAATATCTAGATAACAAAAAGTTAGCACAAATAATAAGAAACAAAATATAGACCTCACCACTCACTAAGTGTTTACACTCAAATCACTCAAGTATCACTCCTAAAGGTTATATAATCTCACTAAAATTCCTCTTTAGTTTTTAAAAAGATCTCTCAATCAACCCATCAAGAATTATACATTCAAAGTGAAAGATGTAGCAAATCCAAGCTCAACTCAATGAGGTCAAGAAAAGTAAAAAACTCTAGGACAAAACCAAGGAAATTTGAAGACAAACTAAAAAGCACAAAATAAAAAAATAAGCTAAACCAAAGGGAAGTAAGATGTGACAAAACTAAGAATGTGACAAAGAGAAAAACACTTTAAAAGACAAGGATAATCTAAATAGTGTATTTAGAATTGCCATTAGAAACGTAAAAAAAGCAAGTAAGCTAAACAATTAGAAAAATCAAGTTGAGTCAAGACTACCTAGATGAATGGAACTAATCTGGACATCCAATAGAGAACTCAATTAAAACTAAATCTAAGTCTCAAGAGAAATATGGAATGCACTTTAACATTTTTTTTATTTTTTCTTATCACACTTGAGATGAATGATAGCTAGTTAGACATCCACCCACTCTTATGCAATTTGCTTACTTTGTGCTTATAAGTTTCTCAAGACTTAAACTCAAGTTTTAAAAGAATGCTCAAAACATAGATGCTACACTTAGCTCCCAATTGTGTAATCTCAAAATTCAATCTCAAATAATCAAGATCTTCCAACAATTCAACTCACAATACTATGTTTCATAAACAAGAATCCAAGAAAAATCAAACTCAAAAGAAGTTCATAGACATATGACTTAAATCAAAGCTAGAAATAAAAAAAATGACATAAGAGAATAGGAATGGTCAAACCAGATTTAGACACAAGGTTCTGCACCTGGATGTGCACCATATTAGCAACCCATATATCACATTTGGATCAAGCACCAAAACTCAAGCTCAACGCACTCATAAACGCACCAGATCTTGCATTTTCTAATTAATACAATGAGCAGCGGTTCTCAATTCCATGCATGAAAATCAAATCAAATTCACCAATGGGCCCCACATTTTCTTTTTCTTATGGGCCCCACGTTTTTTTTCCTATGATTTTTTCATGCACCAATTCACATAAGCCAATTCACATATGTGATGCTCATTCCAAATGCAACTTAACAAGTGGGCCCCACCGTACACAAATTCTCTCTCCTTTGTTATTCATGTATTCACATGAATTCCAATGTCAATTTAACAAGCGGCCCCACCATGCTAAAATTCTCAAATGTAGAAATTAAATGTGATTGAGCTTACTAATTGCACTGCCACCAGGAAATTGAATGCAATGTACCAAAAGAAACAATTTAAAATCAACCTTGCATGCTCCAATTCAATCTCAGTTACACCAGCTTCATGCACTGTGCGAGCTCAAGCTTCCAATTAATGGCTCAAAAATTGATTATCACCAAGTAAAATCAATTGTACAATTAAAGACAAATTTGTTGCAGCGATTATTCAATGAAAATTTCAAGTTGTACAGAATGAACAGTACCAACTTCACCTGAGATTCAATTCAGCAACCTTAAATCCCACAATAATTGTTGTAAAAATTAAACTACCAGATGCACTGTTTCTGCTTCTCGTGAATGACCTTAGCGAATTGCATTTTAGATTGTCCAATTTAAGGATACTTGCCCACTAACTATTTGATGATATGCTTCATCTAATTCTCACTAATTCAATATAATGGTAATTCAAAAATGAGCATCAATTATTTCTAATTTTCTTACTGGATTTATGATTTACACATTGCAAACCAACTGCTAGAAGAATTCTTCGACAAAACCTGCTCTGCATCACCGTTTTGCACACAATTTCAACCACCGCAGGCCCAATAGTGGCCAAATACAAACAAATAGAAAAAGAACAAATACAAGGCCCAATAAAAGCCTAAAACAAAATTACAAAAATAAAACCAAAATTGTATTCTATTTCCCAACCTCCTTCGTGGTCTTTAAGGAGGTCCAATCCATGATTTCATCAAAACATTTAGTGTCCAAGACATGAAAGTGTTATAGACACTTATATAATAACCTAGCCAAATGAGGCAAACATTAATTTTATAGACACTTATACATGGGGAATTTTGAAATATTAAAATACATAGAAAACTATGAATTATAAAATGAGCAATGCAGTTTTGAAAACAAATTAAAAACATCAAGTGTTACAGCCAAACAAAATTAATAGAAATAAATTAACCAAACAGAGTACAACTAGTACAGAGTAATACTGAATACTGAATTCTCCATAGGAATCATAAATTCAAATTCAAATTTAAATACAGAGTACAAGTAGTAACTTGTCCTTTAAGATTCCAAAAATTTATAGTAAACTAATTAGTTGTTCTTAAACACTACAAAACAATAATATTAGCACAAAACAAATACATTGCTACTCATGTCAGACCCCCTTCTCGACCTTAATGTTCTTCTTTAGGATCTTCAGAGGCAGATCATCCTCATTTGGGTATAGAATACCTTGAACATCTTTTTTATGGGGTGTGACCCCCACTTCATTACCCATAACACTATCACTGGATAAATCCACTGGTAGTAGTTGTGATACATTTGATGCATCTGAGAAGTTGCTTAACAAATCCTGTAAAAAAATAGAGTCAGTGACAGATAGCACACATGTATTAAAAAACAACAATATCATTAAATAATAGGTAATATGATAATGTTAATTTTTATCACTTCTTTTAGTCTTTTCACATTAACAAAATCAACTTTTTCTTAAGCTTTTAACTTACTTGTTCTCTTTTTGATACTTTTTGTAAGTAATTTGAAATTGGTTAATCTTATTTAATTATACTACTAATCCCCATATTTTTTGTCTAAAGTGGTATAGGAAACATTTAAGGTTGAAAGAAGGCAGTTTGGAATCCTAGGGATGGAGAAGGAAGACCTTAATGGAAAATTAAAGAAAGTTCCTGGCGCTGGGTGCCCCTGCAGCAGGCCCGACGTTATATGGGTAGAGACCTGATCTGTCAACGGGGCCGGGCCAGGCTCCAGAATTCACCTCAGGCCGAGTGCCAGTTGGGCCGAGACCACATTTGTATGAGTGCGCCGGGCGCAAAATGGAACCCGCCGGGTGCCAACTTGCTGACATGACACCCTTATGCCTATTTATTCATACTCTTCGAGAGAAAGAGAGAATCTTGGCAAGAAAACTCGTGTGGAACGCGACTTGGAGCTTCTTGGGCTTCCTTGGAGACCATCTTCCTCCTCTTGGGTTATCATTCTTCTTCCATTACTCATCCTTTATTTTTTGTACTCTTCATGACAATGAAGAGCTAAAACCCATTTTGTTGGGATTAGATGTAGCCAAACAAACTCTCATGTAATCTCTTTGTTTATATATATATATATATGTCTTTCCATTCAATGATAGTATTTTGTTTCTATGCTTAATGCTTGTTATGGTTTGATCACCCATAGCTTGATGTTTGATTCATTAGGTTTTGGAAATTCTCTTTTGTAATCTTGGATTGAAGAAAAATACCTAATGAAACTTGTATCTAGGAATGGAACTTGATTCATTATTTGTCTTAAACCCTTGTTGTGATAGCAAGTTTGCTTATTAGGGGATCAAGGAATTGACTCATAATAGGGAAACTTAGGCTCATTCCACTAAGGGATTAGGATTTGAGTAAACTAGTGGGTTGACATTTACATTAATGTGGAGAGAAGTTGAGTGATTATATGCATGAGAGTGAGTTTTGGTGAAATCTAATCCTAACATTTACATTCCATATCACTTCATATCTTTATCGTCTTCTAAGTGTTTGTGAAAATATCAAAAAGAGTTTTTATTGTTGTTTGCACAATTTTATTTCTTTTAAACACTAAAACAAATTATGGAAATATTCTCTGTCTAATTTAGTTATCAATTGCAATTATTGTCATGTATTGCACAAGTCCTTTGGAAAACGATACTCGGACTTTCCGAATTATTACTTGAACGATTTGGTGCGCTTGCCAAAAAGTTAACATAATACAACCTCAACAATGTTGACACAACTTCCATCATAGGCTACACTCTTGGTTCTGCCCATATCGCAGTTTCCAGAATATGTGTCCTTAAAACACATAAAATAGATGTTAGCATGTAGATGAATATGAATGAAATACATAAAATAAAAAAAATTAAAAAACAAACCAAGGAACTTACACAGGATTCCATACCACCATCGCTAAATTTCTTAATGATAGTTTCATCCGTACATCCTTTCTTAACTCTGAATGATTGGTCAAATCTAATTTTTTTTATTCTTACACTCAACTTTGAATAGCATTGTCTGATCCACCAATACAGCCAACTCGCTTGGAATATGGCCATCATTGTTCTAGCATATAACAATCCAACAAGCAAACAAATATTAAACTTGTAGGAAAATAAAGAAACCCAGATTCAGTTACTGAGAAAAAACCTTGTCTTGAGATTCCAAGATCTCATCGTATGTCTTTTTCAATAATGTGGTCGCATCCCTATCAAAAAGCAGAAATGTCATTGAATCGGTTTCATCAATGACACGGACCTTGATCTTATACCTGAAATAAAAATGTATTAAAAATGTCTCAACTATGTATGTGTGTGTGTATACATATATATATATAGTTCTTAACCAAAGTTTTTTTGATCAATCTTGTTCTTAGATTGATCTAAACGAATTCCAAATGCAACAAGACAAGGTTATGGAGTGAAACCAAACACTAAGTTCTTAATGAAAGTTGTTTTGATCAATCTTGTTCTTAGATTGATCTAAATGAATTCCAAATGCAACAAGACAAGGTTATGGAGTGAAACCAAACACTAAGTTCTTACAGAAAGTTGTTTTGATCAATTTTGTTCTTAGATTGATCTAAATGAATTCCAAATGCAACAAGACAAGGTTATGGTGTGAAACCAAACACTAGGTTCTTAACGAAAGTTGTCTTGATCAATCTTGTTCTTAGGTTGATCTAAATGAATTCCAAATTCAACAAGACAAGGTTATGGAGTGAAACCAAACACTAAGTTCGTACCAAAGTTGTTTTGATCAATCTTGTTCTTAGATTGATCTAAATGAATTCCAAATGCAACAAGACGAGGTTATAGAGTGAAACCAAATACTAAGTTCTTAACGAAAATTGTTTTGATCAATCTTGTTATTTGATTGACGAAAATGAATTCCAAATACTACAAGACAAGGTTATGGATTGAAACTGTACACCAAGTTCTTAAAGTAAGTTGTTTTGATCAATCTTGTTCTTAGATTCATCTAAATGAATTCAGAATGCCACAAGACAAGGTTATGGTGTGAAACCAAACACTACGTTCTTAACGAAAGTTGTTTTGTTCAATCTTGTTCTTAGGTTGATCTAAATGAATTCCAAATGCAACAAGACAAGGTTATGGAGTGAAACGAAACAGTAGGTTCGTACCAAAGTTGTTTTGATCAATCTTGTTCTTAGGTTAATCTAAATGAATTTGAAATGCAACAAGATAAGGTTATCGAATGAAATGAAACACTAAGTTTGTGCCAAAGTTTTTTTATCAATCTTGTTCTTAGATTGATCTAATTGAATTCCAAATGCAACAAGACAAGGTTATGGACTGAAACCGAACACCAAAATTCTTAAAGTAAGTTGTTTTGATCAATCTTGTTCTTAGATTCATCTAAATGAATTCAGAATGCCACAAGACAAGGTTATGGTGTGAAACCAAACACTACGTTCTTAACGAAAGTTGTTTTGATCAATCTTTTTCTTAGGTTGATCTAAATGAATTCCAAATGCAACAAGACAAGGTTATGGAGTGAAACAAAATAGTAGGTTCGTACCAAAGTTGTTTTGATCAATCTTGTTCTTAGTTTGATCTAAATGAATTGAAAATGCAACAAGACAAGATTATCGAGTCCAACCAAACACCAAGTTCTTAACCAAAGTTGTTTTGATCAATCTTCTTCTTAGATTGATATAAATGAATTCCAAATGCAACAAGACAAGGTTATGGAGTGAAATGAAACAGTAAGTTTGTACCAAACTTGTTTTGATCAATCTTGTTCTTAGGTTGATCTAAATGAATTGAAAATGCAACAAGACAAGGTTATCGAGTGAAACGAAACACTAAGTTCATGCCAAAGGTTTTTTTATCAATCTTGTTCTTAGATTGATCAAAATGAATTCCAAATGCAACAAGACAAGGTTATGGAGTGAAACCAAAGAATAAGTTCTTAACCAAAGTTTTTTTTATCAATCTTGTTCTTAGATTGATCTAAATAAATTCCTAATGCAACAAGACAACCTTATAGAGTGAAACCAAACACTAAGTTCTTAGCAAAAGTTGTTTTAATCAATCTTGTTCTTAGATGGATCTAAACGAATTTCAAATACAACAAGAGAAGCTAATAGAGTGAAACGAAACACTAAGTTCGTACCAAAGTTGTTTTGATCAATCTTGTTCTTAGATTGATCTAAATGAATTCCAATTGCAACAAGAGAAGATTGTGGGGTGAAACGAAACACTAAGTTCGTAAGAAAGTTGGTTTGATCAATCTTGTTCTTAGATTGATCTAAATGAATTCCAAATGCAACAATACAAGGTTATGGTGTGAAATCAAACACTAGGTTCTTAACGAAAGTTGTTTTGATCAATCTTGTTCTTAAGTTGATCTAAATGAATTCGAAATTCAACAAGACAAGATTATAGAGTTAAACGAAACACTAAGTTCGTAACAAAGTTGGTTTGATCAATCTTGTTCTTAGATTGATATAAATGAATTTCAAATGCAACAATACAAGGTTATGGTGTGAAAGCAAACACTAGGTTCTTAACGAAAGTTGTTTTGATCAATCTTGTTCTTAGGTTGATCTAAATGAATTTCAAATTCAACACGACAAGATTATGGAGTGAAACCAAACACTAAGTTCGTAGCAAAGTTGTTTTGATCAATATTGTTCTTAGATTGATCTAAATGAATTCCAAATTCAACAAGACAAGGTTATGTAGTGAATCCAAACAATAAGTTCTTAACCAAAGTTGTTTTGATCAATCTTGTTCTAAGATTGATCTAAATGAATTCCAAATGCAACAAGACAAGGTTATGTAGTGAAACGTGTTAGAAATAAACGGCAGTGTAAAAATCAAAAGGGTGGGTGAATTGGATATTTAAGAAACTTTTTCTCTTTAAAATAATTTTCCAGATTTTAAATAAATGTTTTAAAACCAGAATGTGGATTATCCTTAACCTTAGATGAGCGCAGTTTGAATTGCAATTGTTAATATGATCCATAATAAAAAGAGATAGGGAAAGAGAAAGAACACAGAGATTTATACTGGTTCGGATTAAGCCAATCCTACATCCAGTTCCCAACCATCACAAATACGTGATGATCACCCCACTATCTTTAATTGAAATTAAAAACACCAATTCATGCAATAACAAATAAAGATAAAGGAAACACCTCCTTAGACACACCAAGGATGAAACACCTCCTCAGACAGACTGAGGATGATTCCCACCTCTCTTGACACACAAGAGATGAACACACCTCCCTTAGAACAGATTCAAGGGATGAATTTTACCCTTTCAGAAAAACAGTAAAAGAAAACACCTGATTGAGTGTTGAATGAAAGCTTAAGCACAATGATCACCACTTCCAAAGACTTTGATCAACCTTGAGAGAGCAAGAAAGCGGTTTTGAAAAACTATAGCGCAAGAACACTTTGAATATTGTGTTTTTTCAGATGTTGTGAACCTAAGACATTCTCTTTCATTTTATAATTCGAAAATACTCCAAAGTTTCCATTCTTAGGTTGATTCAACATTGAATTCGCAAAAACGACTTATTTAATCGATTATCTAAAAAGCTTAATCAATTATATCAGAGTTAAAAACTGGAAAACTCATTTTGCCTGATATAATCGATTAGATTAAGGCCATAATTGGTTATATTAACCCAGAATCAATATAATCGATTATCAAAAACACTTAATCGATTATTTTGTTCGTGAAACTATTTTGATTCAAATTTTAAGTAAAATAATCGATTAGACTTCGTATCATAATCGATTAAAAGCATAGAAAAACGTTTTTGCAAGAAAACTACTTGCTCTCAAGTTTGAAATGGTCTTGAATGGGATTTATGACTTACTCTTTTCATCCATCACCCAAAACAGAAACTTCTAAACTTGAAACTCCAACACTTGAGAAAATCTTCGTCAATATTCTCTGTTGAAAGCTTTAAACATCCTTTGTGCCTTGCCTTTTTCATCAAACAACTTTCCTTTGAGAGATGACACAAGTCTTTAATGTTGTTTAGAGAACTTTAAATCTTCATCATCAAAACTTTAAATCTTCATGAAATATTGAGAGGACTTCATCAACACTTGTTCTTGAAATATGCCAACAAAACGAAACACTAAATTCGTACCAAAGTTGTTTTGATCAATCTCTTTCTTTGGTTGATCTAAATGAATTCCAAATGCAACAAGACAAGGTTATGGACTAAAACCAAACACAAAGTTCGTACCAAAATTGTTTTGATCAATCTTGTTCTTAGATTGATCTAAATGAATTCCAAATGCAACAAGACAAGGTTATGGTGTGAAACCAAACACTAACTTCATACCAAAGTTGTTTTGATCAATCTTGTTCTTAGATTGATCTAGTTGAATTCCAAATATAATAAGACAAGGCTATGGAGTGAAAAGAAACGTTAAGTTCGTGCGAAAGTTTTTTTGATCAATCTTGTTCTTAGGTTTATCTAAATTAATTCCAAACGCAACAAGACAAGGTTACAAAGTGAAACCAAACACTAAGTTCTTAACCAACGTTTTTTTTATCAATCTTGTTCTTAGATTGGTGATAATGAATTCCAAATGCAACTGGACAACGTTATGGAGTGAAACAAAACACTAGGTTCTCCACGTAACTTGTTTTGATCAATCTGGTTCTTGGGTTGATCTAAATGAGTTCCAAATTCAACGAGACAAGGTTATGGAGTGAAACGAAACACTAAGTTTGTACCAAAGTTTTTATTATCAATCTTGTTCTTAGATTTATCTAAATGAATTCCGAATGCAACAAAACAAGGTTATGGAGTGAAACCAAACACTAAGTTCTTAACCAAAGTTTTTTTAATCAATCTTGTTATTAGATTGATCTAAATGAATTCCAAATGCAACAAGACAAGGTTATGGAGTGAAACCAAACACTAAGTTGTTAACCAAAGTTATTTTGATCAATCTTGTTCGTAGATTAATCTAAATGAATTCCTAATGCAACAAGACAACTTTATGGAGTGAAATCAAACACTAAGTTCTTAACGAAAGTTGTTTTGATCAATCTTGTTCTTAGATTGATCTAAACAAATTCCAAATACAACAAGACAAGGTAATGGAGTGAAACGAAACACTAAGTTCATACCAAAGTTGTTTTGATCAATCTTGTTCTTAGATTGATCTAAATGAATTCCAATTGCAACAAGATAGAAACGAAACACTAAGTTCGTAACAAAGTTGGTTTGATCAATCTTGTTCTTAGATTGATCTAAATGCATTCCAAATTCAATAAGACAAGGTCATGGTGTGAAACCAAACACTAGGTTCTTAACGAAAGTTGTTTTGATCAATCTTGTTCTTAGGTTGATCTAAATGAATTCCAAATTCAACAAGACAAGATTATGGAGTGAAACCAAACACTAAGTTCGTACCAAAGTTCTTTTGATGAATCTTGTTCTTAGATTGATCTAAATGAATTCCAAATGCAACGAGACAAGGTTATGGAGTGAAAACAAACACTAAGTTCTTAACCAAAGTTGTTTTGATCAATCTTGTTCTAAGATTGTCTAAATGAATTCCCAATGAAACAAGACAAGGTTATCGAGTTAAACGAAACACTATGTTTGTACCATAGTTGTTCTAATCAATCTCTTTCTTAGATTGATCTAAATGAATTCCAAATTCAACAAGACAAGGTTATGGAGTGAAACGAAACACTAATTTCGTACCAAAGTTATTTTGATCAATCTTGTTCTTAGATTGATCTAAATGAATTCCAAATGCAACAAGACAAGGTTATGGAGTGAACTGAAACACTAAGTTTGTACCAAAGTTGTTTTGATCAATCCCTTTCTTAGGTTGATCTAAATGAAATCCAAATGCAACAAGACAAGGTTGTGGAGCGAAACCAAACACTAAGTTCGTACCAAAACCTTTTTTATCAATCTTGTTCTTAGATTGATCTAAATTAATTCCCAACGAAGCAAGACGAGTTTACGGAGTGAAATTAAACAGTAAGTTCTTTACCAAAGTTTTTTTTATCAATCTTGTTCTCAGATTGATCTAAATGAATTCCAAATGCAACAATACAAGGTTATGGAGTGAAACCAGACACTAAGTTCTTAACAACAGTTGTTTTGATCAATCTTATATTTAGATTGATCTAAATGAATTCCAAATGCAGCAGGAGAAGGTTATGGAGTGATACCAAACACTAAGTTCTTAACGAAAGTTTTTTTGGTCAATCTTGTTCTTCGATTCATCTAAATGAATTCCAAATGCAACAAGACAAGGTTATGGTGTGAAATCAAACACTAGGTTCTTATGAAAGTTGTTTTGATCAATCTTCTTCTTAGATTGATCTAAATGAATTCCAAATGCAACACTACAAGATTATGGAGTGAAACCAAACACTAAGTTCATAGAAAAGTTGTTTTGATCATTCTTGTTCTTTGGTTGATCTAAATGAATTCCAAATGCAACAACAAGACAAGGTTATGGACTGAAACCAAACACTAAGTTCGTAGCAAATTTGTTTTGATCAATCTTGTTCTTAGATTGATCTAAATGAATTCCAAATGCAACAAGATAAGGTTATGTAGTGAAACCAAACAATAAGTTCTTAACCGAAGTTGTTTTGATGAATCTTGTTTTAAGATTGATCTAAATGAATTCCAAATGCAACAAGACAAGGTTATGGAGTGAAACGAAACACTAAGTTCGTACCAAATTTGTTTTGATCAATCTTGTTCTTTGGTTGATCTAAATGAATTACAAATGCAACAAGACAAGGTTATGGACTGAAACCAAACACTAAGTTCGTACCAAATTTGTTTTGATCAATCTTGTTCTTTGGTTGATCTAAATGAATTACAAATGCAACAAGACAAGGTTATGGACTGAAACCAAACACTAAGTTCGTACCAAATTTGTTTTGATTAATCTTGTTCTTTGGTTGATCTAAATGAATTACAAATGCAACAAGACTAGGTTATAGACTGAAACCAAACACTAAGTTCGTACCAAAGTTTTTTTGATCAATCTTGTTCTTAGATTGATTTAAATGAATTCCAAATGCAACAAACAATTTACTCAAATTGGGTTATTATGCTTTCGAGTAAGCCGCTATGGTGAAATTGGTAGACACGCTGCTCTTAGGAAGCAGTGCTAGAGCATCTCGGTTCGAGTCCGAGTAGCGGCATGACATCTTATCTTCTAAAAAATAGGTCCTATATTGAACTTCATTCTTATTTCTATTCCTAGTATTTCTATTTTTTCATTATATCATTATATTATATATGGTTATGGCAAGGTTATGGTGTGAAACCAAACACTAACTTTCTACCAAAGTTGTTTTGATCAATCTTGTTCTTAGATTGATCTAGTTGAATTCCAAATGTAATAATACAAGGTTATGGAGTGAAACAAAACGTTAAGTTCGTACCAAAGTTTTTTGATCAATCTTGTTCTTAGGTTTATCTAAATTAATTCCAAAACGCAAGAAGACAAGGTTACGAGTGAAACCAAACACTAAATTCTTAACCAAAGTTTTTTTGATCAATCTTGTTCTAAGATTGATCTAAATGAATTCCCAATGCAAGAAGACAAGGTTATGGAGTTAAACGAAACACTATGTTTGTACCATAGTTGTTCGATCAATCTCTTTCTTAGATTGATCTAAATGAATTCCAAATGCAACAAGACAAGGTTATGGAGTGAAACAAAACACTAAGTTCGTACCAAAGTTGTTTTGGTCAATCTTGTCCTTAGACCGATCTAAATGAATTCCAAATGCAACAAGACAAGGTTTGGAGTGAAATGAAACACTAAGTTTGTACCAAAGTTGTTTTGATCAATCCCTTTCTTAGGTTGATCTAAATGAATTCCAAATGCAACAAGACAAGGTTATGGAGCGAAACCAAACACTAAGTTCGTACCAAAATTTCTTTTATCAATCTTGTTCTTAGATTGATCTAAATTAATTCCCAATGAAGCAAGACCAGTTTATGGAGTGAAATTAAACAGTAAGTTCGTACCAAAGTTTTTTTTATCAATCTTGTTCTTAGGTTGATCTAAATGAATTCCAAATGCAACAAGACAAGGTTATGGAGCGAAACCAAACACTAAGTTCGTACCAAAATTTCTTTTATCAATCTTGTTCTTAGATTGATCTAAATTAATTCCCAATGAAGCAAGACCAGTTTACGGAGTGAAATTAAACAGTAAGTTCGTACCAAAGTTTTTTTTATCAATCTTGTTCTTAGATTTATCTAAATGAATTCCAAATGCAACAAAACAAGGTTATGGAGTGAAACCAAACACTAAGTTCTTAACCAAAGTTGTTTTGATCAATCTTGTTCTAAGATTGATCTAAATGAATTCCCAATGTAAGAAGACAAGGTTATGGAGTTAAACGAAACACTATGTTTGTACCATAGTTGTTCTGATCAATCTCTTTCTTAGATTGATCTAAATGAATTCCAAATGCAATAAGACAAGGTTATCGAGTGAAACGAAACACTAAGTTCGTACCAAAGTTGTTTTGGTCAATCTTGTTCTTAGATTGATCTTAATGAATTCCAAATGCAACAAGACAAGGTTTGGAGTGAAATGAAACACTAAGTTTGTACCAAAGTTGTTTTGATCAATCCCTTTCTTAGGTTGATCTAAATGAAATCCAAATGCAACAAGACAAGGTTGTGGAGCGAAACCAAACACTAAGTTCGTACCAAAACCTTTTTTATCAATCTTGTTCTTAGATTGATCTAAATTAATTCCCAACGAAGCAAGACGAGTTTACGGAGTGAAATTAAACAGTAAGTTCTTTACCAAAGTTTTTTTTATCAATCTTGTTCTCAGATTGATCTAAATGAATTCCAAATGCAACAATACAAGGTTATGGAGTGAAACCAGACACTAAGTTCTTAACAACAGTTGTTTTGATCAATCTTATATTTAGATTGATCTAAATGAATTCCAAATGCAGCAGAGAAGGTTATGGAGTGATACCAAACACTAAGTTCTTAACGAAAGTTTTTTTGGTCAATCTTGTTCTTCGATTCATCTAAATGAATTCCAAATGCAACAAGACAAGGTTATGGTGTGAAATCAAACACTAGGTTCTTATGAAAGTTGTTTTGATCAATCTTCTTCTTAGATTGATCTAAATGAATTCCAAATGCAACACTACAAGATTATGGAGTGAAACCAAAACACTAAGTTCATAGCAAAGTTGTTTTGATCAGTCTTGTTCTTTGGTTGATCTAAATGAATTCCAAATGCAACAACAAGACAAGGTTATGGACTGAAACCAAACACTAAGTTCGTAGCAAATTTGTTTTGATCAATCTTGTTCTTAGATTGATCTAAATGAATTCCAAATGCAACAAGATAAGGTTATGTAGTGAAACCAAACAATAAGTTCTTAACCGAAGTTGTTTTGATGAATCTTGTTCTAAGATTGATCTAAATGAATTCCAAATGCAACAAGACAAGGTTATGGAGTGAAACGAAACACTAAGTTCGTACCAAATTTGTTTTGATCAATCTTGTTCTTTGGTTGATCTAAATGAATTACAAATGCAACAAGACAAGGTTATGGACTGAAACCAAACACTAAGTTCGTACCAAATTTGTTTTGATCAATCTTGTTCTTTGGTTGATCTAAATGAATTACAAATGCAACAAGACAAGGTTATGGACTGAAACCAAACACTAAGTTCGTACCAAATTTGTTTTGATTAATCTTGTTCTTTGGTTGATCTAAATGAATTACAAATGCAACAAGACTAGGTTATAGATCGAAACCAAACACTAAGTTCGTACCAAAGTTTTTTGATCAATCTTGTTCTTAGATTGATTTAAATGAATTCCAAATGCAACAAACAATTTACTCAAATTGGGTTATTATGCTTTCGAGTAAGCCGCTATGGTGAAATTGGTAGACACGTTGCTCTGAGGAAGCAGTGCTAGAGCATCTCGGTTCGAGTCCGAGTAGCGGCATGACATCTTATCTTCTAAAAAATAGGTCCTATATTGAACTTCATTCTTATTTCTATTCCTAGTATTTCTATTTTTTCATTATATCATTATATTATATATGGTTATGGCAAGGTTATGGTGTGAAACCAAACACTAACTTTCTACCAAAGTTGTTTTGATCAATCTTGTTCTTAGATTGATCTAGTTGAATTCCAAATGTAATAATACAAGGTTATGGAGTGAAACAAAACGTTAAGTTCGTACCAAAGTTTTTTTGATCAATCTTGTTCTTAGGTTTATCTAAATTAATTCCAAAACGCAAGAAGACAAGGTTACGGAGTGAAACCAAACACTAAATTCTTAACCAAAGTTTTTTGATCAATCTTGTTCTAAGATTGATCTAAATGAATTCCCAATGCAAGAAGACAAGGTTATGGAGTTAAACGAAACACTATGTTTGTACCATAGTTGTTACGATCAATCTCTTTCTTAGATTGATCTAAATGAATTCCAAATGCAACAAGACAAGGTTATGGAGTGAAACAAAACACTAAGTTCGTACCAAAGTTGTTTTGGTCAATCTTGTCCTTAGACTGATCTAAATGAATTCCAAATGCAACAAGACAAGGTTTGGAGTGAAATGAAACACTAAGTTTGTACCAAAGTTGTTTTGATCAATCCCTTTCTTAGGTTGATCTAAATGAATTCCAAATGCAACAAGACAAGGTTATGGAGCGAAACCAAACACTAAGTTCGTACCAAAATTTCTTTTATCAATCTTGTTCTTAGATTGATCTAAATTAATTCCCAATGAAGCAAGACCAGTTTATGGAGTGAAATTAAACAAGTAAGTTCGTACCAAAGTTTTTTTATCAATCTTGTTCTTAGATTTATCTAAATGAATTCCAAATGCAACAAGACAAGGTTATGGAGCGAAACCAAACACTAAGTTCGTACCAAAATTTCTTTTATCAATCTTGTTCTTAGATTGATCTAAATTAATTCCCAATGAAGCAAGACGAGTTTACGGAGTGAAATTAAACAGTGAAGTTCGTACCAAAGTTTTTTTTATCAATCTTGTTCTTAGATTTATCTAAATGAATTCCAAATGCAACAAAACAAGGTTATGGAGTGAAACCAAACACTAAGTTCTTAACCAAAGTTGTTTTGATCAATCTTGTTCTAAGATTGATCTAAATGAATTCCCAATGTAAGAAGACAAGGTTATGGAGTTAAACGAAACACTATGTTTGTACCATAGTTGTTCTGATCAATCTCTTTCTTAGATTGATCTAAATGAATTCCAAATGCAATAAGACAAGGTTATCGAGTGAAACGAAACACTAAGTTCGTACCAAAGTTGTTTTGGTCAATCTTGTTCTTAGATTGATCTTAATGAATTCCAAATGCAACAAGACAAGGTTTGGAGTGAAGTGAAACACTAAGTTTGTACCAAAGTTGTTTTGATCAATCCCTTTCTTAGGTTGATCTAAATGAAATCCAAATGCAACAAGACAAGGTTGTGGAGCGAAACCAAACACTAAGTTCGTACCAAAACCTTTTTTATCAATCTTGTTCTTAGATTGATCTAAATTAATTCCCAACGAAGCAAGACGAGTTTACGGAGTGAAATTAAACAGTAAGTTCTTTACCAAAGTTTTTTTTATCAATCTTGTTCTCAGATTGATCTAAATGAATTCCAAATGCAACAATACAAGGTTATGGAGTGAAACCAAACACTAAGTTCTTAACAACAGTTGTTTTGATCAATCTTATATTTAGATTGATCTAAATGAATTCCAAATGCAGCAGGAGAAGGTTATGAAGTGATACCAAACACTAAGTTCTTAACGAAAGTTTTTTTGGTCAATCTCTTTCTTCGATTCATCTAAATGAATTCCAAATGCAACAAGACAAGGTTATGGTGTGAAATCAAACACTAGGTTCTTATGAAAGTTGTTTTGATCAATCTTCTTCTTAGATTGATCTAAATGAATTCCAAATGCAACACTACAAGATTATGGAGTGAAACCAAACACTAAGTTCATAGAAAAGTTGTTTTGATCATTCTTGTTCTTTGGTTGATCTAAATGAATTCCAAATGCAACAACAAGACAAGGTTATGGACTGAAACCAAACACTAAGTTCGTAGCAAATTTGTTTTGATCAATCTTGTTCTTAGATTGATCTAAATGAATTCCAAATGCAACAAGATAAGGTTATGTAGTGAAACCAAACAATAAGTTCTTAACCGAAGTTGTTTTGATGAATCTTGTTCTAAGATTGATCTAAATGAATTCCAAATGCAACAAGACAAGGTTATGGAGTGAAACGAAACACTAAGTTCGTACCAAATTTGTTTTGATCAATCTTGTTCTTTGGTTGATCTAAATGAATTACAAATGCAACAAGACAAGGTTATGGACTGAAACCAAACACTAAGTTCGTACCAAATTTGTTTTGATCAATCTTGTTCTTTGGTTGATCTAAATGAATTACAAATGCAACAAGACAAGGTTATGGACTGAAACCAAACACTAAGTTCGTACCAAATTTGTTTTGATTAATCTTGTTCTTTGGTTGATCTAAATGAATTACAAATGCAACAAGACAAGGTTATGGACTGAAACCAAACACTAAGTTCGTACCAAAGTTTTTTGATCAATCTTGTTCTTAGATTGATCTAAATGAATTCCAAATGCAACAAACAATTTACTCAAATTGGGTTATTATGCTTTCGAGTAAGCCGCTATGGTGAAATTGGTAGACACGTTGCTCTTAGGAAGCGGTGCTAGAGCATCTCAGCTCGAGTCCGAGTAGGGGCATGACATCTTATCTTCTAAAAATAGGTCCTATATTGAACTTCATTCTTATTTATATTCCTAGTATTTCTATTTTTTCATTATATCATTATATTATATATGGTTATGGCAAGGTTATGGTGTGAAACCAAACACTAACTTTCTACCAAAGTTGTTTTGATCAATCTTGTTCTTAGATTGATCTAGTTGAATTCCAAATGTAATAATACAAGGTTATGGAGTGAAACAAAACGTTAAGTTCGTACCAAAGTTTTTTGATCAATCTTGTTCTTAGGTTTATCTAAATTAATTCCAAAATGCAAGAAGACAAGGTTACTGAGTGAAACCAAACACTAAATTCTTAACCAAAGTTGTTTTGATCAATCTTGTTCTAAGATTGATCTAAATGAATTCCCAATGCAAGAAGACAAGGTTATGGAGTTAAACGAAACACTATGTTTGTACCATAGTTGTTACGATCAATCTCTTTCTTAGATTGATCTAAATGAATTCCAAATGCAACAAGACAAGGTTATGGAGTGAAACAAAACACTAAGTTCGTACCAAAGTTGTTTTGGTCAATCTTGTCCTTAGACTGATCTAAATGAATTCCAAATGCAACAAGACAAGGTTTGGAGTGAAATGAAACACTAAGTTTGTACAAAAGTTGTTTTGATCAATCCCTTTCTTAGGTTGATCTAAATGAATTCCAAATGCAACAAGACAAGGTTATGGAGCGAAACCAAACACTAAGTTCGTACCAAAATTTCTTTTATCAATCTTGTTCTTAGATTGATCTAAATTAATTCCCAATGAAGCAAGACCAGTTTACGGAGTGAAATTAAACGAGTAAGTTCGTACCAAAGTTTTTTTATCAATCTTGTTCTTAGATTTATCTAAATGAATTCCAAATGCAACAAAACAAGGTTATGGAGTGAAACCAAACACTAAGTTCATAGCAAAGTTGTTTTGATCATTCTTGTTCTTTGGTTGATCTAAATGAATTCCAAATGCAACAACAAGACAAGGTTATGGACTGAAACCAAACACTAAGTTCGTAGCAAATTTGTTTTGATCAATCGTGTTCTTAGATTGATCTAAATGAATTCCAAATGCAACAAGATAAGGTTATGTAGTGAAACCAAACAATAAGTTCTTAACCGAAGTTGTTTTGATGAATCTTGTTCTAAGATTGATCTAAATGAATTCCAAATGCAACAAGACAAGGTTATGGAGTGAAACGAAACACTAAGTTCGTACCAAATTTGTTTTGATCAATCTTGTTCTTTGGTTGATCTAAATGAATTACAAATGCAACAAGACAAGGTTATGGACTGAAACCAAACACTAAGTTCGTACCAAATTTGTTTTGATCAATCTTGTTCTTTGGTTGATCTAAATGAATTACAAATCCAACAAGACAAGGTTATGGACTGAAACGAAACACTAAGTTCGTACCAAAGTTTTTTGATCAATCTTGTTCTTAGATTGATCTAAATGAATTCCAAATGCAACAAACAATTTACTCAAATTGGGTTATTATGCTTTCGAGTAAGCCGCTATGGTGAAATTGGTAGACACGTTGCTCTTAGGAAGCGAGTGCTAGAGCATCTCAGCTCGAGTCCGAGTAGGGGCATGACATCTTATCTTCTAAAAAATAGGTCCTATATTGAACTTCATTCTTATTTATATTCCTAGTATTTCTATTTTTTCATTATATCATTATATTATATATGGTTATGGCAAGGTTATGGTGTGAAACCAAACACTAACTTTCTACCAAAGTTGTTTTGATCAATCTTGTTCTTAGATTGATCTAGTTGAATTCCAAATGTAATAATACAAGGTTATGGAGTGAAACAAAACGTTAAGTTCGTACCAAAGTTTTTTTGATCAATCTTGTTCTTAGGTTTATCTAAATTAATTCCAAAACGCAAGAAGACAAGGTTACGGAGTGAAACCAAACACTAAATTCTTAACCAAAGTTGTTTTGATCAATCTTGTTCTAAGATTGATCTAAATGAATTCCCAATGCAAGAAGACAAGGTTATGGAGTTAAATGAAACACTATGTTTGTACCATAGTTGTTCGATCAATCTCTTTCTTAGATTGATCTAAATGAATTCCAAATGCAACAAGACAAGGTTATGGAGTGAAACAAAACACTAAGTTCGTACCAAAGTTGTTTTGGTCAATCTTGTTCTTAGATTGATCTAAATGAATTCCAAATGCAACAAGACAAGGTTTGGAGTGAAATGAAACACTAAGTTTGTACCAAAGTTGTTTTGATCAATCCCTTTCTTAGGTTGATCTAAATGAATTCCAAATGCAACAAGACAAGGTTATGGAGTGAAACCAAACACTAAGTTCGTACCAAAATTTCTTTTATCAATCTTGTTCTTAGATTGATCTAAATTAATTCCCAATGAAGCAAGATGAGTTTACGGAGTGAAATTAAACAGATAAGTTCGTACCAAAGTTTTTTTATCAATCTTGTTCTTAGATTTATCTAAATGAATTCCAAATGCAACAAGACAAGGTTATGGAGCGAAACCAAACACTAAGTTCGTACCAAAATTTCTTTTATCAATCTTGTTCTTAGATTGATCTAAATTAATTCCCAATGAAGCAAGACGAGTTTACGGAGTGAAATTAAACAGATAAGTTCGTACCAAAGTTTTTTTATCAATCTTGTTCTTAGATTTAGCTAAATGAATTCCAAATGCAACAAAACAAGGTTATGGAGTGAAACCAAACACTAAGTTCTTAACCAAAGTTGTTTTGATCAATCTTGTTCTAAGATTGATCTAAATGAATTCCCAATGTAAGAAGACAAGGTTATGGAGTTAAACGAAACACTATGTTTGTACCATAGTTGTTACGATCAATCTCTTTCTTAGATTGATCTAAATGAATTCCAAATGCAACAAGACAAGGTTATGGAGTGAAACAAAACACTAAGTTCGTACCAAAGTTGTTTTGGTCAATCTTGTTCTTAGATTGATCTAAATGAATTCCAAATGCAACAAGACAAGGTTTGGAGTGAAATGAAACACTAAGTTTGTACCAAAGTTGTTTTGATCAATCCCTTTCTTAGGTTGATCTAAATGAATTCCAAATGCAACAAGACAAGGTTATGGAGCGAAACCAAACACTAAGTTCGTACCAAAATTTCTTTTATCAATCTTGTTCTTAGATTGATCTAAATTAATTCCCAATGAAGCAAGACGAGTTTACGGAGTGAAATTAAACAGTAAGTTCGTACCAAAGTTTTTTTTATCAATCTTGTTCTTAGATTTATCTAAATGAATTCCAAATGCAACAAGACAAGGTTATGGAGCGAAACCAAACACTAAGTTCGTACCAAAATTTCTTTTATCAATCTTGTTCTTAGATTGATCTAAATTAATTCCCAATGAAGCAAGACGAGTTTACGGAGTGAAATTAAACAGATAAGTTCGTACCAAAGTTTTTTTATCAATCTTGTTCTTAGATTTATCTAAATGAATTCCAAATGCAACAAAACAAGGTTATGGAGTGAAACCAAACACTAAGTTCTTAACCAAAGTTGTTTTGATCAATCTTGTTCTAAGATTGATCTAAATGAATTCCCAATGTAAGAAGACAAGGTTATGGAGTTAAACGAAACACTATGTTTGTACCATAGTTGTTACGATCAATCTCTTTCTTAGATTGATCTAAATGAATTCCAAATGCAATAAGACAAGGTTATCGAGTGAAACGAAACACTAAGTTCGTACCAAAGTTGTTTTGGTCAATCTTGTTCTTAGATTGATCTTAATGAATTCCAAATGCAACAAGACAAGGTTTGGAGTGAAATGAAACACTAAGTTTGTACCAAAGTTGTTTTGATCAATCCCTTTCTTAGGTTGATCTAAATGAAATCCAAATGCAACAAGACAAGGTTGTGGAGCGAAACCAAACACTAAGTTCGTACCAAAACCTTTTTTATCAATCTTGTTCTTAGATTGATCTAAATTAATTCCCAACGAAGCAAGACGAGTTTACGGAGTGAAATTAAACAAGTAAGTTCTTTACCAAAGTTTTTTTATCAATCTTGTTCTCGGATTGATCTAAATGAATTCCAAATGCAACAAGACAAGGTTATGGAGTGAAACCAAACACTAAGTTCTTAACAACAGTTGTTTTGATCAATCTTATATTTAGATTGATCTAAATGAATTCCAAATGCAGCAGGAGAAGGTTATGAAGTGATACCAAACACTAAGTTCTTAACGAAAGTTTTTTTGGTCAATCTCTTTCTTCGATTCATCTAAATGAATTCCAAATGCAACAAGACAAGGTTATGGTGTGAAATCAAACACTAGGTTCTTATGAAAGTTGTTTTGATCAATCTTCTTCTTAGATTGATCTAAATGAATTCCAAATGCAACACTACAAGATTATGGAGTGAAACCAAACACTAAGTTCATAGAAAAGTTGTTTTGATCATTCTTAAATGAATTCCAAATGCAACAACAAGACAAGGTTATGGACTGAAACCAAACACTAAGTTCGTAGCAAATTTGTTTTGATCAATCTTGTTCTTAGATTGATCTAAATGAATTCCAAATGCAACAAGATAAGGTTATGTAGTGAAACCAAACAATAAGTTCTTAACCGAAGTTGTTTTGATGAATCTTGTTCTAAGATTGATCTAAATGAATTCCAAATGCAACAAGACAAGGTTATGGAGTGAAACGAAACACTAAGTTCGTACCAAATTTGTTTTGATCAATCTTGTTCTTTGGTTGATCTAAATGAATTACAAATGCAACAAGACAAGGTTGTGGACTGAAACCAAACACTAAGTTCGTACCAAATTTGTTTTGATCAATCTTGTTCTTTGGTTGATCTAAATGAATTACAAATGCAACAAGACAAGGTTATGGACTGAAACCAAACACTAAGTTCGTACCAAATTTGTTTTGATTAATCTTGTTCTTTGGTTGATCTAAATGAATTACAAATGCAACAAGACAAGGTTATGGACTGAAACCAAACACTAAGTTCGTACCAAAGTTTTTTTGATCAATCTTGTTCTTAGATTGATCTAAATGAATTCCAAATGCAACAAACAATTTACTCAAATTGGGTTATTATGCTTTCGAGTAAGCCGCTATGGTGAAATTGGTAGACACGTTGCTCTTAGGAAGCAGTGCTAGAGCATCTCAGCTCGAGTCCGAGTAGGGGCATGACATCTTATCTTCTAAAAAATAGGTCCTATATTGAACTTCATTCTTATTTATATTCCTAGTATTTCTATTTTTTTCATTATATCATTATATTATATATGGTTATGGCAAGGTTATGGTGTGAAACCAAACACTAACTTTCTACCAAAGTTGTTTTGATCAATCTTGTTCTTAGATTGATCTAGTTGAATTCCAAATGTAATAATACAAGGTTATGGAGTGAAACAAAACGTTAAGTTCGTACCAAAGTTTTTTTGATCAATCTTGTTCTTAGGTTTATCTAAATTAATTCCAAAATGCAAGAAGACAAGGTTACGGAGTGAAACCAAACACTAAATTCTTAACCAAAGTTGTTTTGATCAATCTTGTTCTAAGATTGATCTAAATGAATTCCCAATGCAAGAAGACAAGGTTATGGAGTTAAACGAAACACTATGTTTGTACCATAGTTGTTCTGATCAATCTCTTTCTTAGATTGATCTAAATGAATTCCAAATGCAACAAGACAAGGTTATGGAGTGAAACAAAACACTAAGTTCGTACCAAAGTTGTTTTGGTCAATCTTGTCCTTAGACTGATCTAAATGAATTCCAAATGCAACAAGACAAGGTTTGGAGTGAAATGAAACACTAAGTTTGTACCAAAGTTGTTTTGATCAATCCCTTTCTTAGGTTGATCTAAATGAATTCCAAATGCAACAAGACAAGGTTATGGAGCGAAACCAAACACTAAGTTCGTACCAAAATTTCTTTTATCAATCTTGTTCTTAGATTGATCTAAATTAATTCCCAATGAAGCAAGACCAGTTTACGGAGTGAAATTAAACAGTAAGTTCGTACCAAAGTTTTTTTTATCAATCTTGTTCTTAGATTTATCTAAATGAATTCCAAATGCAACAAAACAAGGTTATGGAGTGAAACCAAACACTAAGTTCATAGCAAAGTTGTTTTGATCATTCTTGTTCTTTGGTTGATCTAAATGAATTCCAAATGCAACAACAAGACAAGGTTATGGACTGAAACCAAACACTAAGTTCGTAGCAAATTTGTTTTGATCAATCGTGTTCTTAGATTGATCTAAATGAATTCCAAATGCAACAAGATAAGGTTATGTAGTGAAACCAAACAATAAGTTCTTAACCGAAGTTGTTTTGATGAATCTTGTTCTAAGATTGATCTAAATGAATTCCAAATGCAACAAGACAAGGTTATGGAGTGAAACGAAACACTAAGTTCGTACCAAATTTGTTTTGATCAATCTTGTTCTTTGGTTGATCTAAATGAATTACAAATGCAACAAGACAAGGTTATGGACTGAAACCAAACACTAAGTTCGTACCAAATTTGTTTTGATCAATCTTGTTCTTTGGTTGATCTAAATGAATTACAAATCCAACAAGACAAGGTTATGGACTGAAACGAAACACTAAGTTCGTACCAAAGTTTTTTTGATCAATCTTGTTCTTAGATTGATCTAAATGAATTCCAAATGCAACAAACAATTTACTCAAATTGGGTTATTATGCTTTCGAGTAAGCCGCTATGGTGAAATTGGTAGACACGTTGCTCTTAGGAAGCAGTGCTAGAGCATCTCAGCTCGAGTCCGAGTAGGGGCATGACATCTTATCTTCTAAAAAATAGGTCCTATATTGAACTTCATTCTTATTTATATTCCTAGTATTTCTATTTTTTCATTATATCATTATATTATATATGGTTATGGCAAGGTTATGGTGTGAAACCAAACACTAACTTTCTACCAAAGTTGTTTTGATCAATCTTGTTCTTAGATTGATCTAGTTGAATTCCAAATGTAATAATACAAGGTTATGGAGTGAAACAAAACGTTAAGTTCGTACCAAAGTTTTTTTGATCAATCTTGTTCTTAGGTTTATCTAAATTAATTCCAAAACGCAAGAAGACAAGGTTACGGAGTGAAACCAAACACTAAATTCTTAACCAAAGTTGTTTTGATCAATCTTGTTCTAAGATTGATCTAAATGAATTCCCAATGCAAGAAGACAAGGTTATGGAGTTAAATGAAACACTATGTTTGTACCATAGTTGTTCGATCAATCTCTTTCTTAGATTGATCTAAATGAATTCCAAATGCAACAAGACAAGGTTATGGAGTGAAACAAAACACTAAGTTCGTACCAAAGTTGTTTTGGTCAATCTTGTTCTTAGATTGATCTAAATGAATTCCAAATGCAACAAGACAAGGTTTGGAGTGAAATGAAACACTAAGTTTGTACCAAAGTTGTTTTGATCAATCCCTTTCTTAGGTTGATCTAAATGAATTCCAAATGCAACAAGACAAGGTTATGGAGTGAAACCAAACACTAAGTTCGTACCAAAATTTCTTTTATCAATCTTGTTCTTAGATTGATCTAAATTAATTCCCAATGAAGCAAGATGAGTTTACGGAGTGAAATTAAACGAGTAAGTTCGTACCAAAGTTTTTTTATCAATCTTGTTCTTAGATTTATCTAAATGAATTCCAAATGCAACAAGACAAGGTTATGGAGCGAAACCAAACACTAAGTTCGTACCAAAATTTCTTTTATCAATCTTGTTCTTAGATTGATCTAAATTAATTCCCAATGAAGCAAGACGAGTTTACGGAGTGAAATTAAACAAGTAAGTTCGTACCAAAGTTTTTTTATCAATCTTGTTCTTAGATTTAGCTAAATGAATTCCAAATGCAACAAAACAAGGTTATGGAGTGAAACCAAACACTAAGTTCTTAACCAAAGTTGTTTTGATCAATCTTGTTCTAAGATTGATCTAAATGAATTCCCAATGTAAGAAGACAAGGTTATGGAGTTAAACGAAACACTATGTTTGTACCATAGTTGTTACGATCAATCTCTTTCTTAGATTGATCTAAATGAATTCAAATGCAATAAGACAAGGTTATCGAGTGAAACGAAACACTAAGTTCGTACCAAAGTTGTTTTGGTCAATCTTATTCTTAGATTGATCTTAATGAATTCCAAATGCAACAAGACAAGGTTTGGAGTGAAATGAAACACTAAGTTTGTACCAAAGTTGTTTTGATCAATCCCTTTCTTAGGTTGATCTAAATGAATCCAAATGCAACAAGACAAGGTTGTGGAGCGAAACCAAACACTAAGTTCGTACCAAAACCTTTTTTATCAATCTTGTTCCTAGATTGATCTAAATTAATTCCCAACGAAGCAAGACGAGTTTACGGAGTGAAATTAAACGATGAAGTTCTTTACCAAAGTTTTTTTATCAATCTTGTTCTCAGATTGATCTAAATGAATTCCAAATGCAACAATACAAGGTTATGGAGTGAAACCAAACACTAAGTTCTTAACAACAGTTGTTTTGATCAATCTTATATTTAGATTGATCTAAATGAATTCCAAATGCAGCAGGAGAAGGTTATGAAGTGATACCAAACACTAAGTTCTTAACGAAAGTTTTTTTGATCAATCTTGTTCTTCGATTCATCTAAATGAATTCCAAATGCAACAAGACAAGGTTATGGTGTGAAATCAAACACTAGGTTCTTATGAAAGTTGTTTTGATCAATCTTCTTCTTAGATTGATCTAAATGAATTCCAAATGCAACACTACAAGATTATGGAGTGAAACCAAACACTAAGTTCATAGCAAAGTTGTTTTGATCAGTCTTGTTCTTTGGTTGATCTAAATGAATTCCAAATGCAACAACAAGACAAGGTTATGGACTGAAACCAAACACTAAGTTCGTAGCAAATTTGTTTTGATCAATCTTGTTCTTAGATTGATCTAAATGAATTCCAAATGCAACAAGATAAGGTTATGTAGTGAAACCAAACAATAAGTTCTTAACCGAAGTTGTTTTGATGAATCTTGTTCTAAGATTGATCTAAATGAATTCCAAATGCAACAAGACAAGGTTATGGAGTGAAACGAAACACTAAGTTCGTACCAAATTTGTTTTGATCAATCTTGTTCTTTGGTTGATCTAAATGAATTACAAATGCAACAAGACAAGGTTATGGACTGAAACCAAACACTAAGTTCGTACCAAATTTGTTTTGATCAATCTTGTTCTTTGGTTGATCTAAATGAATTACAAATCCAACAAGACAAGGTTATGGACTGAAACGAAACACTAAGTTCGTACCAAAGTTTTTTGATCAATCTTGTTCTTAGATTGATCTAAATGAATTCCAAATGCAACAAACAATTTACTCAAATTGGGTTATTATGCTTTCGAGTAAGCCGCTATGGTGAAATTGGTAGACACGTTGCTCTTAGGAAGCAGTGCTAGAGCATCTCAGCTCGAGTCCGAGTAGGGGCATGACATCTTATCTTCTAAAAAATAGGTCCTATATTGAACTTCATTCTTATTTCTATTCCTAGTATTTCTATTTTTTCATTATATCATTATATTATATATGGTTATGGCAAGGTTATGGTGTGAAACCAAACACTAACTTTCTACCAAAGTTGTTTTGATCAATCTTGTTCTTAGATTGATCTAGTTGAATTCCAAATGTAATAATACAAGGTTATGGAGTGAAACAAAACGTTAAGTTCGTACCAAAGTTTTTTTGATCAATCTTGTTCTTAGGTTTATCTAAATTAATTCCAAAATGCAAGAAGACAAGGTTACGGAGTGAAACCAAACACTAAATTCTTAACCAAAGTTGTTTTGATCAATCTTGTTCTAAGATTGATCTAAATGAATTCCCAATGCAAGAAGACAAGGTTATGGAGTTAAACGAAACACTATGTTTGTACCATAGTTGTTCTGATCAATCTCTTTCTTAGATTGATCTAAATGAATTCCAAATGCAACAAGACAAGGTTATGGAGTGAAACAAAACACTAAGTTCGTACCAAAGTTGTTTTGGTCAATCTTGATCTTAGATTGATCTAAATGAATTCCAAATGCAACAAGACAAGGTTTGGAGTGAAATGAAACACTAAGTTTGTACCAAAGTTGTTTTGATGAATCCCTTTCTTAGGTTGATCTAAATGAATTCCAAATGCAACAAGACAAGGTTATGGAGCGAAACCAAACACTAAGTTCGTACCAAAATTTCTTTTATCAATCTTGTTCTTAGATTGATCTAAATTAATTCCCAATGAAGCAAGACGAGTTTACGGAGTGAAATTAAACAGTAAGTTCGTACCAAAGTTTTTTTTATCAATCTTGTTCTTAGATTTATCTAAATGAATTCCAAATGCAACAAAACAAGGTTATGGAGTGAAACCAAACACTAAGTTCTTAACCAAAGTTGTTTTGATCAATCTTGTTCTAAGATTGATCTAAATGAATTCCCAATGTAAGAAGACAAGGTTATGGAGTTAAACGAAACACTATGTTTGTACCATAGTTGTTCTGATCAATCTCTTTCTTAGATTGATCTAAATGAATTCCAAATGCAATAAGACAAGGTTATCGAGTGAAACGAAACACTAAGTTCGTACCAAAGTTGTTTTGGTCAATCTTGTTCTTAGATTGATCTTAATGAATTCCAAATCCAACAAGACAAGGTTTGGAGTGAAATGAAACACTAAGTTTGTACCAAAGTTGGTTTGATCAATCCCTTTCTTAGGTTGATCTAAATGAAATCAAAATGCAACAAGACAAGGTTATGGAGTGAAACCAAACACTAAGTTCGTACCAAAATTTCTTTTATCAATCTTGTTCTTAGATTGATCTAAATTAATTCCCAATGAAGCAAGACGAGTTTACGGAGTGAAATTAAACAGTAAGTTCTTTACCAAAGTTTTTTTTATCAATCTTGTTCTCAGATTGATCTAAATGAATTCCAAATGCAACAATACAAGGTTATGGAGTGAAACCAAACACTAAGTTCTTAACAAAAGTTGTTTTGATCAATCCTATATTTAGATTGATCTAAATGAATTCCAAATTCAACAGGACAAGGTTATGGAGTGATACCAAATACTAAGTTCTTAACGAAAGTTGTTTTGATCAATCTTGTTCTTCGATTCATCTAAATGAATTCCCAATGCAATAAGACAAGGTTATGGTGTGAAATCCAACACTAGGTTCTTACGAAAGTTTTTTTGATCAATCTTCTTCTTAGATTGATCTAAATGAATTCCAAATTCAACAAGACAAGGTTATGGAGTGAAATGAAACACTAAGATTGTACCAAAGTTGTTCTGATTAATCTAGTTCTTAGATTGATCTAAATGAATTCCAAATGCAAGAACAAGACAAGGTTATGGAGTGAAACAAAACACTAAGGTTGTCCCAAAGTTGTTTTGATAAATCTTGTTCTTAGATTGAACTAAATGAATTCCAAATGCAACAAGACAAGGTTATGGAGTGAATGCACACTCTAAGTTCTTAATGAAAGTTGTTTTGATCAATCTTGTTCTTTGATGAATGCCTAGGAGGTATTACAAGTGATGTAGGATCTATCAAACATGTGTATAAGCATATGGAATCAAAATAACATGTAAAATTCCATGGAAAAACATGAAATCAGATTTTTCCTCAAATGTTAGGGTTCAAAGTCGAACCACACTTAGAAATTGAAAAACAATTCAATTCAACCGATTAAATTCAAAATAGAACTCATAGGAAGCCATAGAAGATAAAAACAATGAAATTAATCGGTTCAATTGACTTAGAAATGACCAAAAACGAAATCAGCCCCTTGTTGATGAATTTAATCGGTGCAAACTCAAGAAAATCAAGTTGTAAGATGTTTCAACCGATTAAAATCAAGATACATGTCATAGGAAGTGAAAACAAGCATTTTAATCGGTGGAAAATGGATTAAAATGAAGATATATGGTGCAGCTATGAAGAATAAGTAAGAACCACCAGCGTTTTGGTCCAACAACATTTATTGAGCAAATAAATATTTCATTAAATCCACAACTAAATTAACACATTCATAGCAAAAATATAACTTTACATATGTGTTTTTACAGCCAAAACTTAACCTTGTCCTCAACTTCAAGAATATCAGCACATGATTTATTCAACAGTGTGGTGGCATCCCTGTCAAAAAGCACAAAAGTTGTGTAATCTGTTTCATCACCTTTAACTTGTACTTGAAACACAACTAAACATCATATTAAGTCCATTATCAACAACACATTTAATGCACAAAACTTACTATTATTATTTAAGAAACACTTTCAACACATGTTTGTTGCACTTTTCACATAATAACATCTTCGAATTTGGGTATATAGCTTTGTTACATGTGCAAGAAATATACCACCACTCATCATCATGGTAACTAAAACAATATAGGTCATTTCCTGTCCAATTACAAATTAAAAATTAAAACAATGTCAAACCCTCATATGATAAAAATGGTAAAACGATGAACATCAATTGTATAATTTATTTTAGACCTCCTTGCAGTCCTGTAATCCTTCAATAGTATTTATGGATGTAAGTTGAAGGAAATCTTCCTCAATGCTTTGTTTTCCAACATCAGACAATTGACTTAATGTTAATCCTTGTAAAGGTGAATCAGTATCATCACACATCCTACAGGCCATAATCAAAACTACTCAATAAATAAGAATTCTTTATTATTTAATCAACACTATTCAATCAAAATAATCACAACTTACCTTTTTAACAATTCAAGGGTCTCCTCAAAATTCAGTTGGAAAACAAACTTTGTTCAATCAATGCAGTTTTGAATATAAACTTTGTCTAAATCGTACAAAGAATAAATACTTCAATGAACAACTTACAAAATTTTATAATGGCATGTGGATATTAGAAATGAA
Source organism: Lablab purpureus (assembly GCA_030347555.1). Taxonomy (NCBI): domain Eukaryota; kingdom Viridiplantae; phylum Streptophyta; class Magnoliopsida; order Fabales; family Fabaceae; genus Lablab; species Lablab purpureus. The sequence goes on from CM059254.1 coordinate 4,404,215, forward strand.
AACTGCAAAATATACCTTGAAACAGTTTCACTTTTGCAAAATGAATACCAACAATAAATTTGGGACTTTCCTACATCTAATGTTTATGAAACTTTTCCCTCTTAGAATGAGTTCTTTCTTTCCTTATAAATATCTCAAATTTTCCATTTTCTACCCGATGTGGGACTTTACTCACTGCAATGTTTATGAAACTTTCCCTTCTTAGAAGGAGTTCTTTCTTTCCTTATAAATATCTCAAATTTTCCATTTCTACCCAATGCGGGACTTTAATAAATCCAATGTTTTTGAAACTTTCCCCTCTTAGAAGGAGTTCTTTCTTTCCTTAAAAATATCTCAAATTTTCCATTTGTACCCGATGTGGGACTTTCTTAAATCCAATGTTTATGAAACTTTCCCCTCGTAGAAGGACTTCTTTCTTTCCTTATAAACATCTCCAATTTCCCCTTCTACCCAATGTGGGACTTTACTAAATCCGAAACTTTCTCCTATTAGAAGGAGCTTTTTCTTTCCTTATAAATATATCAAATTTTCCCGTTGTATACCCGATGTGAGACTTTACTCACTCCAATGTTTATGAAACTTTCCCCTCTTAGAAGGAGTTCTTTCTTTCCTTATAAACGTCTCAAATTTTCCCCTTCTACCCGATGTGGGACTTTACTAAATGCATTTTTTTTAAACTTTCCCCTCTTAGAAGGAGTTCTTTCTTTCCTTATAAACATCTTTAATTTTCCCCTTCTACCCGATGTGGGACTTTACTCACTCCAATATTTATGAAACATTCCCCTCTTAGAAGGAGTTCTTTCTATCCTTATAAACATCTCAAATCTTCCCCTTCTACTCGATGTGGGACTTTACTAAATCCAATGTTTATGAAAATTCTCCTCTTAGAAAGAGTTTTTTCTTTCCTTATGAATATCTCAAATTTTCCATTTCTACCCGATGTGCGACTTTACCAAATCCAATGTTTTTGAAACTTTCCCCTCTGAGAAGGACTTCTTTCTTTCCTTATAAACAACTCAAATTTTCCATTTCTACCCGATGTAGGACTTTCCTAAATCCAATGTTTATGAAACTTTCCCATCTTAGAATGACTTCTTTCTTTCCTGATAAACATCTCAAATTTTCCCTTTCTACTCGATGTGGGACTTCACTAATCCAATGTTTATGAAACTTTCTCCTCTTAGAAGGAGTTTTTTCTTTCCTTATAAATATCTCAAATTTTCAATTTCTACTCGATGTGGGACTTTACTCACTACAATGTTTATGAACTTTTCCCCTCTTAGAAGGAGTTCTTTCTTTCCTTATAAACATCTCAAATTTTCCATTTTTACTCAATGTGGGACTTTACTCACTAAAATGTTTTTGAAACTTTCCCCTCTTAGAAGGAGTTCTTTCTTTCCTTATAAACATCTCAAATTTTCCATTTTTACTCAATGTGGGACTTTACTCACTAAAATGTTTTTGAAACTTTCCCCTCTTAGAAGGAGTTCTTTCTTTCCTTATAAACATCTCAAATTTTTCCCTTCTACCTGATGTGGGACTTTACTAAATCCAATGTCTATGAAACTTTCTCCTCTTAGAAGGAGTTTTTTCTTTCCTTATAAATATCTCAAATTTTTCATTTCTACCCGATGTGGGACTTTACTCACTACAATGTTTATGTAGCTTTCCTTTCTTAGAAGGAGTTATTTCTTTCCTTATAAAGATCTCAAATTTTCCATTTCTACTCGATGTGAGACTTCACTCACTACAATATTTTTGAAACTTTTCCCTCTTAGAAGGGGTTCTTCCTTTCCTTATAAACATCTCAAATTTTCCCCTTCTACCCGATGTGGGACTTTACTAACTACAATGTTTTTGAAATGTTCCCCTCTTAAAAGGAGTTCTTTCTTTCCTTATAAACATCTTCAATTTTCCCCTTCTACCCGATGTGGGACTTTAGTAATTGCAATGTTTTCTAAACTTTCCCCTCTTAGAAGAAGTTCTTTCTTTCCTTATAAACATCTTTAATTTTCCCCTTCTACCCGATGTGGGAGTTTACTAACTACAATGTTTTTTAAACTTTCCTCTCTTAGAAGGAGTTCTTTCTTTCCTTATAAACATCTTCAATTTTCCCTTTTTACCCGATGTGAGACTTTACTCACTCCAATATTTATGAAACTTTCCCCTCTTTGAAGGAGTTCTTCCTTTCCTTATAAACATCTGAAATTTTCCCCTTCTACCCGATGTGGGACTTTACTAACTGCAATGTTTTGTAAACTTTCCTCTCTTAGAAGGAGTTCTTTCTTTCCTTATAAACATCTTCAATTTTCCCCTTCTACCCGATGTGGGACTTTACTCAATCCAATATTTATGAAACTTTCCCCTCTTTGAAGGAGTTCTTTCTTTCCTTAAACATCTCAAATTTCCCCCTTGTACCCGATGTTGGACTTTACTAACTACAATGTTTTGTGGGACTTTACTAGATTAAATAGGTATTTTTAATAAATAAAAAATAAATTAATTACAGCTTCTTTTTAAATACTACAAGTGAACAATTACGTTTTATATAATATAATATAAGAATTTGAAAATTTGCTTCTAGAAACTATAATTACATGCTTATTATTTATAACTAAAGAAGGAATGAATATTAATCCTAAATGAAGAAAAAAAATTCTACTTAACCAACTTACCAGTATATCATGTTAAAAACTTTCAACCATCCATCTCTTACATTTTTTTATGCTACAAAATGTCCATACTTATGGTTTCATAACTACCAATTTAATTTTTAAATTATTAGTTTTTTTCCTGTTTAGTTTCTTAAGTATTAAAAGATAATTAAATAAATTTTTAAAGTTACTTGTTATTCATGTTTTTAATCTAGGAATTTGTACAATCTAGGAATTTGTACAATCTAGGAATTTGTACAAGGACACGGTGAAGGTGATTTCGTGCTTGAGTACCTTTAAAAACTGTGTCAAATTATTTGTTAAACTTAAAAAAAAATTATATTTGGTTGTGGATGAGAGGTGAGATTAGTGTGCGTGTGTTTTTTTTTCCATTTAATCTCTTTGAAAGTCTGTAAACTATCACCTTGACACAATAGTTAGAATAGAAAGATAATTTACTATAAGGATGTAATCCACGCATTATATAGTGTTAAATTTATTAGTATATCGGTTTTAGTTTCAAGCCACATAATAAGTGCTACCTTTTTTTCAATCTTTTTTTTCTTAATCCTCACCCTGTGTTAAATGATTTTTAAAAATATATTTCAGCAAGTGTACTGAATTAATGTAGCATTTACAAGTGTCGTATTCATAGAGACTTTGTGTAGTATTTAAGAAGAATTATAATTTCTTTTGTAACTCAATTTTGAATATGTAAAAGAAAATTTCTTTTGTATTATTTTTAATAATAAAATTAAAAAACAAATAACAATGAAACAATATTAAGATGATAATAAAAAGGTATTGAGATTAAATTTCATCTATCTCCCTCTTCTATAATCCTCTGATTATCAATATATTTAATCAATTATTTAGTGTTATTGAGGTTACCAAATTTCGCTCTAAACCAATCCCTTGATTTAAAATGTCTTAGAATTAAATTATAATAATTGATTCCTCAAATTATTATAAATATCTCAAATTTACCATTTCTACTCAATGTGGGACTTTACTCACTACAATGTTTACGAAACTTTCCCCTCTTAGAAGGAGTTCTTTCTTTCCTTATAAACGTCTCAAATTTTCCATTTCTACTCGATATGGGACTTTACTCACTGCAATGCTTTTGAAACTTTCCCTCTTAGAAGGAGTTCTTCCTTTCCTAATAAACATCTCAAATTTTCCCCTTCTACCCGATGTGGGACTTTACTAACTACAATATTTTTGAAACTTTCCCCTTAGAAGGAGTTCCTTTTTTCCTTATGAACATCTTCAATTTTCCCCTTCTACCCGATGTGGGACTTTACTTACTCCAATATTTATGAAACTTTCCCCTCTGAGAAGGAGTTCTTTGTTTCCTTATAAACATCTTAAACTTTCCACTTCTACTCATTGTGGGACTTTACTCACTCCAATATTTATGAAACTTTCCCTTCTTAGAAGGAGTTCTTTCTTTCCTTATAAACATCTCAAATTTTCCCCTTCTACTCGATGTAGGTCTTTATTAGCTGCAATGTTTTTGAAACTTTACTAGTACAAAATTCTATTATAAGAAATAAAAACATATATAAATATATGTGTATAATTACTACTTCATCTTTCACTATAATCCTGGGACTCTGAAGCATCTCACTCACCTATTAAGATATCTGCTCCCGTGTAGCAAAACACGATCATCGCAGGCCAAACAATCGGCAATTGTAGGGTAAGCTAATCATTCAAAAATATAACAACACAAAATAATAACATCATGTAGTATTCATCATCATATCATTCTCATGCACATTCATCATAGAACATACTTAAATGCTTTAAAATTTAATGCATCTTTAATAATTGAAAAGTAACAACACAAATCATATTATCATGTAATACACATACTCACAACATTCTCATTAACACACATAAGTAGATTATGGGCACCAACCCCAGCCTCTACTCGGCCCCACACAAACATATCAGTAGATTATGGACACCAACCCTAGACTCTACTCGGCCCCACACAAACATATCGGTAGATTATGGGCACCAACCCCAGGCTCTACTCGACCCCACACACAAACATATCAGTAGATTATGGGCACCAACCCCAGGCTCTACTCGGCCCCACACACAAACATATCGGTAGATTATGGGCACCAACCCCAGGCTCTACTCGGCCCCACACACAAACATATCGATAGATTATGGGCACCAACCCCAGGCTCTACTCGGCCCCACACACAAACATATCGGTAGATTATGGGCACTAACCCCAGGCTCTACTCGGCCCAACACAAACATATCGGTAGATTATGGGCACCAACCCTAGGCTCTACTCAGCCCAACACAAACATATCGGTAGATTATGGGCACCAACCCCAAGCTCTACTCGGCCCCACACACAAACATATTAGTATATTATGGGCACCAACCCTAAGCTCTACTCGGCCCCACACACAAACATATCGGTAGATTATGGGCACCAATCCCAGGCTCTACTCGGCCCCACACACAAAAACATCATAGGTCATACATAACCAATCAATTTTTCTCAATTTTATTTAGAGATAATAATTTAAATTTATAAACAAGAATAGGATCGAGACCAAAACCCTCCAGGAAAAGAAACTTTCTTTTTTTACCCCTCAAACAAATTTTCCATTCCACTGATTATCAACAAACATCAACTTAAACATCATAAACAATATAAAAACAAGATTTTTCACACATTACACTCAATACAACAATAATATACAAAGCATACTAATTATACATATATAATATTAATTTTCTTAATATCAATTTATATATTTTTGAACGTTAACTTCCCTAACCTGGATTTTCTTTGTTCCTCGATCAGATGAAAATAAACTGCAAATCCCAAACCTTAGCTTCTCTTTTATCTCAAAATTCTGGATAGCATCTCCCCATAAAGAGAATTTATTGAGAAAAATCTTCAAAGACCATGAACTTTCCAAAAGAAAATTCTTAAGAATAAACGAACCTAGACTTACCCGTTCTCAAAACTGATCGGGTAGAACTCCTCCTTATACTGTTAGCCTTCTATTGCTTATTGTGGATCTAGAAACCGTTAGGGTTTTCAGTATTTAAACCTTAGAGAAAATGTAGAGAGAATGGAGAGAGAATAGAGAGAATGGAGGTATGTGAAAACAAACTACCCAACCAATCTTTTGTTTTTATATATTGTATTATCTTTATAATCTAATATTTTTATAACTGAACATCTTTATAATATAATATTTTTATAATATAATATTTTTATAACTGAATATCTTTATAACTGAATATTTTTATCAATCTAATATCCTTATAATAAAATATTTTTATAATATAATATTTTTATAACTGAATATTTTTGTAACTGAATATTTTTATCAATCTAATATCCTTATAACAAAATATCTTTATAATATAATATGTTTATATTCTGATATCTTTATAATTTAAAATATTGGGGTGTTACAATCTTCCCACCATTAAAAATTTTCGTCCTCGAAAATTGACTTACCAACAAACATAAATGGATATGATTCTCTCATTTGGTTCTCTAGTTCCTAAGTAATTTACCCATCTGGTCATTCTACACCACCTAACCCATGTCATTCATTTTGTCTCAGAGTTGCTTCATCTGAAAATTAATCACTTTTACGGCTTGATTTTTGTAGATAGGTCTTCTCTAATTTGTACATCGTCTTACTCCAAACTATGGACTGGATCATGCACTTATTTCCTTAATGTTATGTAGATTTTCCAAATGAGGGGACAAAGCCAACTCATAAGCCACTGCACCAATCTTCCAGAGAATCTGATATGGCTCAATGAATTTCATAGTCAATTTCCTAGATTTTATAGTTTGACCAACTCTTATAGTAAACTTTACTCTCAGGAAAACATATTCTCCCATATTAAACTCCAAAAGCATTTGTCTTTGATTTTTTTTTTTTTATGATTTCTTCCTACTCATAGCAGTCACCATTTTCTCCCGAATCTCTTAATTCTTCTTTGTAGTCAGTTGTAACAACTCGAGTCTTACTAACACTTGTTCACCATTATGGTACCAGGATAGAGGTGTCTTGTATTTCTATCCATATAATGCTTTATATGGTTCTATCCCAATGTTGGCATGATAGTTGTTGTTATAAGTGAACTCCACTAAAGGAAGGATTTCATCTCAGCTCCCTAGATGATCCATTTCACAAAATCTCAACAAATTTTCTAGTGATTATAATTTTCTCTCGAATTGTCTGTCTATCTAAGGATGGTAGGATGAGCTCAATCTTAACTTGGTATTTAGCACCTCTTGTAGTGTCTACTAAAATCTAAAGATGAACCTAGGGTCTCTATCCGAAATGCTACTAGACAACACTCCATGCAATCATACTATCTCTTTAATGTACAACGAGGCCAACATAGCCATGGAAATTCCTTAAGTTAACTAGCTAAAAGTGAGCACTCTTCATCAATTTATCTACAATCACCCAAATCGAATTATGCCCTATGATTGCCATGACAGATGGATAACAAAACCCATAGCAATGTTATCCCAATTTCACTCGAGAATCTCCATCTGTTGTAATATCTCACACGGTTTCTAATGCTCCACTTTAGCTTTCTGCTCGGTTAAACGAGCAACAACATATTGAGCAACATCATTCTTCATGACCAACCTCTAGAAGAACTTCTTTAGACCCTAGTATATCTTAGTCACCTCAGGATGTATACTGAGATGATTCTTGTACCCTTCATCCAATACCATTTTCTTTAGTGTTAGATCAACTAGAATGCAAACTTTGTCTCGAGACCTCAACACTCCATCCATTCTTAATTTGAAATCCTTCGCTTGATCTATTCCAATGTGATCAAAACAACTTTTTAACTCAAGATCTATCCTATGTTGTTCTCCAATCTATTTCATGAATTTGTTCGTCACAATGTGTATGTTGCAACTAGTGTGAGCAGGAATCATATCCAACCCAAGGCTCAGATTTTTAGTTTTTATTTTGAGTTGCTCTAATAATTTCTGCTCCTTTATCGTCATGGTCGGTACTTGTACTACCCTTCTACTCAAGGGATCAACAGCTACATTTTACTTTACCTACATGGTAGTTCAGCTAAAAGTCAAAATCTTTTAGGAACTCCATCCATCTTCTCTGTCTCATATTTAGTTTCTTCTGATCAAACAAATACTTCAAGCTCTTGTGGTCAGTGAACACATCAAACTATACACCATTCATAATAATGTCTCCAGGTCTTCAAGGCAAAGATAATTGCAGCTAGTCCTAAATCGTGGATAGGGTAATTCTTTTCATGTACCTTCAACTAATAAGATCCAAAAGTAAAAATTTTCTTCTCTTGCATCAATACACAACCTAATCCCAGATAGGAAGCATCATTCTAATCTCAAAAGGGTTTACTCAAATTAAGAATTACTAACACAGGGTTATGGTCAACCTTTGTTTCAGCTCTATGAAACTCTGCTTACCTATGATTGTCCATACAAATGGTTGATCCTTTCAGGTCAACTGAGTTAATAGAGCCATGATCTTAGAAAATCTTTTTATAAACATGATGTGATAACCAACCAACCGCATAAGGTTCCTAATCTGTAACATTATCTCGGGGCGTTCCCACTACAACACTGTCTTAACTTTAGCAGGATCTACAAAATTTCTCTCAACTTGAAATTTACAAGTTCCAAGAAATGAACTTCTAACAACCAGAATTTATACTTTGACAATTTATCATACAACTTTCTATTTCTCAAGATATCCAACATTGTTCTCAGGTATACCTCATGCTCCGAGCAAAAGTAGTTCAGAATCTCATCTATAAACACCACTACAAACTAATTTAGGTATGACCTAGAAATCTTGTTCATGTACTCCATGAACACTACAAGGCATAACTACATACTAATAGTGACCATACTTCATCCTGATTTAATTATGTAGGTCAAGTTAACAGACAACAAGTGAGACGACTAGATAATAATTATCAACTCGTTCATAGATTAGCCACCTCCCTCTTTAAATAAATTTTTGGGCTATTGTTCCCTCTGTGAATGAGTCCATTCATTATTATTTCGTAATTGATTTATATTCCAGTGAGCAGTTTTTTGAAGATTGTCAGATGTGCGAAGCATTCTAGTAATTATTAAGCATTGTTTTGGTCCTTCACTATAGTTTATCATAAAGCTCTTGCTTCAGCTTGATCACCACCATGTCTGGTTTGAGAATATCCACAATATCACCCTTGAAAAAATCATCTGCTATATGATGTAAAAATTTCAATAATATGACAACTGTAATACAATAAAGGATTCACTTAGTCTAAATGTGGAAAGACTTATTTCTAATTTTAACTTTTTATTTTATTTTAAATGAATAATTTAGACTAATTAAATATTTTTTAATTGATTATTAACATTTTTATAAAAAAGAGTAATATAAATATTTTTTACTGATTAATCGACTGGTAGATAGATAGACAATACTATAAAAAAATGATAAAAAACTTATGTTAGTTATAAAATATATATACGTTTTAATTGATTATTTGTGATTAAATATAAAAAAATTGATATAATGTTATAAATTTATTAAAGTTATTAATGTTTGTATTATTTGTTTATATTTTATATAACTTTTTAATAATATAACTTTTTATTAATGTAAATTTTATTTTTTAAAATATTAATTAACTTTTATAGATAATTATATAATAAGTAATAAAATGTATATTTTTGTACAATTAACTTTTTTAAATGCAATTTACTTTAAATAATATAATTATATTTAAATATTTATTTACAATATCACAAATATATTTAAATATTTATTTACAATATCACAAATATATTTAAATATTTATTTACAATATCACAAATATATTTAAATATTTATTTAAAATATATTTTCAATCAAAATATAAATTTGTTTAATATTTCTTTATAGGATCAAAATTATAATAGAAATATATTTAATTGTTTTTATTTATTTAAGAATATATTTATTTTTCTATTTATTGTAACAAAAAAATAAAAATATCATTATTTTTAGTTATAATTTTTGTAAGTAATTATTATATTTATAAAATAGTTAAATAAAAACTGTATAACTATGTTTTATCATTTATTATATAATTATTTATAAAAAATTAATATTTTAAAATAAGTAATTAAAACGTATACATTTGATAAAAGAAGGGTAAGATTTTTTAAAAAAATAATTGTTTTATTTAAAATGTCATCTATGAAGATTTTTATTATCTAAATTATCCTGAATGATTTATTTAAAATAAAATAAGAAATTAAAAGTAAAAGTAAATTTTTTCAGTTACTGTGTAGGAGTAGGTGAATGGACACTCTTTTAATTATATTTATTATCTTTTGTTATTATAAAAAATAGTCAGAATAAGAAATAATGAAATTTGAATATGTTCAAGGAAAGCAAAAACCTACCAGTTTATTTTGGTCCCTTTTGCTTTGTTATCTGGTTTGGCAAGTAAAAGAGGAGACAACCCATTTTTTTAATTTAAAATAAAATAAAATAATTTAAAAATTTAATTTTGTGTATTATATTATTTGAGGAGTAAGTAATAATTATTTTAATTTATCTAATTAGAGACATTAATTTATTAATTAGAAATCATAAAAAATATTTATATGATTAAGTATGGTTTTAAATTATATATATTAAAATAAATAATATTTTCTTAAAAAATAAAATAAATACAAAATTAAAAAAAAAAGTGGCTAGTTGACTCTCCTATTCGTCAACCCATCTTTTAGCGGGCTAGACCAAGAATTTCAACCCGCATGGTAGTGGCGAACCAGCCCGACCCGTCCCATTTTTGGCGAGCCACCGACAAACCGAGCCAAAACGGGTTGGACAAACCCGTTTTGCCACCTGTAACTGTAGGGGAGATTCTTTCGGTACTCCCATACCTTTAAGAGACATCTCATATATTAGGTGAATTATCAAAAATGTCTTTTATCCTATTTCACTAAAATATCTCTTTCTCTTTACTATTGACTTCTATATTTCATTCTTACCCTACTTCCTTCTCCTTCGTTGGTTGCTTGTGCTTGGTTCTCCGTCATTGATTCCGATGCTCTAAGAAGGTGACTTGAGGTTGGGCATCATCATCCAGGGGATCGTCATTGCAACATTTCTGGTCCATTAGAAAGTATTTCCAGTCTCTTGTTTTTGTTGTGAGTTTCGAATTGTATAATATAAAAAGTATTTTTTGACTTCCAAATTGTACAATCCAAAAGAGTGTTCCTTATATGTAGTCCGAAATCTATAATATGAAAAGAAATCCTAAATCATAACAAATATAATAACTTCCATATTGTACAATTTAAAATAAACTTTTGTTTTTGAATTATACAATCCAATAAGTGTCAGTAACCTCCATATTCTTGATTTTGTTATTCATTTGGATAAGAGGAATTTTTTTATTTGATAAGGAGGAAATTGTTGATAATTGAAGTATAATTTTGAGTGGTACATTATATAAAAATGAAAAAATTGAGGTAAAGATAACTATAAATTTATCACTTTAAAATTTTAAATCCAAGATAGGTATTCATTTTCTTATATGAATTGATTTGGGTTTTATTATTTATATAACATAATGATATGTAGACAAGTTTTTTTTTCTAAAAAAACCCTCTCAACTGGTCTAGATTAAATAGGTATTTTTATTAAATAAAAAATAAATTAATTATAGCTTCTCTTTAAATACAACAAGTGAACAATTACGTTTTATATAATATAATATAAGATTTGAATATTTGCTTCTAGAAACTATAATTACATGCTTATTATTTATAACTAAAGAAGGAATGAATATCAATCCTAAATGAAAAAAAAATTCTACTTAACCAACTTACCAGTATATCATGTTAAAAACTTTCAACCATCCATCTCTTACTTTTTTTTATGCCACAAAATGTCTATACTTATGGTTTCATAAATACCAATTTAATTTTTAAATTATTAGTTTTTTTCTTGTTTAGTTTCTTAAGTATTAAAAGATATTTAAAAAACTTCTTAAAGTTACTTGTTATTCATGTTTTTAATCTAGGAGCTTGTACAAGGACATGGTGAGGGTGATTCCGTGCTTCAGTACCTTTAAAAATTGTGTCAAATTATTTTTTAAACTTAAAAAAAGGGTGTGGATGAGAGGTGAGACTAGTGTGCGTGTGTTCTCTTTTTTTTCTTTTAATCTCTTTGAAAGTCTCTAAAATATCACCTTGACACAATAGTTAGAATATAAAGATAATTTACTATAAGGATGTAATCCACGCATTATATAGTGTTAAATTCATTACTATATTAGTTTTAGTTTCAAGCCACATAATAAGTGCTACCTTTTTTTTTAATTTTTTTTGAATCCTCACCCTGTGTTAAATGATTTTTAAAAATATATTTTTAGCAAGTGTACTGAATTAATGTAGCATCTACAAGTGTCGTATTCACAGAGACTTCGTGCAATATTTAAGAAGAATTATAATTTCTTTTCTAACTCAATTTTGAATATGTAAAAGAAAATTTCTTTTATATTGTTTTTAATAATAGAATTAAAAAACAAATAACAATGAAACAATATTAAGATGATAATAAAAAGGTATTGAGATTAAATTTCATCTATCTCCCTCTTTCTATAATCCTCTTATTATCAATATATTTAATCAATTATTTAGTGTTATTGAGGTTACCAAATTTCGTTCTAAACAAATCCCTTGATTTAAAATGTCTGAAAATTAAATTATAATAATTGATTCCTCAAATTATCATAATAAAACCCTAGCTTTAAGTTAAAAACCAATTCAAAATGTATATTTAAATCTATTCCTAGTATTCAAACATATAAGATGATTTAATTCAAATCGAATTAAGATCAATTTTCCAATATAATCGTAAATCATAAATCAAAAGACGAGTGATCAATTCATCTCCGCATTAAGAATAGAATTAAATCATTAACACTAAATAAAAGAAAGACATCATATATATCAATCAAGAGTAAAATAGAAGATTTTGACAAATTACATTCAATCTCAATACAAAGGAAAGTTAGCCACTCATGATTATGAGCAACTTATATACCCGGATGGATGTGGGGATGAGAAATTAATCTTGAATCGTCTTTCCAGTTCATCCAGGACCTCTTCCTTCTCCTTTTCACTCTTTTCTAAACACTCTTGATATTCACCAAGATGGGATGCCAACACAAGAGCTTTTAAGTCCTTCATATAGGAGAAAATTAGGTTATTTTTAGCTTAAGTGAGAATAACCAACTTAAGTGAAAACAACCCACTTAAGTGAAAATAGTCCACTTTAGTGAAAACAGTCCACTTAAATGAAATTAGTCCAATTGTTGGCCTAATTTTACTCATGACTTTTATGTTTCCCATTCCTTTCAACTTTTGCTCTTTCTTCCTTTGATTTTTTATTTTTCTTCTATTTTTGATACTTACTCCTGCATACAAATACACACAAAATTTTCTCCATTGGGAGAGGTTATCTGTGCTTGTTTTTAGGAATTTCTAGTTGGTAAGTGCCTAATAAATATAATTTTTATTTAAATTTTACCACTTAACAACTCCCCCAAACCTAGAATCTTACTTGTCCTCAAGTACAGTGATGTAATTTTAATCTTGTACTAGGTTGTAATGTATGACACAAAAGGTTAGAAAGAAATCACTTCTCACCAGATTCACAAAATAATTTCTTTTCAAAATCCAATTAAAAAAATAATTTTATCACTTCAAGTAAAAGCAAGGTGAGTGTACACTTCAACTTCCAAAATTATGCGTTACTTCCTGTTAATTTTAAATGATAAGAAAAATGATACTTCTGCTATTTAATCTAGGCTTGGATGACACATATGTTGTTTGTAGTCAATTTTAGCTTTAACTCTAGGAAAATAGCTTAACCAATTCAGCTATATGTAGCTATTTTAAGTTTAATCTGAAAGCGATGAGAAAGGAAACAATTATGCATCTGGGTGAAAAATTTACACTATGCTTGTTGTTAGTATATGTTATGCTTTCAGTTTGGTTGGATGACTGTAAATTTGACTCTAGATTTTGGTTGGAATGAATCTAGGGATAAGTTTAATCATTGAGGAACCTCTGGTATCCATACCCGCAAGAAACAGTTGTAGAAAGAAAGTATAAATAATGGTGTGTGTGTGCATATAGATATATATTGGAATTGTTAGGATATGTGGTTCTCATTTTTAACTCCTAATAGCACACGTTACTTAAGCACTAATTATTACTCTGCTTAAGGGTTCATATGGCTTAGCTTAAGGGTTAAGTTTTGAAGCCTATAAATAACATCTCCATGATTGAAAGAAAACAGAGAGAGAAAAACATTTAGAGAGACACACTTGGTGTATTTTTGGTGAAGATTTTTGTTCCCATTTGAGAGCTTTGTACTCTTCTTTTTATAGTGGAACTTTGTTCATTATCGCCCTCGTGGTTTTTCCTCTTACATTCAAAAGAGGTTTTCCACGTAAATCCTTGTGTGCTATTTCTTTTGCTCCTTTTACTTCTCTTTAATTTTCAATTGTCGCGATTCTGTGCAATTCTATGCTTCCGCATTGGTTGATACCCTAACAGGAACAAAGATTTTGCTAGTAATGTAGCAGATGCATGTTTCATATGTTTGTGTCATGACTTGCTTGAAATTTCTCATGATATTCCCTCTATATGTGTGTGTATAACTCATATTTAATCTTTTATAGCAAGTATAATTGTTAAACGCGGAATTATATCAAGAAGGGGGGGTTGAATTGACATGAGAATTTATTTCAAAACTATTACGATTCAGAAAATTTACTGATGCAGTGCAGAGCAAAATAGTTAACTGATTACAGTGAATTAACCGATTAGTTCAACAGATAGATATTAAAGATGATGAAGGATGAGAAAGAAAACACCACCAGGAATTATACTGGTTCACTCTTGAACAAGAGCTACATCCAGTTACTGATCTGTAACACTAACAGATCTCTAATCACTAAAATATATCAAGTCTTTACAAAAATCAACCTTTTCTAAAGACTACAAGAATCAAAAAGATCCAATTCAAAACCCTATAGAAATTGATCTTTAACCCAAGATTCACACCGAATCTATGTGATCACCCCAATCACAGAAACAGAGTTTGCAACCCCACTGAAAAATCTCAACACAGAGATCAAAAGAATTCTCTGCAGACTTTTCTTGATCCTTTCTACTTTGATCTTTGGCTATTCTTTATGGTATTCTCTTGTGCTTTGAGTCTTGCTTGAGACTTGTATTTATAGACCAAGAGAGGAGCTCAAGTCGCGCTATTCAGTTTTCTGCATAATATGAAGCCTGACACGAAGTAGTTGACTAAACAACAAACCAGATAGCTATTTTCATTAAAACCAAATTCCTGATACATCAATGAAAATAGTCGACTAACATAACAGAATTAGTAGACTAATTGACGATTAATAAAAACAGCAGGTTATTATATCACAATTAGCTAACTATTAACAGATAATCTAACATCTTTTCTAAGCTGCATAATCATCAAACAATCATCAAATTTCCAGCAACATCCTTAAACATCATCAAATCCAAAATCATCAACAATAATGTCAATTTTGAAGACCATCCATCTTGTGTGATGCCTTTGAATTAAGTCCTGTAGCTTTATTTGTACTTGACGGGATGACACATTGATAAGCTCTCATACTGGTAGATTCTGCAATAGGGAGAAAAAAAAACTTTTCTTTCCTTTCCTAAATTGTACTTGATGCCATCACCATCTGAATCCTCCAAAGTAGGAGAATGCAGTACATGAAACTTTCGGTAAATGAGAACAATATATGTAACAATGACCATGATCCATATCTTATAACAAAAGACTTCAGTTGAATTACTAATTTTGATGCAATAAGAAATTACTCTTCAGCTTCTATACTGCAGAATCTATAATATGACCACAAGAGTTATGAATCTAAAATTAAATGGAAAATAGATCATAACAATGAAATTTGTACCAGAGAGACATTTTCTATCACCTGCACCCTTAAGCATTGGAACAATTATTTAGACATAGTCTTCAATACATAATTCTCTAACTAGTGTTCTATCTCCCACATAAAAAAAATAGAACTGTGCATTAATTTAATATATTTTTTTCCTCCAAAGTGATGGCAGTTTTATCATGTACTAGTTGGTTCTTAAAACACTTTTAACAGTGCACATACTATCATAAACACACATTCATGCATGTAAATTATGTAGGTGAAGTTAATAGACAACAAGTGAGATTAGATAATAACTGTCAACTCAGACATAGATTAGCAACCTCCCTCTTTAAAAAAACTTTTTGGCTATTCATTTCCTCCGTGAATGAGTCCATTCTTTATCATTTCGTAATTGAAAATTTTATATTCCAGTGAACAGTTTTGAAGATTGTCAGATGTGTGAAATATTCTAGTCATTTATTAAGCATTGTTTTGATCCTTCATTAGAGTTTATGATAAAGCTCTTGCTTCAGCTTGATCACCACCATGTCTCGCTTGAGAATGATCCACATTATCACGCTTGAAAAAATCATGTGCTATATAATGTAAAAATTTCAATAATATGACAACTATAATACAATAAAGATTTCACTTTAAAAGTGGAAAGACTTATTTCTAATTTAATTTTTTATTTTATTTTAAATGAATAATTTAGATTAATTAAATAATTTTTAATAGATTATTAACGTCTTTATAAAAAAGAGTAATATAATTTTCTTTTACTGATTAATATTGGTAGATAGATATATAATACTATAAAAAAATTTAAAACAACTTATCTTAGTTATAAAAAATATATACGTTTTAATTGATTATTTGTGATTAAATATAAAAAAAATTGATATAATGTTGTAAATTTATTAAAGTTATTAATGTTTGTATTATTTGTTTATATTTTATATAACTTTTTAATAATATAATATTTTATTAATATAAATTTTATTTTTAAAAATATTAATTAACTTTTATAGATAATTATATAATAAATAATAAAATGTATATTTTTGTACAATTAACTTTTTTAAATGGAATTTACTTTAAATAATATAATTATAATTAAATATTTATTTACAATATCACAAATATATTTAAATATTTATTTAAAATATATTTTCAATCAAAATATAAATTTGTTTAATATTTCTATATAGGATCAAAATTATAATAGAAATATATTTTTATTTATTTATTTAAGAATATATTTATTTTTCTATTTATTCTAACAAAAAATATAAAATATCATT
Source organism: Lablab purpureus (assembly GCA_030347555.1). NCBI lineage: Eukaryota > Viridiplantae > Streptophyta > Magnoliopsida > Fabales > Fabaceae > Lablab > Lablab purpureus. Next base: position 4,421,196 of record CM059254.1, read on the forward strand.
ATTTTTATTTATAATTTTTGTAAATAATTATTATATTTATAAAATAGTTAAATAAAAATTGTATAACTATGTTTTATCATTTATTATATAATTATTTATAAAAAAATAATATTTTAAAATAATTAATTAAAACGTATATATTTTATAAAAGAAGGGTAAGAGTTTTTATAAAAATAATTGTTTTATTTAAAATGTCATGTATGAAGATTTTTATTATCTAAATTATTCTGAATCATTTATTAAAAATAAAATAAAAAATTAAAAGTATTCCTTTTTTTCAGTTACTGTGTAAGAGTAGGTGAATCGGTACTCTTTTAATTATATTTATTATTTTTATCTTTTGTTATTATAAAAAATAGTCATAATAGGAAATAATGAAATTTGAATATGTTCAAGATTTTAATTAAGGGAAGCAAAAACCTACCAGTTTACTTTGGTTCCTTCTGCTTTGTTCCCTAGTTTGGTAGGTAAAAGAGGAGACAACCCATTTTTTTAATTTAAAATAAAATAAAATAATTTAAAAATTTAATTTTTTGTTTTATATTATTTGAGGAATAAGTAATAATCATTTTAATTTATCTAACTAGAGACATTAATTTATTAATTAGAAATTCTAAAAAATATTTATATGATTAAGTATAGTTTTAAATTATATATATTAAAATAAATAATATTTTCTTAAAAAATAAAATAAAATAGAAAATTAAAAAACAAGTGGCAAGTTGACTCTTCTACTTGCCAACCCATCTTTTGGTGGGCGAGACCAAGAATTTCAACCCGCATGGTGGTGGCGAACTAGCCCGGCCGATCCCATATTTGGTAAACCACCGACAAATCGAGCCAAAATAGGTTGGACTGACCCGTTTCACCACCTGTAACTTTAGGGGAGATTCCTTCGGTACTCCCATACCTTCAAGAGACATCTCATATATTAGGTGAATTATAAAAAATGTCTTTTACCCTATTTCACTAAAATATCTCTTTCTCTTTACTATTGACTTCTATATTTCATTCTTACCCTACTTCCTTCTTCTTCGTTGGTTGCTTGTGCTTGGTTCTCCATCATTGATTTCGATGCTCCAAGAAGGTGACTTGAGGTTGGGCATCATCATCCAGGGGATTGTCATTGCGGCATTTTTGGTCCATTAGAAAGTATTTCCAGTCTCTTGTTTTTGTTATGAGTTTCGAATTGTATAATATAAAAAGTATATTTTGACTTCCAAATTGTACAATCCAAAAGAGTGTTCCTTATATGTAGTCCGAAATCTATAATCTGAAAAGAAATCCTAAATCATGACAATAACTTCCGTATTGTACCATTTAAAATAAACTTTTGTTTTTGAATTATACAATCCAATAAGTGTCAATAACCTCCATATTCTTGATTTTGTAATTCATTTGGATAAGAGAAATTTTTTTATTTGATAAGAGGAAATTTTTTATTTGATAAGGAGGAAATTGTTGATAATTGAAGTATAACTTTGAGTGGTACATTGTATAAAAATGAAAAAATTGAGGTAAAAATAACTATAAATTTATTATTTTAAAATTTTAAATCCAAGATAGGTATTCATTTTCTTAGATGAATTGATTTTGGTTTTATTATTTATATAACATAATGATATGTAGACAAGTTTTTTTTTCTAAAAAAAACCTCTCAACTGGTCTAGATTAAATAAGTATTTTTATTAAATAAAAAATAAATTAATTACAGCTTCTCTTTAAATACAACAAGGAACAATTACATTTTATATAATATAATATAAGAATTTGAATATTTGCTTGTAGAAACTATAATTACATGCTTATTATTTATAACTAAAGAAGGAATAAATATCAATCCTAAATGAAAAAAAAAATTCATCTTAAGCAACTTACCAGTATATCTTGTTAAAAACTTTCAACCATCCATCTCTTACTTTTTTTTATGCCACAAAATGTTAGTGTGCGTGTGTTTTTTAAACTTAAAAAAAATTTATATTTGGGTGTGGATGAGAGGTGAGACTAGTGTGAGTGTGTTTTTCTTTTTCTTTTAATCTCTTTGAAAAATATCACCTTGACACAATAGTTAGAATATAAAGATAATTTACTACAAGGATGTAATCCACGCATATATAGCGTTAAATTTATTAGTATATCGGTTTTTGTTTCAAGCCACATAATAACTGCTACCTTTTTTTCAATTTTTTTTTTCTGAATCTTGACCCTGTGTAATATATTTTCAACAAGTGTACTGAATTAATGTTAGCATCTACAAGTGTCGTATTCACAGAGACTTTGTGTAATATTTAAGAAGAATTATAATTTCTTTTCTAACTCAATTTTGAATATGTAAAAGAAAATTTCTTTTATGATGTGATCTCAATTCATGAAGAACCTCAACCCATGCAAGGAGGAGTGACCACAAGGAAACAAGAAAAGGAAAATAAGAAAAAAATCTTAAAAAGAATTTTGAAGAAAAGGAAGGAAGAAAACCAAGGAGAATGTACAAGAAGCTTGAAGAAGAGAATAAAAATATTAATAGCTCTTGTAATTTCCTTGTAAATAAAAATAGAGTTAGTTTAGTGTCTTTCTTCTGAAATAGAAATAAGAGGCTAGTTGTTTGGACACATGGATAGTATAAAAAATAAGGGCCTTGTTTGGGAAGCTTTGGAGCATCTTCCAAACATGGCCTAACCTTTTAGAATTCCACCCATGTGCATGCATTTTCGTTTTCCCCTCTCTATATAAGGGTGTAAGTCTCATTTGTAACATAACTTTGAAGCTTGAATACATTGCAAGAGCAATTCTCTTTGAAGTTCAAGAGGTATTCCTCATTTTCTTTGAATCTTATCTTGAGTTTTCCTAAATTCAAGTGGTGATTGTCTTTTGAACTTATCTTTTCTCTTGAAAAGTGGCGTGTTCTTCATCTCTTTCTCTCTTCCATGTTTTCCTTTTCATGTTCTTATTTTGTTCTTCATGTGCTGCACCTATTTGGATCGATTCTAACCATTTGCACAGATTAAATTCAAGTTTAATTCATTCTATGCCTTCCTATACATGTGTTCTTGATTTTAATCGGTTGAATTGATTTGTTTTCAAGTTTTAAAGATTTTGCACTAATTGGAACCCTAAGATTTGGGGCAATTTTGGTTTTCATGTTCTTCTATGATAATCTTCATGTTATTTTGATTTCCTATGCTTCTACACATGTTTGAGAGATCCTACAACACTTGTAATGTCTCTTAGGCATTCATCATTTGGTATCAAAGCTCTCAGGCTTCAAACATGGTGTATTTGAGTCTAGAACATCAAGAACATGGATCTGATTTTTCAGAAAAAAAAAAATCTGCAGCAAAAAAAATAATAGTTTCTAAATCTATTTTTTCTTTTTAGTGTGGTTGTTTGTTCAAAATTCTTGGTTAATCTTGATTAATGAATTGTTGTTAATTGAGGCATATGAAGTGTTTGACAAAATGACATTCATTAATCTTTGGTTGCCACTAGCTTGAGTCATCTTTTCTTAGCTTTGAGTCATATGTTTGTTAAGTTTTCTTTAACATCAATTCTTGTATTAGTTGATTAGTTTAGTTTCAATTTCTCTTTAATATTTCTTGTGATTTGAATTGATCATTTTGACTCCAAACATTAGGGATTAAGTGTTCAAACTTTGTGAGATCAACTCTTGATGAATGTGTTTGGGCATTGAATACAAAAGCACAAATTAAAACCAAAAGAAACTTTAAGGCCAAATTGAAAAAAAATCTTGGCTGAATTGTTTGTGCTCTAAATACAAAAAGAAAATCAAGTTTCCTTTCCTAGATACATTGATTGATTGTTTGGTCATTGGTTTGGAAAATTAGTCCTATCATTTGTGGATGTTAGTGAACTTCTTTTCATTAGAAATCTTGATTGGAACTTGTTCTAAATGTATTGAGTAATCTTTCCCAATTTCTTTGGTGTTTTTCTTGTTTCAATTTGTTCCAAATTGTCATATTATAGTTACTCTTTTGTGTCCCTTTCTTGCTTTTACCCTTTCTAGTTTTTAGTCTTTAAAATTCCTATAAGTTTTGTCTTGAAGTTTTCTTGTCTCTTGGAATTCTAAGTGCTTTGGCCAATCATTTCCTCTTTCACTTGAATAGATAACTAAGTGGATTTTTGAATTGAAGCATTATCTTGAGAACTTTTGAAGTGAATTGCTGCAAGTGAGAGAGCAATTTTTTGAGTGATTTTGAGAGCCAAAACCGAGGGTTTCAAGTTGAGATTCTTTGTTGCTAACCAATTTTTCTTTGTTAGTTTTTGTTTTTTGTGAATTTTTTTGTGTAGGAATGTCTACCCAAGAAGAAACTCCTCCTTTGTCTCCAAGACATGCCCAATTATATACAAGAGTTGAGGAACTTACAAGACAAGTAGCCCAAACTCAACTCAACTTGCAAGCATATGAAAGAAAAAGAAGAACTCCTCAAGTTGAAAGTGATGGAAGAGGAGGAAGAGATGTATATCAAGAGAGAGTTGCCAAAAGTAATGTTAGATTTCCCAAATTTGTTGGTGATAGTAATCTGGAATTGTATTTTGAATGGGAATCTAAAGTAGAACAAATTTTAAGTGTTTATACTTTTGAAAATCTTATGCAAGTTAAACTCATTACTCTTGAATTTGAACAATATGCTTTAGTGTGGTGGAAGCAAATAAAAAAAGAAGTTCTTAATGGTAGGAGGTTAGCCATTACTTCATGGCATAATCTTCAAATGTGCATGAGAGATAAATTTTTTCCTTCTTATTATAAGAAAAAATTGTATCTTAAGCTTCAAAGGCTTGTACAAGGAACAAGAAGTGTTAAAGACTACTTCAAGGATTTAGAGTCTACCATGGCTAAGGATGATATTGAAGAAAGCTTGGAGGCTACAATGGCTAGATTTCTCAATGGTCTCCATAAAGAAATTCAAGATGTGGTAGAATTGCAAGAGTATAACACATTAGAGCAAATGGTGCATCAAGCCACCAAAGTGGAGAAACAAATTCAAAGGAGAGAGAATCAAAGGAAGTTATGTTCCAACAATGCACAAGGCTCTTGGAAAGACAAAGGTAAAACCAAATGGGAAGATCATAAAAGGCCAACCGATAGCCAAGGTAAGTCTTCTTATTCTAAGTCCAATTCAAATGAAAAGAACACTCATGCTAATCCATCCTCTACAAGATCAAGTTCCACAAAATGTTTTAATGTTTGGGTTATGCACACATTGCTTCTGAATGCCCTTCCAAAAGGAACATGGTCTTGAAAGGAGGAAAGGTAATGAGTGAACATCCTTTACAAGATTCTTCTCCAAAATCTTCATCTCATTCTTCTTCACCTAACTCTAGTGATGATGAGTGTACTCCTCCAAGTGAGGGAGATTTGTTAGTTGTGAAGCGCATGTTGGGTCACATATCCAAAGATTTTGATGATACCCAAAGAGGAAATATTTTTCATACAAGATGCCTCATAAGAGATAGATTGTGTACTCTCATTATTGATGGAGGAAGTTGTACAAATATGGATAGTAAGAGATTAGTGGAAAAACTTGGTTTAACCATTATGTCTCATGCTAGACCATATAAACTACAATGGTTAAGTGAAGAGGGGGAGATAATTGTTGATAAACAAGCTCTTGTTTCTTTTTCTATTGGAAAGTATCAAGATGAGGTCCTTTGCGATGTGGTTCCCATGGAGGCTAGTCACTTACTTTTGGGAAGGCCGTGGCAATATGATAGGAAAGTGTATCATGATGGCCTAAACAATAAGTTTTCATTTGAACACATGGGAAAGAAAATTATTTTGAAACCACTCATACCAAGGGAGGTTCATGAGGACCAAATCAAAATGAGAAAGAAAAGAGAGCAAGAAAAGAAAAGTGCAAGCCATGAGTATGGAGCATCCAAATCTGCACATGAAAATAAAAATAAAGAAAAAGAAGAAAAAGAAAGAAAGGAAAAGGAAATGGAGGAACTACATTCCCAATCATCAAAAGAGATCGCTAAAAAAAGATCTTTAAAGGGAGATTCTACAACTTTAATTCCTTCTCCAATTTCTAATTTTGAATCTATTACTTTTCGTAAGATTATTACTCATGTAAATTCAATTGTTTTGTTGCCTAGTGAAGATTTGTATATTAAAGAACAATGGCAAAAACAATGGGGAGAAGAAAAGTAGATCATAGAAGACAAAAGCACATACATGGAAGAAAATGATTGTAGAAATGTTTCTAATATTTTTTTATATGACTCTAAGGACTTGAATGAACATTCTACCAAGTGTGCTAATCTTTATGGAGAAATTGCATGCTTTTATTCTTCTAAAGATTGTTTGCATAGAAACTTCATCCTTCATAATTCAAATGAAAAAATTTTAAGTAAAAATAATAGAAGATTAGGAAAATCAAAGGATTTTGAAAAATATCTCATAACTTTGAGAATGCATTGGTTTATATTTGATCCAGGAATATGAAAAGGTAAACAAAGCATGTAAATACTATTAGTAGAGGACGAATTCTTTTCAAGAGGGGGAGGATGATGTGATCTCAATTCATGAAGAACCTCAACCCATGCAAGGAGGAGTGACCACAAGGAAACAAGAAATGGAAAATAAGAAAAAAGAGCTTAAAAAGAATTTTGAAGAAAAGGAAGGAAGAAAACCAAGGAGAATGTACAAGAAGCTTGAAGAAGAGAATAAAAATATTAATAGCTCTTGTAATTTCCTTGTAAATAAAAATAGAGTTAGTTTAGTGTCTTTCTTTTGAAATAGAAATAAAAGGCTAGTTGTTTGGACACGTGGATAGTATAAAAAACAAGGGCCTTGTTTGGGAAGCTTTGGAGCATCTTCCAAACATGGCCTAACCTTTTAGAATTCCACCCATGTGCATGCATTTTCGTTTTCCCCTCTCTATATAAGGGTGTGAGTCTCATTTGTAACATAACTTTGAAGCTTGAATACATTGCAAGAGAAATTCACTTTGAAGTTCAAGAGGTATTCCTCATTTTCTTTGAATCTTATCTTGAGTTTTCCTAAATTCAAGTGGTGATTGTCTTCTGCACTTATCTTTTATCTTGAAAAGTGGCGTGTTCTTCATCTCTTTCTCTCTTCCATGTTTTCCTTTTCATGTTCTTGTTTTGTTCTTCATGTGCTGCACCTATATGGATCAATTCTAACCATTTGCACTGATTAAATTCAAGTTTAATTCATTCTATGCCTTCCTATACATGTGTTCTTGATTTTAATCGGTTGAATTTATTTGTTTTCAAGTTTTAAAGATTTTGCACCGATTGGAACCCTAACATTTGGGGGAATTTCGGTTTTCATGTTCTTCTATGATAATCTTCATGTTATTTTGATTTCCTATGCTTCTACACATGTTCTATGGCTTCCTATGGGTTCTAACTTGAATTTAATCGGTTGATTTGAATTGTTTTGCAATTTCTACGTGTGGGCCGAATTTGAACCCTAACATTTGGGGAAAAATCTGATTTCATGTTCTTCCTTACAATTATACATGCTATTTTGATTCCATATGCTTATACACATGTTTGATAGATCCTACAACACTTGTAATGCCTCCTAGGTGTCCATCATTTTATATTGTTTTTAATAATAAAATTAAAAAACAAATAACAATGAAACAATATTAAGATGATAATAAAAAGGTATTGAGATTAAATTTCATCTATCTCCCTCTTCTATAATCCTCTGATTATCAATATATTTAATCAAATATTTAGTGTTATTGAGGTTACCAAATTTTGTTCTAAACCAATCCCTTGATTTAAAATGTCTGAGAATTAAATTATGATAATTAATTCCTCAAATTATCATAATAAAACCCTAGCTTTAAGTTCAAAACCAATTCAACAAATATATTTAAATCTATTCCTAGTATTCAAACATATGAGATGATTTAATTCAAATTGGATTTAAAATCAATTTTCCAATATAACCATAAATTGTAAATCAAAAGATGAATGATCAATTCATCTTCGCATTAAGAACAAAATTAAATCATTAACACTGAATAAAAGACATCATATATATCAATCAAGAGTAAAATAGAAGAGTTTGACAAATTACATTCAATCTCAATACAAAGGAAAGTTAGCCACTCATGATTATGAGCAACTTATATACCCGGATGGATGTGGGGATGAGAAATTAATCTTGAATTGTCTTTCCAGTTCATCTAGGACCTCTTCCTTCTCCTTTTCACTCTTTTCTAAACACTCTTGATATTCACCAAGATGGGATGCCAACACAAGAGCTTTTAAGTCCTTTATATAGGAGAAAATTAGGTTATTTTTAGCTTAAGTGAGAATAACCAACTTAAGTGAAAACAACCAACTTAAGTGAAAATAGTCCACTTTAGTGAAAATAGCCCACTTTAGTGAAAATAGCTCACTTTAGTGAAAACAGTCCACTTAAATGAAATTAGTCCAATTGTTGGCCTAATTTTACTCATGACTTTTATGTTTCCCATTCCTTTCATCTTTTGCTCTTTCTTCCCTTGATTTTTGATTTTTCTCTATTTTTGATACTTACTCCTACATACAAATACACACAAAATTTTCTCCATTGGGAGAGATTATCTTTACTTGTTTTTAGGAATTTCTTGTTGCTAAGTGCCTAATAATATAATTTTTTATTTAAATTTTACCACTTAACACCCTGCTCACTACTTCGTGTTTGTTAGTTCGTGGTTTATTATATCATAATTCATGTTTTGTGGCTTGCATTTTGTAACCACGATCACATACTCAGTATATGCTACCCGTTTTTTAACCTTTATATTTTCATAAACCTACCATAAAAAAGAACATTTGGAAAGTAAAATAATCCCACAACACAAAGGCAGTATATACTACATTTTAATGGAAAGCAAACACTAACTACTTCAAAATGACTAAGAACATATAGGGATGGGCAACCACAATTTAAAATTCACAGATCATTACCCTCCGCATATGATATAAAATTATAAATTAATTGTTAGAAATAATTTAATTTGAATAAATTGTCAGTTACTTGTGGTCTAATAATTGTTAGGTTACTATAGTGCACAGTAATGCACGATTCTGTTTTAAATAATTTTTATTGTTTAGTTTTAGTCTGCAGACTTAATTCTCAATTATGTGAGAATATCAAGAGTTGTTGTAATGTGCCTATTTAAGAGGCTATGTGATTATGAATAATATACAGAGAGTCAGATAATTTTCTATCAGTGGTATCAAGAGCAAGGTTCTTTCTTTCTAGGCCTTTGGGACTTCCTTTGCAGCAGCAAATGGCAAGTGAAGGATCTTTTCTACAGGCAACAATTGACCATTGGTGTATGTTGATGGAAAATTTCCTAAGATCCAAGGAGTACTGCCAAGTTATTGAAGTCGGTGTGCCTGAGAGTAGTACAATGCTCACTGATGAACAATGAAAGGATGATGAGCCCCTGACCACAAATAAAGAAGAGGAGTGTCCAAGGAGGATTACTAGAAGCATGATGAGAAGGGAAACTTCCTCCTCTCCCCTTTTATTTAGCCTTTTTAGCATTTCTGTTAGTTGTTAAATATTTTCTAAACTCATGTTTTTTTTTGGGTTTTGCAGGATTGCTTTTGACACCCCTTTTTCTACAAGTAGAGCCTTGTTTGGAGCAAAGGAGCACTTGGGCTTGAGGCCCAAGTTTGGGACATCCAAGGGGGGGGGGTGAAGAAGTCAATCTTGACCTTCTAGAACCCTTGGAAAACGTCCTCATCATCATCCCAATCATTGGCCACCCATTTTTTGTGCCCTACCATCTAGAATGTGTGAGTCTTGGCCACCAAGAGTGGAATATGCTTAGGAATCTTTTCCAATGTAATTCCCTCTAAGTCCCCACCCCAACTCTATATAAGGAGGCCTTTCATTCTTGTAAAAGGGTTGAACATTAATGAAATAGAGCGAACTCTTGCATAGCCTAGAGCTTGTGTTGTGTTCTTGGGTGTTCTTCCCCCTCTTGGAGTCTTATCTTGAGTCTTGGCTCAAGTGGCGGCTAACACCACTCATCTTGGGTTGGACCATCCCCCAAGTGGCGTGTAGCACTCCCCTCCCCTCCCCTTCTCTCAATCTTTTCCTTCATTATTGTTTCATGTTCTTTACTTTCATGCTCTTTAATTTCCAGCACTTTACTTTCATGTCATTTACTCTTATTTCTTTATGATTCAAGCCTTGTCTTAAATTGTGTTGGCTGATTTTTATATTTTGTCATTCCCTTATCCTCTTGAGCTCCTTGTGAAGTGAACCTTCACACTTAGATAACCTCCGGGGTTATCTTCGTGTCCAGTGGGAATCTTCCTTGAGGCTTTTCTTCTAATTGACATTCCATCAAACACCTTATGTGCTAAATATTAAAATGAACCCTTATCATTTGGTAATCAGAGCTTTGGTTTAATTTTCATGCTTACAAGGTGTTTGTCTTCTTATTTCATCCATATTTTATTGGTAGCTTGTGCAAATTGTGAATCCATGACAAAATCTATCCAAAACTGGTTCCATAGCTAATTTTCGTAAAAAAAATCTGCACCTAATTCTTGAATTGTTGCTTGCTGTTTTTTTTTATTAGATGCTTAATTTTCATGCCAAAATGATCCACCATGAAATATGTTGAGTGTGTGCATGAATACTAGTCATAGAACTCAAGTTTGGACTAGTTTTTGCATGAAAGCTACATGTTTGATCATATGCTTGAGTCAAGTTTAGAGTCTTTTTGTGTTGCTTTCCCTTTGCTTGAGTCACATGTCATATAATTTTTCCCTTTGAGTTTTCTTATCCTTGCTTCCAATACTTGAACATGTTTGATAAAATGTTTAGCTAAAATTACATGTAACTTGAATTGATTGGTTGAACCTAAACATAGGAACTAAGTGCTTCATAATCATCTACAACCATTGCAAGTGTGTATGTTAAGTCTAGAATCAATTAAAGAACATTGAGAAGAGATAAAAAAATAATCATCAAGGTCATGAGCTATATATGCTGTTTTGACAAGAAAATTGCAAGAAAAAGTGACCAAGTGCATGATTCTAGAATTTAACTACATGGTTGTATGCTTAAGGATGAGTATGACAAATTAGTACCACCATTTGTAGGATCCTAATCTTCTTGATATGTGTGGTTTGTTGGAAATTTTTTCTGCATGTTCTAAGTGTTTCCATTGAGTTTTCTTTCAAGCTTTTCTCTTTTATAATCTCTTGTTAAGTTGATTGTATTTTCCTTAGTGTGTCTCTTTCTTGTTTTGAACTTTTCTTGCTTTGTCTTTAGGAAATTCTATAAGTATTGTCTTTGAAGTTTTCTTTCTTGTTTCTTGAGTGTGGTGGCCGAACATCCTTCATTTGAGTCCACTCAAGATTAAAAGTTCACCATTAAGGGTTGGAACACTCTTGATACACAAGAGAGTTGAGTGAAACATACCATCAATCTTTGGGAAGTTAGCCAAACACTTTGAGAGTTATATTTTTTTTGTTTCCTTTCTAACCATTAAATCTTTTTTTTGGCCTTTGTCTAGTTGTTTTTGGTTATTTTATTTTTGATTGTAGGAATCATGTCTTCCACATCTTCTCCTATCTCACCCGAGGGAGCCAAAGAGAAGAGCATCACCTTGGAGGCCCAACTCAAGTCCCAAAATGAATTGCCTCTCATGGAGTTGCTAAGGGAGATGGAAATCTCAAGAAAAGAAAGTGAAAGACACTTGAGAGAGACCATTGAAAGACTTGAGCAAGAGAAAGCCGAAAGGGAGAGAAGGCGGGCTCATTCCCCACCTAGCTACAATGGAGAAGAAGAAGAAGATTGGGGCTACTATGGAAGAAGGAGGGCTAGGCGCAACACCCCTCAAAGGAAGCCCAACCACAACATCAAAATTCCCAAATTCTATGGACACAACAATCCGGATGTCTACTTGGAGTGGGAAGAAAAAGTAGTGTTGGCATATTTCAAGAACAAGTGTTGATGAAGTCCTCTCAATATTTCATGAAGATTTAAAGTTCTCGAAACAACATTAAAGACTTGTGTCCTCTCACAAAGGAAAGGTGCTTGATGAAAAAGGCAAGGCATAAAGAGTGTTTAAAGCTTTCAAGAGAGAAGATTGATGAAGATTTTCTCAAGTGCTGGAGTTTAAAGTTTAGAAGTTTCTGTTTTGGGTGATGGATGAAAAGAGTAAGTCATAAATCCCATTCAAGACCATTTCAAACTTGAGAGCAAGTAGTTTTCTCGCAAAAACGTTTTTCAACGCTTTTAATAGATTATGATACGAAGTCTAATAGATTATTTTACTTAAAATTTGAATCAAAATAGTTTAACGAACAAAATAATCGATTAAGTGTTTTTGATCATCGATTATATTGATTCTGGGTTAATATAATCGATTATGGCCTTAATCTAATCGATTATATCAGGCAAAATGAGTTTTCCAGTTTTTAACTCTGATATAATCGATTAAGCTTTTTAGATAATCGATTAAATAAGTTGTTTTTGTGAATTCAATGCTTAATCAACCTAAGAATGGAAACTTTGATGTATTTTCGAATTATAAAATGAAAGAGAATGTCTTAGGTTCAATACATCTGATTAGAACACAGTATTCAAAGTGTTCTTAGGCTATAGTTTTTCAAAACCGCTTTCTTGCTCTCTCAAGGTTGATCAAAGTCTTTGGAAGTGGTGATCATTGTGCTTAAGCTTTCAATTCAGCACTCAATCAGGTGTTTTCCTTTACTATTTTTCTGAACGGGTAAAATTCATCCCTTGGATCTGTTCTAAGGGAGGTGTGTTCATCTCTTGTGTGTCAAGAGAGGTGGGATCATCCTTAGTGTGTTTGAGGAGGTGTTTCATCCTTAGTGTGTCTAAGGAGGTGTTTCCTTTATCTTTATTTGTTATTGCATGAATTGGTGTTTGTAATTTCAATTAAAGATAGTGGGGTGATCATCACGTATTTGTGGTGATTGGGAACTGGACGTAGGATTGGCTTAATCCGAACCAGTATAAATCTGTGTTCTTTCTCTTTCCCTATCTCTTTTTATTGTGGATCATATTAACAATTGCAATTCAAACTGCACTCATCTAAGGTTAAGGATAATCTGCATCCTGGTTTTAAAACATTTATTTAAAATCTGGAAAATTATTTTAAAGAGAAAAAGTTTATTAAAAATCCAATTCACCCCCCCTCTTGATTTTTACACTGCCACTTATTACTAAATAGTAGAGCAATTAATGAATGTGAACCCTCTTGAGGGACAAGAACAAATTGATGTAATAGTGGTAGAATTTGAGGGTTATGCCATGACATGGTGGCATAAAGTTTGTATGGATAATTACCAAGGGCCACCCGCGGCCTCTTGGATGGACATTAAACATTTGATGCACACTAGATTTGTTCCTTCCTTCTATAGGAGGGAGCTCCTTTTGAAGCTCCAACGACTTCAACAAGGAAATTTATGTGTGGATGATTACTTTAAATTGTTGTAGTCTTTGTTGCTTAAGGCTGGTTTGCATGATGAAACTAATAGGCCAAGGTAGCTAGGTTTGTTAGTGGCTTGAGGAGAGACATCCAAGACTTAGTAGAATTGTATGAGTACTCTTTCATTGAAAATGTTTTACACCTTGCACTAAAAATTGAATCTCAACTCAAAAGAAAATATAGTGTAAGGAGGAGTCACTCAAACAATGACTATTATAGCTCTTCTTGGAAGGATAGGAACAAAGAAAAGCATGATAGTAAGCCTTCCAAGTCTCACTAAGAGTCCACTTCTAAGAGCCATCCGGCTAGGGGCACTCCCAACCCCTCAAATTCCCAAAGGTCAAGTTCAATCAACCATGACCTTGAGGGAAAATGGTAAGGTTGAGAGTGAACATTCCTCTCCCCCTTCCCCTTCAAGAGAGAACTCTTCCCACTCTTCCTCTAGTGATGAAGAGGTTAAGGCTTGTGAAGGAGATTTGTTGATAGTGAGGCGCATGCTGGGACAAGTTCAAAAGGAACTTGATAACTCCCAAAGAGAAAATATTTTCCACACCAGGTGCCTCATTAACAACAACCTTTCCTCACTCATCATTGATGGAGGAAGTTGTGTCAATATGGCTAGCACAAGGGTGGTAGACAAACTTAGTTGAGCTACCACTCCTCATGCCAAGCCCTACAAGCTCTCATGGCTTAGTGAGGAGGGTGAGATTGAGGTAAATAAACAAGTCCTTATTAACTTCTCAATAGGGACTTATGATGACGAGGTACTGTGTGATGTTGTACCAATGGAAGCAACTCACATTCTTCTAGGTAGGCCATGGCAATTTGATAAACAAACCTTCCATGATGGCCTTACCAACAAATTTTCTTTTAGCTTCCATGGTAAGAAGATCACATTAGCACCTCTCTCCCCTCAAGAAGTTAGTGAGGACCAAAAGAAAATGAAAACAAAGAGAAAAGAAGGAAAAAAGGAAAAAGAAAAAGCAAGCAAGGAGGCCAAGAAGAAGGGCATCATGATCTCCCACAAGGGAGTTAAGAAGGTAATGCTTGCCAATAAACCCATGTATGTAGCTTACCCTACCTTAGGGTCATCTCCATCTTTTCATGAACCCTCAAGTTGTTCTAGGGGATTGGAATTAGTCTTGGATGACTTCAAAGATGTTTTTTAAGAGCATCCTAAGGGGTTACCACCTCTAAGAGGAATTGAACACCAAATTGATTTCATTCCGGGGTCATCCTTGCCTGATAGGCCAACCTATAGAACTAACCCTGAGAAATCTAAGGAGATTGAAAAGCAAGTAGAGGAATTAATGGATAAAGGGTGGGTGCAAAATAGCATGATGTGCTATGCCAGTGATTCTTGTCCCCAAAAAGGATGGGAGTTGGCGCATGTGCATAGACTGTAGGGCTATAAACAACATAACCATCAAGTATAGGCACCCTATCCCAAGACTTGATGACTTGCTAGATGAGCTACATGGTGCCACCATATTTTCTAAGATTGACTTGAAGAGTGGTTATAATCAAATAAGAATCAAAGAAGGAGATGAATGGAAAACCGCCTTCAAGACAAAGCTTGGATTATATGAGTGGTTGGTCATGCCCTTTGGGCTAACTAATGCACCAAGTACCTTCATGCGGCTAATGCATCATGTTCTTAGGCCCTTTATAGGCAAGTTTGTTGTGGTTTATTTTGATGATATTTTAATATATAGTTTGTCTATAGAAGAGCACATGCATCATGTGAGAAGGGTGCTTGAGACCCTTAGGAAGGAAACTTTGTATGCTAATAGAGAGAAGCGAATTTTTGGCATAGATCATGTAGTCTTCCTAGGGTTTGTGGTGAGCTCCAATGGAGTTCAAGTAGATGAAGAAAAAGTGGCGGCTATTAGGGATTGACCAACTCCTAGGAATGTGAGTGAGGTGAGGAGTTTTCATGGGTTGGCTAGTTTCTATAGGAGGTTTGTAAAAGACTTTAGCACCATAGCTGCCCCCTTAAGTGAAATAGTGAAGAAGGATGTGGGCTTCAAATGGGGCATTGATCAAGCAAAGGCCTTTGCTAGTTTGAAAGAAAAGTTGATCAATGCACCACTTTTAGCACTACCCAACTTCACCAAGTCATTTGAGGTTGAGTGTGATGCCTCTAATGTAGGTGTTGGGGCTGTCTTACTTCAAGAAGGCCACCCCATAGCCTACTTTAGTGAGAAGCTTAAGGGTAGTCATCTCAACTACTCCACCTATGACAAGGAGTTGTATGCCCTTGTGAGAGCTTTGCAAACTTGGCAACATTATCTTCTTCCAAAGGAATTTGTGATCCATAGTGATCATGAGTCCCTTAAATTTTTGAAAGGCCAAAGCAAGCTTAGCAAGAGACATGCTAGGTGGGTAGAATTCATAGAACAATTCCCTTATGTGATCAAACGTAAGCAAGGGAAAAGTAACATAGTGGCAGATGCCTTATCTAGGCGCCACACTTTGCTCACTCATCTTGAAACTAAATTTCTTAGTTTTGATCACATTAAGGAATTGTATCCTCATGATGAGGACTTCTCTATAGTCTACAGTGAATGCTCCAAAGGGGGGTACAAAGACTTCTACCTACACCAAGATTATCTTTTCAAGGGTAAAAGGCTTTGCATACCCAAGGGGTCCTTAAGAGCATCACTAGTGAAAGAGTCTCACGAGGGAGGTTTAATGGGACATTTTGGGACTTCTAAGACTCTAGACATTTTGAATGAACATTTCTTTTGGCCACACATGAGAAAGCATGTAGAGAAACATTGTGAGAATTGCATCACATGCAAGAAGGCCAAGTCTAGAGCCCAACCCTATGGACTCTATACCCCTTTGCCTATCCCTACTTTGCCTTGGATAGACATATCAATGGATTTTGTGCTTGGGCTTCCAAGGACAAAGAAGGGAAATGATTCTATCTTTGTGGTAGTGGAACGGTTTTCAAAAGTGGCTCATTTTATTCCATGCCACAAAGATGATGATGCATGCTTAGTTGCAAATCTCTTCTTTAAGGACGTTGTTAGGCTGCATGGGTTGCCTAGGACCATTGTATCTGTTAGCAGCGGATTAATATCAAGAAGGGGGGGTTGAATTGATATGCAGTTATTATAGAAACTTTTTCGTAAAAGAAAGGCTACTGGTTCAATTCCCAGAAAATTAGTCGACTGATGAATGTAAAATAGTAGATTAGTTCTTACTGCACAATGAGGGAAGAGAGAAAGAGACACCAAAATTTATACTGGTTCGTTCTTTGTAAAAGAACTACGTCCAGTCTATGATCCGCAACCTGCAGATCCTAATCACTATAAAAGATTGTATTCTTTACACACAAACCTTTCTTGAACTCTACAAGAAATAAAAAGAAACTATCCTAAACACTATAGAATAGACTTTCACCCACAGACTCTACCAGAGTCTTTGTGATCACCCCAATCACGATCGCGGGGTTCTAAAACCCACTTACAATCTCTAACCTCGAGATCAAGAATACAAGATTACGAGTGACAGTAGAATGTTCTTGACGAAAGCAGTGAAAATGTAAAAACTCTATGCGAGATCTTCTTGCACGTAAAGGTTGTAGCTTCTTGGGAGTTTTTCTCTTCTATTCTTTCGCTTCTTGGAGCGTCTTCGAAGATTGTATTTATAGGCAAAGCGAAATGTAGTGGGTCTTGGCTTTTGAAAGAGTCAAAACATGTTACGTACGTATCTTGCATAAGGAAGGTACGAAGAAACGAGAATAGTCGACTTAAGATATAGACCGAGTGTGTTATTTTCATTAAACACTGTATACCTGGTACATTTAATGAAAAACGTCGACTAGACAAGAAGAATTAGTAGACTAAGCGATGAATAATAAAAACAACGGTTTATCATTATTCATATGATTAATCTATACAAGTAATCTATCATCTCGAACAAACTTAAAACATTTAAACAAGTATTAACCATGCATCCAACACAAAATTAAACACAATTAACAAGTCAACAAACATCATCAAATCTCAAATCATTCAACAAACTCCCCTATTTGATGATGTCAACACTGCAAAACAAAACAAACACAAAGAGAAGAGATGGTAGATTATCTCCCCTTTGACATTAGCAAATAGCAGGTTAAGCAGTTATAGTGTTCAAATAAGTGCAGATTAAGCGGAAAAATAGTTTGTGAAAGTTATTACGGACCACTTAAAGATTGTTCTTAAAGCTGAAATAAAATGCGAAAGCATAAAATAACAGCGAGATAGGATCATTCTTCATCCTCATTGTCCGCATCCTCTTCTTCTTCGTCTTCTTCATCCACTTCCATAGCTTCCAAAGTGGTTTGTGCATTTGAACCAGACAAAGTTCTCGGCGGTAACTTGCAACTCGGCAAGTTGGAGTTGGATTAATTCGATTTCTTCATCTATATTGGTGAACCTGGCCACCATAGTTTCGTGAGTATTATGCTTGCATAGATGTTAGATCATTAAGACGAGACAAAAGCATTCTTTCAAATTCGGACATAGGGACTCCACGATATGAAGGTGGTGCACAATAGGGAACCATCCGGTATGCGATGTAATCGGTCTCGGGTGCTTGATGAGGTTCTGCATTAGAAGCCCCTCCATGTCCAGACGAAGTGCCACCTTCGTGAGTCCAATCTCCATTGATTTTGGACAATCCCATCTTCCATGAGATAATAATTGTCAAACATGTGCTTGTGGTTGACAATGATTGTAGTTTCACCAGCAGTTGGAACATCAAAGTAATCAAGAAATCTGGATATCGGTATGGCATAGGGAAGTTTGTGATCATTTAACCTTTTTGCTTTAAACATGTGGCCTTTTATCACATAGACCCAGTTCACAATGATCCTATTCTTTAAGCAGTGCAGCAGGGCCAAGTCCTCCTCCATAAGTTGTGCATGATTGCTCCCCCTGGGAATGAGCTGCCATGCAAGAAAGAAGGCCAGCAATCTTTCATCCCTCTTCATACGACCAACATTGTACTTGATAATCATGGCCTCATCACAATGTCGTAGGCAATCTTTGAAAACAGTTTCTTTGTTGAAATTTGGCAATGAACTTGTGTTGCCTTTACTGATCTTTAAACCATGATTTCTTAATCCAGCAATACCACTCCATAAGGCATTATCAATGCGAATTTCCCTACCTTTCACATTGGACAGAAGAACACCATTCTCTACTTTCAAGTTAGCATAGAAAATCTTAACCAGGTCAACATAAAAGTTACCTTCAAGTTCTACGAACTGTCGAAGATTCTGTGCTTGTAGTGCTTGTAGTGAGTTTCGCACAAAGTTCAGATTTTCCATCTCCAACCAGCTAAACTTCAATATCTTTGGAGTTAAAATCTGCTTGGTCATCATCCTTTGCTCTACTGAAACAACAATTTCAGTGTTTTCTTCTTCATCAGCATCATCTGATTCGGTTTCCTCATTTGCTTCCTCTGTAGTAGGAGAAGGAGGTGGTGAAGGATTCCTCCTTTGAAGGAGTCTCACCCTTACTTTATACCGTTTGGAAAACCTCCTTTCTGAAGGGTCAGCAGCTTGTTCAGGAATCTCAATAGGATCTGTTTGTGTCCGGATGTAGATCCTCCGGTTCTTCTACCGATGAAGCAGTTGTTGTGTGTGAGGATTTTTGTTCCTCATTGACCTCCTTAATCGTTGGAATAAGTTTCCAATAGGTGCGTCAGAGTCATCACTGTGTGTCATTTTCAATTTGGAGAGAAAGAAGAACGAACAGATAGAGATTATGCAGAAAAACAGGGTATAGAGCATGCAAGTTTAGTCTGTTAAAAATATCAACATATATAGACCAAGTATGAGATACGTATGCATGTTCAATGTTCAATCCTTGATTTAATGGTCAAAATATTTTGAGCATATTTGGACTCAACCACAGATGCTCAGAGTTCAGAGAAATGCAGAGAATATATTGAAAAATGGAAAACCACATTTGAAACCCAATAAAGCGAGTGCACATGTAGCTATAACTGTTTATGCTATGAAAAATGCATTGAACCATTCATTTTACAGAAATGACTAAATTGATTTGATTAAACACTGATTTCTTGGAACTGCAATTTGAATTTAAGTTGTGGTTACAGAAATTAATCAGCTAGTCAATGTAATTAATAGGTTTGTTCATATTCAAACAACATCTGCACAAGCAATTAATGAAATACACCTGTTATTTCCAGAAAATAAGCAGATTATTTTCATAACAGTAATGCCTTGCTGTCAGTTTAATGAAATAAATCAACTGTTTCATGAAATTAACACACTGAAATCTACAACAGTAAGATAACATTGTCAGTTTAATGAAATAAGCACATTATTTCATACAATTAACAAACTAATCATCTCAGCGAGAAGAAATTTTAAGAGATATGATTGATATTCGGGATACCCAATTCATTTCTAAGTTTGAAAAATCTTTCACGACTCGGTGGCTTAGTGAATATATCGGCTAGGCGATCATTTGTAGAGATGAATTCAATCCTACAATCCTTCTTTTCAATATGATCTCTTATAAAATGATGTCTTATTTCAATGTGCTTGGTTCTTGAATCTTTGTATAGGATTTTTAGTTAAGTTGATTGCCTTGGTATTATCACACAAGATTGGTATATCGAGAAAGATGTAGATTGAAATCACTTAGCTGTTGTTTCAACCATAGAATCTGTGCTGTACAACTACCAGCTGCAATGTATTCAGCTTCAGTTGTTGAGAGTGCAACACATGCCTGTTTCTTGCTTGTCCACGAAATTAAACAATTTCCAAGCAAATGACATGTTCCACTTGGTGCTTTTACGTCTAATTTGCAACCTGCAAAATCGAGAATCAGTATATCCAACAAGATTTAGCTCATTACCAGTAGAGTACCAAAATCCCCCATTCACAGTTCCTTTGAGGTATTTTAAGATACGTTTAGCTGCTGTGAAATGTGACTCCTTAGGATTAGCTTGGAATCTTGCACAAAGACAAACAGCAAACATGATATCAGGTCTGCTAGCTGTGATATATAGCAAGGATCCAATCAGCCCTCTGTACATAGTTGCATCAACGACCTTCCCAGATTCATCAACATCAAGATAACGGTTTGATGACATTGGTGTATTTGATTCTTTACTGACTTTCCATATTGAACTTTTTCAGCAATTCATTGCGGTACTTGGCTTGACTAATGAAGGTTCCATTTTCCATTTGTTTCACCTGCAATCCTAGGAAGAAATTCAATTCTCCCATCATAGACATTTCAAATTCTCCTTGCATGGATTACTGCAAACTCTTGGCACAAGAGGGATTAGATGAACCAAAAATTATGTCATCAACATAAATTTGTACAATCATAAGATCATTAACAACTTTCTTGGTAAAGAGAGTTTTATCCATAGCTCCTCTTTTAAAACCTTGTGATATGAGAAAGGTTGTAAGTCTTTCATACCACTGTCTTGGTGCCTGCTTAAGACCATACAAAGCCTTTTTGAGTTTGTAGACATGGTTAGGAAGCTTAGAGTCAATAAAACCAGGTGGTTGTTCAACATATACATCCTCATTTATAAAACCATTAAGAAAGGCACTTTTGACATCCATTTGATAGAGTTTAAAGCAATTAAGACATGCAAAAGCAAGCAATAGCCTAATAGCTTCTAATCTAGCAACAGGTGCATAAGTCTCATCATAGTCAATGCCCTCTTCCTGATTATACCCTTTTGCTACAAGTCTAGCTTTGTTTCTAGTAATAATACCATTTTCATCTAGCTTATTTTTAAAAACCCATTTAGTTCCTATCACATTCATTGTATTATTCCTAGGAACTAGTTTCCAAACATCATTCCTAACAAACTGATTCAGTTCTTCATTCATAGCAGTTATCCAGTTATGGTCAAGCAATGCATCATTAATATTCTTTGGTTCTATTTGAGAAACAAAGGCCATATGATTGCAGAATTCATTTAAAGAGTTACGAGTAGTCACTCCCTTCTCAACATTCCCAATAATGTTGTCCGAGAGATAGCCCTTTTTGTGTTCTCCGAGATTTAGGTAATGTATTATCTGCTGCGGGGTAGTCGGCTGAATCGGGATTATAGTCGACTTGTTCATCTGTCCGACAGTTTCAGCAGCTTTTTCGCAACATCTTCATTCTTCTTGGATTCCTCGGGCGTCTCATCATCGGAACCTGCAAGAGAGTTACCTTTTCTCTCTTTTGGCATAAAATCTCATCAAACACAACATGGATAGACTCTTCTACTGAGTTAAATTCTTCTTGTTGAAGACACGGTATGCTTTGCTAGTCAATGAATAACCAAGAAAAATGCCATCATCGACTTTCTCATCAAATTTACCTAATGATGCTTTTCCATTGTTGAGTATAAAGCACCTGCATCCAAAGACTTTAAAATATGCAATACTAGGTATTTTATCATTCAAAAGCTCATATGGTGTTTTATCTAGTATAGGTCTAAGTAACACTCTATTGAGTACATAACAAGCAGTTGATACGACATACGCCCGGAAATACTTTGGTAGCTTTGACTCACTCAACATTGTCCTTGCACATTCTGTAGAGTCCTGTTTTCCTTTCAACAACTCCATTTTCTTTGTGGAGTTCTAGGTGCGAGAGAAATTGTGAGAAATGCCATATTTAGAACAAAACTTTTCAAAATGTAAATTTTGAAACTCGATCCCATGATCACTTCTTAAGGAAACAATTTTCAAATCTTTTTCATTTGAAGTGATCTTAGCAAATCTTTTGAAAGCATGAAAAGTTTCATCTTTTGAGGAAAGGAAAAGTGTCCATGTATACCTGGAGAAATCATCAACTATCACAAGTACATAAGAATTGTTACCTAAACTTACTTGTTCTTGAAGGGCCGAACAGGATCAAGATGTAGCGAGTTCAAGAGGTCTCCTTGTTGATATGAAATTCTTTGATTCAAATGAGCTTTTGGATTGCTTTCCTTTTTGGCAATATTCACGGACTTTGTCCTTCACAAACTTCACATTCGGAAGTCCTCTAACAAGACTCTTGCAACTGATTTTATTCAACAAATGCATGTTGACATGACCACACCTTCTATGCCATAGCCAGCTATCATCTTCTTTAGTTAGCAAACAAATATCTTTGTGATTTGAAGAGTTGATGTCCAGCATGTAGACATTGTTTACTCTTCTCCCAATGTGCATTATATCTGCGAGTTAAACAATTGAAAATGACACGAAATTTTGCATCAAAGGTGACTTTCATACCTTTGTCACACAGCTGACTTATGCTTAGGAGATTGTGTTTTAGTCCTTCAACATAAAGTACATTTTTAATCTGTGAGGAAATACGAGTTGCCAATATCTCGAGATCCACTTAATTTTTCCTTTCTTTGTTATCACCAGAAAGTCACGAGTTCAGACTTCACATTCTTTGTAATTCATCAATTTTGATTTATCTCCTGTCATGTGTTTGGAGCATCCATTGTCCGAGATACCATAAGGTTCTTTTTGCTCCATGACAGACACTGCAAAACAAGGTTTAATTGACAAATTTAGGTCCCCAAAGCCATTTGGGTCCTTTCAAGATTAGGAACAACATGTGTTTTGGGTTTCCAATAAAATTCACCTCTTGAAATCCCAAAATTCTTGACATAGCAAAATTTAGATATATGACCATGTTTCAAACAATAAGAACATGTTTTAAATCTGTTCCTGGGATAAGATTTGTTCTTTGCAGCATGATAACGTTTTCCATAGCCAAGTCCATTTCCATTTGAAAAACCAATTTGAGAATGTAAAAGTTGATTTAAGGTATTATGACCAATTTGAAACTTTGCCAATGTTTTGATCAAATAACCAACTTTATTTTGAAGGTTAACACAGTTTTCACAATTCGCGAGATTCATTTTTATCGATTACTGGATCTTTCGAGAATCTTTTTGTTGCGAGTACATTATCTTTTAGTTGATTGTTTTCATCCTTGATCTACTATTTTGATCTTCCAGTTCCTGCACTTTATTTTCTAGCCGACTATTTAGTCCTTTTAGCCGATTATACTGATATTCCATCTTCTTTGCTTCATCATGAAATTCAATGAAAGCATTAAGCAGTGTCATAATTCTCACTCATATCGGAATCACAAGAACTTACTTGACTAGCGAGTATCTTCATTGGCTACAAGACAAAGATTGGCTTGATTTGCGATTCAGAATCCGAACTTGAAGATCCACTTGGAATCACTATCATCCCGAGGCCATATAGGCTTTCTTCCCTTTCTTAAAATACTGATTTCGTTTGTCTTTTCTCTCATTCTTTTCTGGACTTCTCTCTTTTCTTTGATTTAAAAGAGGACAATCTGCTTTGAGATGTCCTAGGTCTAGTGTCCACAATTAAAACATGAAAAGTTAGAGGAATTAAAATCTGGTTTCTACGTTATACCTCCTCTGTTTGTCTTGAAATCGTCCTTTGATCTGTCTTTCCTTTTAAGAAATCTACCAAACTTCTTGACCAGCATTGCAAACTCCGTACTGTCATCATCTTTCTCTTCATCAATTTTAATTGACTCCTTGGCTTTTAGTTGCTCTGTTTTTCTGTATTTTCGACTTGATCCAGTCTGCTCAGTTCCAATTCATGTTCTCTAAGTTTCCCGAACAAGGTTACAGTGCTCATGACTGTCAAATCTTTAGTTTCCAGAATAGCTGTAACCTTTGGCTGCCAACTTCTACTCAAGCATTTTAGCACCTTTATGTTAAGCTCTTCATCATCAAACTTCTTCCCTAATCCAAGCAAATGATTCACTATGTGCGTGAATCGTTTCTGCACATCTTGGATGGTTTCACAGACTGCATTCTAAACATCTCATACTCTTGTATGAGAGTATGCTTTCTTGCCCTTTTCACTTCAGTTGTGCCTTCGTGTGTTACTTGAAGGATGTCCCACATTTCTTTGGCTGTGGTGCACTGTGAAACCCTGAAAAATTCATCAAGATTAAGAGCAGAAGTTAATATATTCTTAGCCTTACTGTCGAATTGAGCCTTCTTGTTCTCTGTTTCACACCACTTCTCCCATGGCTTTTCAACTAGCTTTCCATCTTCACCTTTGATGGTAGGGATATATGGACCATTAACCACAACATCCCACACGCCTCTGTCAACCGATTCAAAAAAGATCTTCATTCTGGCCTTCTAGAGCGAATAGTTTGCACCTACAAAAGAGGAGTCCGTTTGTAGAGGCACCTTCGGCAAAGGAAGCTTGTCTCCCATCTTGATTTCTACTTGAGTATCTTACAAGAACCAGCTCTAGATACCAATTGTTAGCAGCGGATTAATATCAAGAAGGGGGGGTTGAATTGATATGCAGGTATTATAGAAACTTTTTCATAAAAGAAAGGCTACTGGTTCAATTCCCAGAAAATTAGTCGACTGATGAATGTAAAATAGTAGATTAGTTCTTATTGCACAATGAGGGAAGAGAGAAAGAGACACCAAAATTTATACTTGGTTCGTTCTTTGTAAAAGAACTACGTCCGATCTATGATCCATAACCACGAGATCCTAATCATTATAAAAGATTGTATTCTTTACACACAAACCTTTCTTGAACTCTACAAGAAATCAAAAGAAACTATCCTAAACACTATAGAATAGACTTTCACCCACGAGACTCTACCGAGTCTCCGTGATCACCCCAATCACGATCGCGGGGTTCTAAAACCCACTTACAATCTCTAACCTGAGATCAAGAATACAAGATTACAATGACGAGTAGAATGTTCTTGACGAAGCATGGTGAAAATGTAAAAACTCTATGCGAGATCTTCTTGTACGTAAAGGTTGTAGCTTCTTGGGAGTTTTTCTCTTCTATTCTTTCGCTTCTTGGAGCGTCTTCGAAGATTGTATTTATAGGCAAAGCGAAATGTAGTGGGTCTTGGCTTTTTGAAAGAGTCAAAACACGTTCTGTACGTAATACTGCATAAGGAAGGTACGAAGAACGGAATAGTCGACTGAAGATAAAGACCAGTGTGTTATTTTCATTAAACCTATATACCTGGTACATTTAATGAAAAACGTCGACTAGACAAGAAGAATTAGTAGACTAACTGATGAATAATAAAAACAACAGTTTATCATTATTCATATGATTAATCTATACAAGTAATCTATCATCTCGAACAAACTTAAAACATTTAAACAAGTATTAACTATGCATCCAACACAAAATTAAACACAATTAACAAGTCAACAAACATCATCAAATCTCAAATCATTCAACAGTATCTGATAGAGATACAAAGTTATTAAGCCACTTTTGGAGGACCTTATGGGGGAAAATTGGCACTAAACTCCTCTTTTCTACCACTTGCCACCCCCAAACTGATGGTCAAACTGAGGTGGTCAATAGAAAATTGTCTCAACTCTTGAGATGTATGATCTCCAAGAACCCTAGGGAGTGGGAAGATCTTCTTCCTCATGTAGAGTTTGCATACAATAGGGTGGTTCACTCCACCACTTCTCACTCTCCTTTTGAGGTTGTTTATGGGTTCAACCCCTTAACTCGTCTTGACCTCCTCCCTCTCCCAACTCATGAGGCTTGGACTAGTCAAGATGGGTTGGAAAGGTCAAAAATGATCCAAGACTTGCATTCTCAAGTCAAGGCTAGGATAGAGACGAAGGTTGGTCAATACCAACAAAGTGCCAACAAGGGAAGGCAGGAAGTCATCTTCCAACCAGGGGATTGGGTATGGCTTCACTTGAGGAAGGAAAGGTTCCCTAATCAAAGGAAGTCCAAACTTAACCCTAGAGCTGATGGACCTTTACAAGTTGTGCGCAACATCAACAATAATGCATATGAGTTAGATTTACCTTCAGATTATAATGTTAGTAGCACTTTTAATGTTGGTGATCTTACTCCTTTTGATGCAGGTTTTGCAAATTCGTGGTCGAATTCTCTCTAAGAAAGGGAGGAGGATGAGCCCCTGACCACAAATAAAGAAGAGGAGTGTCCAAGGAGGATTACTAGAAGCATGATGAGAAGGGAAACTTCCTCCTCTCCTCTTTTATTTAGCCTTTTTAGAATTTCTATTAGTTGTTAAATATTTTCTAAACTCATGTTTTTTTTTGGGTTTTGCAGGATTGCTTTTGACACCCCTTTTTCTACAAGTAGAGCCTTGTTTGGAGCAAAGGAGCACTTGGGCTTGAGGCCCAAGTTTGGGACATCCAAGGGGGTGAAGAAGTCAATCTTGACCTTCTAGAACCCTTGGAAAACGTCCTCTCATCATCCCAATCATTGGCCACCCGTTTTTGTGCCCTACCTTCTAGAATGTGTGAGTCTTGGCCACCAAGAGTGGAATATGCTTAGGAATCTTTTCCAATGTAATTCCCTCTAAGTCCCCACCCCAACTCTATATAAGGAGGCCTCTCATTCTTGTAAAAGGGTTGAACATTAATGAAATAGAGAGCATTCTTGCATAGCCTAGAGCTTGTGTTGTGTTCTTGGGTGTTCTTCCCCCTCTTGGAGTCTTATCTTCAGTCTTGGCTCAAGTGGCGGCTAACACCACTCATCTTGGGTTGGACCATCCCCCAAGTGGCGTGTAGCACTCCACTCCCCTCCCCGTCTCTCAATCTCTTCCTCCATTATTGTTTCTTGTTCTTTACTTTCATGCTCTTTAATTTCCAGCACTTTACTTTCATGTCATTTACTCTTATGTCTTTATGATTCAAGCCTTGTCTTAAATTGTGTTGGCTGGTTTTTATATTTTGTCATTCTCTTATCCTCTTGAGATCCTTGTGAAGTGAACCTTCGCACTTAGATAACCTCCAGGATTATCTTCGTGTCCAGTGGGAATCTTCCTTGAGGCTTTTCTTCTAATTGACATTCCATCAAAGACCTTATGTGCTAAATATTAAAATGAACCCTTATCAAAGGAGGTGGATGCACTAAAGTTAAAAGACTTGAAAAAAAAAACTATTTGTTTCAAGCCATTGATCGATCTATCCTGGAAACCATTCTCAACAAAGAAACTTCGAAGGATATTTGGGATTCAATGAAGAAGAAGTATCAAGGGTCTGCAAGAGCAAAGAGGCAACAACTTCAAGCTTTTCGTGCTGATTTCGAAACAATTCAAATGAAGTCGGGAGAATCAATCACAGATTATTTTTCCCGTGTGATGACAATTGTCACCAAGATGCACACATGTGGTGAAAGAATTGAAGAAACAACAGTTGTTGAAAAAATATTGCGGTCTTTAGAATCGAAATTCAATTTTGTTGTATGTGCTATAGAAGAATCCAAAGACATTGTCGATCTTTCACTTGATGAACTGCAAAGTTCATTGTTGGTACATGAACAAAAATTTAAACAGACAGAAGTTGAGGAGCAAGTGTTGAAAGCTTCTACCAATACTCATTCCGGGGTAGAGGTAGAGGCAAAGGATGAGGGGGACAAAGCCATTATGATCAATCCCAAGGCAGAGACAAATCTCAAGGCAAAGACAAATCTCAAGGCAGAGATAGAGGAAAGGAACATGACAAATCTAAGGTAGAATGTTTTAGATGTCAAAAATTTGGTCATTATGCTTCTGAATGTTATACCAGGTTGCCTCGAGACAAGGAAAAGGCAGAAAAGTCAAATCTAACAATGAGAGAAGAAAAGGAGACATTGCTAATGGATGTTCAAGATGAAGAAAATGGTGAATCGGATTTATGGTACGTGGATACAGGCTGTAGTAACCATATGAGTGGAAATAGATCTTCATTTTCATTTCTAAATGAAGATTTCAAATCAACTGAGTTTTGGGGATTGCTCTATGGTGAAAGTAATGGGAGAAGGTGATATTAAAATCAGAACCAAGAATGGTTTTATTGAAACAATTTCTAATGTGCTGTATGTTCCTGATTTGAAAAGTAATTTGTTAAGTGTTGGACAGTTACAGGAAAAAGGTTACACAATCACCATTAGCAAAGTTGTTTGTGAATTTTATGATCCTGTTAGAGGAGCAATTGTTGTTATAAAAATGAGTTCGAACAGGTTGTTCCCTTTAAAGATTGAGTGTTAGAAACAACGACACTGTAAAAATCAAGAGGGGGAGAGTGAATTGGATTTTTAAAAACTTTTTCCCTTTGAAAATAATTTTCCAGATTTTAAATAATTCTAAAAACAAGATTTGGATTTTCCTTATCCTTTGATAAGAGCAGTTTGAATAACAATCGTTAATATGATCCACAATAAAATAAAGAGATAGGGAAAGAGAGAATGAACACAGAGATTTATATTGGTTCAGATTTAGCCAATCCTACGTCTAGTTCCCAATCACCACAAACACGTGATGATCACCCCACTATCTTTAATTGCAATTACAATCACCAATCCAGTGACAACATGAAAAAACAAATAAAGATAAACAACAACACCTCTTTAGACACACTAAGTGTTGGAATAAATGGCTGAGTTTAAGAGGGGGGGTGAATTAAACTCTCAAAGATTTTCGAAATTCAAAACCCAAATATGAAAAACCAGTTGCGGAATGAAGATTAAAACCAGTTTTAATAGGTTCTTGAAATGTTGTTAATCAATTGATCATATATCCAATTCAATTACAATTCAAAATTCAACTGCCGAACATAAAAGATCAAGGAAAGAAGAACAACACAGCAGATTTATACTGGTTCACCTTTCAACAAAGGCTACATCCAGTTTCCTAAACACACAAATCCAATCAATTCACTAAAAATCAGTTTTTACATGAACACTACATGAAAAACGAAAACCAGAAAGCTGCACCTAGTCTTGAACCCTACAAGACCTCTAAACACTTGTAAAACCCTATTACAAGAACCCTTAATCACCCTGATTAAGAGACGAACACGCAGCTAACACATACACAAAGAACTGGATTGAATTCACCTGGAAATTCAGTGCAGAAACGAAAACAGAGCAAGAGCAGTGAACGAAAAATAGAGCACACTATTCTTGATTCAATTCGCTATCAATTGGATCCTGGACTTCTTGGAGAGATTCGCAAATTGATTTAGGGTGTTAGAGAAACGTTCTTGCTCAGTGGGTTCTTCTAAAAATTATTCGTCACTGAGTTCTCTAAATTTCAAGTTATTTATAGCAAAGCTGTTCCAGACTTTTAAAACTGATTCTAACAAGAATTGTCGGTTGAAATCGCATTTAAACCGGTTGTTTTCATTAAAAAAATTTTTCCAGAGAGCAACCTTTTTCTAAAACTTGAAATCAGTCAGTTGAAAACCCATTTTAACTAGTTATTCCAGAGAACTGGAATTCCTTAACAAAAGCTCCAGGATTTCAACTAGTTAAATTGTGAAAATCAGTCAGCTAAAATTCGCCAAATACAAAGCTTAAAAAATGAAGAACAGTTTAATTGATTGAAATCAGATTTTTAATCAGTTAAAACCTTTGAAAACATTTTAAAACCTTTTAAAACATTTCAAATCATTTTAAAACCCAAGATTAAGGCCAAGATTAATTGAAATGCATCTTACCACACATCCTAAGACACTCTAATCCTAAGACACAATCTTCATTCTTCAAGCACCATCATCTTCATCATTAAAGGTGGTTGGAGACATCAAATCCACTTGAAACCAAGTATTCAAGTCCAACAAACTCCCCTTATTTGATGATGACAACCACTTGATGCATTCATTGTCTTTGAAGAATGTAGAAGTCCTGCACGAAACAAAATACAGCAAATACAACATACAACAACAATATACATCAGAACAATGTGGTAGATAAAAAATATAGCAGAAACAGAGCAGCAGCAGTGCATAGCAAAAGCAATCTCCCCCGTTCACCTATGCTCCATGATGTGTGTGCCTTCAATTCATTCAACAATTTCTCCCCCTTTGGAATCATCAAATAGCACAAACCAGAAATATAACATAGCATATGCAGCAAATTTAAAATCGTTCAAGCTACATGGGAATATTACCCAATTAACAACAACAACAACAATTAACTAACAACACATTAACAAAAACAGAATGAAACGGCAAACAACAGCATCTTGTGGGTGGAGCTTTGACAGTAGCAGCAGGAGAAGCAAGTACAGTACCATATGATCAACAGCAGCAGACATCAATGACAGCATAGCAGATACAGCAGCAGAAATCAGTTATTATCTTCTCCACCATCATCACCAGGAGTAGCATAATAACCCATATTTATTTGTGCAAGTTGGGCATGTAAATCTTCTATGCTTTGATCAATGCGCCCAAACCTATTCATGCAGTAGGTGTGATGATATTCTTGATGAGATTGGATCGAATCAAACCTTTGTAACACTGTTTGTTCAAACAATGAGACTGGAGTTCCACGGTCAACTGGAGGAACATAAGGGACAATATCTCCCATCATTGAGTAACGTTCTGCATCAGGTTCTGCATCTCCAGCTTCGTCATCAGCAGCTCCAGCAGCAGTTCCAGCAGCAGTTCCAGCAGCACTTGTCTCTGCATTTCCAGCTTCTTGTCCAGCAGTCCATGCACCATTGCTTCTAGTAAAGCCAAACTTGAAGAGAAAGCTATTGTCCAGCTGATGGGATCTCCCTATGTTGATTTTCTGTTCACCTCTAATGTCCACACCAAAATACTCAAGGAATTTTGAAATTATTACAGCATATGGAAGACGATAGTCAGACAACCTTTTGGACTTCATCATGTGATCCTTGATGATATGTATCCAGTTAATTCTCACAGATTTCATCAAACAAAAAATTAGAAGAAGATCACCTTCATTCAATGTAGCATGATTGCTTCCCCTTGGAGTGATCATCCATGTGATGATAAATGTAAGCACCCTAGCTATCAAGGTTAGTCCACCTACCTGAAATCCACGTACAGACCCTTGAGAATTCCTTAAACATTCCCTGTATGTCTGGACTTTGTTGAAATTCTCCAAGGAACCACACAAACCCCGGCTAACCACAATGCCATCACTTTTGAAGTCACCCACTCTTCTCCAAACAGAGTTGTTTATGATCATTTCCTTTCCTTTCACTTTGGAAGTTAAAACAGACCCATCATGCTTGAGATTTATGTAAAATACTTTCACCAAGTCTGGGTATATGAACCCATTCAACTCCAGAAATTTCTGCAGGTCTTGATACTGCACCATGGTTATAATGTCAGCCAATCCTTCATCTTCCAGCCACGGAAAACTGAGGACTTTCGGTGGGTTTATAGTCTTCCTACTGATTGTTGGCATATTTCAAGTCCGGAGTTTTATGGACACCTACAGTTTTGATGATGAAGTTTTTAGGAAGTTTCAATCAACATTAAAGACTTGTGCCATCTCACAAAGGAAGGTTGCTTGATAAGAAAGGAAAGGCATAAAGAGCATTCAAAGCTTTAAAGAGAGAAGATTGATGAAGATTTTCTCAAGAGCTGAA
Organism: Lablab purpureus; assembly: GCA_030347555.1. Lineage (NCBI taxonomy): Eukaryota > Viridiplantae > Streptophyta > Magnoliopsida > Fabales > Fabaceae > Lablab > Lablab purpureus. Next base: position 4,453,081 of record CM059254.1, read on the forward strand.
GGATCAAAGGTAGAAGGTTCTGTTTTGGGTGTTGGATAAAAAGAGTAAGTCATAAATCCCATTCAAGACCTTCCCAAACAAGAGAGCAAGGTGTTTTCTCGCAAAAACGTTTTACTACGCTTTTAATCGATTACCATACGTAGATAATCGATTATTTAACTTAAAATTTGAATTAAAAATGTTTAACGAGCAAAATAATCGATTAAGTGTCTTTGATAATCGATTATATTGATTATGGGTTAATATAATCGATTATGGCCTTAATCTAATCGATTAAATCAGACGATATTTGTTTTCCAGTTTTTAAACATGATATAATCGATTAAGCTTTTAATATAATCGATTAAATGAGTCGTTTTTGCAAAATTAATTCTAAATCAACCTAAGAATGGAAACTTTGGAGCATTTTCGAATTATAAAATGAAAGAGAATGTCTTAGGTTTAACACATCTGAACAAACACAAAATATTCAAAGTGTTTCTGCGCCTTAGCTTTTTCAAAGCCGCTTTCCTGCTCTCTTCAGTTTGATCAAAGCTTTGGAAGTGATGATCATTGTGCTTAAGCTTTCTATCCAGCACATTTCAGGTGTATTCTTTTACTGTTTTCTATAAAGGGAAAATTCATCCCTTGGATCTGTTCTAAGGGAGGTGTTTCATCTCTTGTGTGTCAAGAGAGGTGGGTTTCATCCTCGGTGTGTCTGGGAGGTGTTTCATCCTTAGTGTGTCCGAGGAGGTGTTTCCGCTTATCTTTATTTGTTATTGCATGAATTGGTGTTTGTAATTTCAATTAAAGATAGTGGGGAAAATATCACGGATTTGTGGTGGTTGGGAACTGGACGTAGGATTGGCTTAATCCGAACCAGTATAAATCTCTGTGTTATTTCTCTTTCTCTTTCTCTTTTAATTGTGGATCATTATAACAATTGCTAATCCCAACAAGCGTTAATCAAAGGATTGAAAAATTCACATCCAAGTTTTTGAAAGTTTTTCAAAACCTGAAAATTTATTTGAAAGAGAAAATTTCTTTAAAAACCCAATTTACCCCCCCTCTTGGTTTTTACACTGCCGTCTTTATTTAACAATTGGCCTCAGAGCTGGTTTTTTGAAAGTTATTCAAAAACAAGATCCTTATGGCAAACAAAAATCAAACTTTTGTCGAAGGTGCATCTATTCATAGACCACCACTTTTTACAGTGAAAACTATCCTTTTGGAAAAAGAGGATGGAAATTTTTCTAAGGTCTAATGATCAAGGCGTTTGGGATGCTGTTGTAAATGGTCCATTTATTCCTATGGTTGTTGTTGAAGAAGCGCAGGTACCTAAGAAGAAAGCAAATTGGAGCAAGGACGAATACAACCAGAATCAATGCGACATAAGGGCGTGTAACATGATAGCATCTGCCTTAACCATTGATGAGTTTTACAGGTTATCAGATTGCACTACTGCAAAGGAGATGTGGGACACTCTAGAAGTCACACATGAAGGAACGGAAGAAGTAAAACGATCAAGGAAGAACACCTTGATTCAGGAATATGAAATGTTCCATATGAGCAAAGGAGAAACCATATGCGACGTACAAAAGAGATTTACTCACATCGTAAATCATCTCAAAGCGTTAGGTAAGAAATTCGACACTCAAGAATTAAATGTCAAAATTTTGAAATCTTTGGACAGGACTTGGCAACCTAAAGTAACGGCCATCACGGAATCAAAGAATCTGTCAAACATGAACATGACAACTCTCTTCGGGAAACTCAGAGAACATGAAATGGAACTTGGACGCTTCAAAGGAGAAGAAGAAGAAGTCAAAAGAAAAGGTGTTGCTCTTAAAACGGAATCCCACAAAGATGAGAGTAGTGACACGGATGATGATCTTGAATGCAGTGACATAAGCTTGTTTGTCAAAAAGTACAAAAAGTTCATCAAGAACAAGAACAAAGGGAATTACAAGAAAGGTAAGAAAACTGAAAACCTAAATTCTCTTGATAATTTCAAATGCTATGGTTGTGGAAAAAGGGGACACTTGAAGTCGGATTGCCCCAACATCAAGAAGGATGAGGAAAAGGCAAAGAAATACAAGAAGCCTTTTGACAAAAGAAAAAGAAGGCATACATCGCGTGGGAAGATAATGACGTGAGTTCTTCTAGTGCAAGTGAATCGGAAGAAGAAGCCAATATCCGTCTTATGGCGGATGATGATGATGATGATGCCAAATCCACATGTAGCAAGGTAAGTGATTCTGGCCTTCCAAATAATTATGATGATTTGCTTGAAGAGTTTTTGGAATTATGTGAAAAATCTGAAAAATTAACTTTCTTTCACAATAAATTAAAAATGACTACAAGAGTCTTGAAAAGAAAATTTCAGATTTGGAACAAGAGAAAATCGTTTTAAAGGATGATTTGAAAACAGCGCTTATCCCTTGCAAATGCAAAACGAAAATTCCTATTTGTGAAAATTGTAGCGTTCTTGCAAACAAAGTTTCTTATCTTGAAAAGTCTCTTTCAAAAATTACAATGGGTAATAATAATTTAAATAATATTTTGAAAGACAACAAAGGTTTATACGAAAAAGCAGGACTTGGTTACAATTTCAAAAATAAAATAATTCAAACAAAATTGTTTTTGTTCAAGGAGAATCATCAAATACGAAAAAGGTTTTTGAAGTTCCTTATTTCAAAAATAAAACAAATGAACCTAAAAAGAAGTTTTATAAAAATGCGTACATACCAAGAAAAACAAATGTTCCTACATGTTTTTATTGTATGCATAAAGGTCATTCGGTAAATAGATGCAATATTAAACATTTTAGTGTTCCTAATCGGAAATATAAATGGGTTCCCAAAGGAAAATCTGTTTCTAACCCATGAGGACCCTAATAAGTGACTTTAGGGGACCTAAATTTTTTTATTATGATGCAGGTTGGTCCCAAGTCCAAAAAGTCACTATGGTATCTTGATAGTGGTTGTTCAAGGCACATGATGGGTGATAAAAGCAAATTCAAAAGCTTCAAGAAGAAAGAACAAGGTTTTGTAACCTATGGTGACAACAATAAGGGAAAAATCATTGGTAGCGGAATGGTTGGAGACTCCCTAAAGATTAATGATGTTCTTCTTGTTGATGGATTGAAGCACAATTTGCTAAGCATTAGTCAACTTTGTGACAAAGGTTTAAAGGTAACGTTTGATAGTGATCTTTGCAAAATTCATCACAAGGACTCAAATGAAATCGCCCTCATTGGTAAGAGACATAATAACATTTATTTGATTGACATTGATTGTGCATCTACATCGAATAATCTGCCTTGTTTAGTTGCGAAAGAAGAGGATCCATGGTTATGGCATAGAAGAGCTGCTCACATTCATATGCCTCATCTAAGTAAACTCATATCTAAAGAGTTAGTGATTGGTTTGCCAAAACTGGTTTTTGAAAAGAACAAACTATGTGCAGCTTGTCAAAAAGGAAAGCAAACGAAAAGTTCTTTTAAATCTAAAAATGTTGTTTCCACTTCAAAACCTTTAGAATTACTGCACATGGATTTATTTGGTCCCTCTAGAACAAAAAGTTTTGGTGGCAATTATTATGCTCTTGTGATTGTTGATGATTACTCTAGATTCACTTGGACTCTTTTTCTTTCATCTAAAAGTGATGCTTTTAAAGAATTTAGAAAATTTGCCAAGGTTATTCAAAATGAAAAAGATTTAAAAATCAAGTTTTTACGAAGTGATCATGGCAGTGAATTTCAAAATATTTCTTTTGAAAATTTTTGTGAAGAAAATGGAATTTCTCATAATTTTTCAGCACCAAGAACACCTCAACAAAATGGTGTGGTTGAAAGGAAAAATAGATCTTTGGAAGAACTTGCAAGAACTATGTTGAACGAAAATAATTTACCTAAATATTTTTGGGCTGATGCCGTAAGTACCGCATGTCACGTTTTAAATAGAGTTTTAATAAGACCTATTTTAAAATTAACACCTTATGAGCTTTTCAAAGGGAGAAAACCAAACATTTCTTATTTCAGAATTTTTGGATGTAAATGTTTTGTTTTGAATAACGGAAAAGATAGCCTTGGGAAATTTGATGCTAAATCTGATGAAGCTACATTTTTAGGTTATTCTTTGCATAGTAAAGCATGTAGAGTTTTTAATAAGAGGACTTTAACCATTGAAGAATCTATACATGTTGCCTTTGATGAATATCTAGACCTTGAGGAAACCCCTCTTGAGTCAAAAAGATTCTTTGCAGATGATGAAGGAGTACATCAAGAAGAAATTCCTCTTGAAGAAGCCGTTTAAGAAATCAGTTTGGATGAGAATCCTTCTCATGATGAGAGTCTACCAAAAGAATGGAGACCACCTAGAAACGTTTCCTTGGAAAATTTCATTGGAGACATATCAACAGGTGTAAGAACAAGGAGGAATATGAATAATTTCTGCATGAATGTTGCTTTTGTTTCACAGAGTTGAACCGAAAAATGTAGAAGAAGCATTGACGGATGAACATTGGTGTATTGCAATGCAAGAAGAGCTAAATCAGCTTTGAAAGAAATCAGGTATGGGATTTAATTCCTAAGACTAATAATATGCAGGTCATAGGTACAAGATGGGTCTTTAGAAATAAGCTTGATGAAGATGGAAACATCACAAAGAACAAAGCAAGGCTGGTTGCAAAAGGTTATAGACAAGAAGAAGGCATAGATTATGATGAAACCTATGCTCCAAAGAGCAAGACTTGAAGCTATCCGCTTGTTGTTAGCATATGCCTCCATTATGGGATTCAAATTATTTCAAATGGATGTAAAAAGTGCTTTTCTAAACGGATATATCAAGGAAGAAGTCTATGTAGAACAACCTCCAGGCTTTGAAGATTTCAAAAATCCTAATCATGTCTACAAGTTGAAGAAAGCTTTATATGGACTCAAACAAGCCCCAAGATCTTGGTATGAAAGGTTAAGTAATTTCTTACTTGAAAATAGTTTTAGAAGAGGTAAAGTTGATTCTACTCTTTTTATTAAGAAATCAAAGAAACATATTCTCATTGTTCAAGTTTATGTTGATGATATTATTTTTGGATCAACTAACGATGATCTTTGCCAAGAGTTTGCTAGAAATATGCAGGAGAGTTTGAAATGTCCATGATGGGAGAACTAAATTTCTTTCTTGGCTTGCAAATCAAACAATTGAAGAAAGGTATTTTTATATGTCAAACAAAGTATTGCAAGGAACTCTTGAAGAAATTTGAGATGGAAAGTTCGAAAGAAGCCTCAACCCCCATGGCTACATCTTGCTATCTAGATCAAGATTTAAACGGTAAGGCGGTAGATCAAACACTGGTATCGAGGTATGATCGGATCATTACTTTATCTTACCGCTAGTAGACCTGATATAATGCAAAGTGTGTGTGTTTGTGCTAGGTTTCAAGCCAACCCTAGAGAGTCTCACCTAAAAGCCGTTAAGAGAATCCTTAAGTACCTTAGAGGAACAACATCCTTTGGTTTATGGTACCCTTCGAGAGCCTCACCTAGTATCATAGGTTTTTCGGACTCGATTATGGTGGTCGTAGAATAGATAGGAAGAGTACTAGTGGTACATGTCATCTTTTAGGATGTTCCTTAGTTTCATGACATTCTAAGAAACAGGCTAGTGTTGCTCTTTCAACCACTGGAGGTCGAGTATATAGCAGCAGGGAGTTGTTGTGCTCAAATACCGTGGATGAAGCAAAGAATTAGAAGACTTTGATATCTTTCTAGATCATATCCCTCTTAAGTGTGATAACACTAGTGCCATTAACCCGACTAGGAACCCTATCATGCATTCTAAGACCAAGCATATAGAAATTAGACACCATTTCATTAGAGATCATATAGCTAAAGGAGATTGCATTATAGAATATATAGATACCAAACATCAACTAGTCGATATCTTCACCAAACCTTTGCCTAGAGATAGATTTTATGAGCTTAGAAGAGATCTAGGAATTGTTTGTGATAAATCTGTTGCTTAATTGATGTTTGTTGTTGTTTTTGATGTTATTTCAGCGTTTTACGTAAAATTTACGTATTTAATCGATTAGGTTCCGTGTATTAATCGATTAAACGCGTGTTTGTGAAAATGTTTTAAAACATAATCGATTAAGTTTATGACATAATCGATTAAATCGCTGGGGAGCAATTTAATCGATTAAGGAATGCACATAATCGATTAAATTTCTGGTTTTCGCTTTCTGAAAATTTTTGAAGGCAAATAATCGATTAAATGAGAATATAATCGATTAAATGCACCGCTCGTGTTTTTCTCGCAAATCTGATTTTCGAACGCTGGCCATGTTTTCACGTGTTTTGTCTTTTTAAACGGCTATATTCGCTCCCAACGGATATATTTTCATTAAATCAACGCTTTATGACCCGGATTTCATTCTATAAATAGCTGGTTTGAGAATCAAAGTGACTCACTCACTCTCTCTTTCACTCTTTGTCAGCTTTCGCTGATATTTGTCGTCTTGTGCGAATTTTAATTCTCTCGTGCTGTCTCTATTATTCCATTATCTTGTTGTGCAATTTCTCTTGTCTTTTATATCACCACAATGGCTGATCAAAGAAGAAGGAAGATGCCATCAAGGAGAAGGGGCAAGGAGCCAATGACTTCTCAAGAAAGGAGACCTCCAACTCTAGCTGGTTGGATTTCAGATGAGGATCTGCAAATTGGTTTTGTTAACAAGTGGAAGGATAGAAAAATTCTTACCCCTAAATTCTTGTCTTGTGAATTTTTTAGATCTCATGGTTTTCAATTTCAGGAATTTTTAGTAGGAAGTGGACTACAACAATTTGTGGAGATGGAAGGGGCATTCTATCCAGATTTGGTTAGAGTGTTCTACATGAACTTGACATCAAGGACAGCCAGCCCAAGCACCAAAGTGAAAGGTGTAAGGATCTTCTTTGATGAAGATTTGTGGAACAATGTAGCTGGTCTCTCAACTCAAGGCATAAACATCACATATGGCTTTGAGGACTTCAACAAGTTGGTAGAATTCAGAAAATTCTGCAAGGATCCTAACCTACAAGTTGAGAACTTGTTTAAAGTTGGTAATGTAAAGTTAAATGAAAGAATGCTGCATTATGTTATTGTTTGGATTTTAGTTGCTAGAGGCACTAATCATGCCCAACTTACTAAGGAAGACATCCTTCTAATGTATGGATTCCTTAATAATGTGAGCATAGATTGGCCCTCAATTATCCTTGATAATATGTTTAAAGCCATTAGGCTTTCCTCTTTTGCATTACCCTATGCTGTGTTTGTTTCTAAGATTCTAGAATACAAAGGTGTTGATCTTGAAGGGGAGAATAAACAGATTTTGCTAAGCAATAGAAAAATTGGCAAAAATGTTCTAAGGCATATGGGCCTCATAGAACAAGGCAACAGGTTTACCCAAAGAGAAGAAGGAGCTGCTGCCATGGAAGAAGATGATGAAGACCAACCTCAACCTCCACCTCAATTTCAACCTCAACCAGGATCAGTGGAGGAGCTTCTCATATCAAGAATGGATTCTATGATGAATCTTCACTCCAAGCAATTTCAAGGCCTTTCTCATCAACTCTCAAGGCTTAATAGAAGAATGTATAGAGTTGAAAGAAAGATGAACATTGAAGAATTATCTCCTGAAGAAGATAATACAACATCCTCAAGAGGCAAACAACCGACCAATGTTGAGGAAGATGAAGAAGATAGTGAAGAAACCGAATAGGCTACAAGTTCACTTTTCCTTAGCTTGTTCTTCATTATTTTCCAGCTGCTATATTTTTTTTCTCTATTATTTTCTGTGTATTAATTTGCTTCTGCTGTAATTATCTCTGAAAATGTAATCTTTTTGAAAATGATAAAAATAAAGGGGGAGAAAATATTTGTTTTGTTTGAAAACATGTCTAGTTAATATAGCTTTTAAGAAAATTAATTTCAAGGGAACTTTAGGAAATAATTCAAATAAGTGCCTTATATAGCTTAAACAATTAAGAGCATAGTTTAAGGGGGAGTTTTTAGAAATTATTTCCACTCATTAATTCCTTGAAATCTCTTTTTCAAAATTCAAATTGAAACTTAAATGCTATATGACTGCCTATTTTATTTCCTTTGTGGACTAATATTTATGATGGAGATATCCATACATTATTTTCAAGATTTTCAGGATTTTATCACAAGTCTCTAGGTTTCTTTTTATCATCATCAAAAAGGGGGAGATTGTTGGCATATTTCAAGTCCAGAGTTTTATGGACACCTACAGTTTTGATGATGAAGTTTTTAGGAAGTTTCAATCAACATTAAAGACTTGTGCCATCTCACAAAGGAAGGTTGCTTGATAAGAAAGGAAAGGCATAAAGAGCATTCAAAGCTTTAAAGAGAGAAGATTGATGAAGATTTTCTCAAGAGTCGAAGGATCAAAGGTAGAAGGTTCTGCTTTGGGTGTTGGATAAAAAGAGTAAGTCATAAATCCCATTCAAGACCTTCCCAAACAAGAGAGCAAGGTGTTTTCTCGCAAAAACGTTTTTCTACGCTTTTAATCGATTACCATACGTAGATAATCGATTATTTAACTTAAAATTTGAATTAAAAATATTTAACGAGCAAAATAATCGATTAAGTGTCTTTGATAATCGATTATATTGATTATGGGTTAATATAATCGATTATGGCCTTAATCTAATCGATTAAATCAGACGATATTTGTTTTCCAGCTTTTAAACATGATATAATCGATTAAGCTTTTAATATAATCGATTAAATGAGTCGCTTTTGCAAAATTAATTCTAAATCAACCTAAGAATGGAAACTTTGGAGCATTTTCGAATTATAAAATGAAAGAGAATGTCTTAGGTTTAACACATCCGAACAAACACAAAATATTCAAAGTGTTTCGCGCCTTAGCTTTTTCAAAGCCGCTTCCCGCTTCTCTTCGGCTTGATCAAGTCTTTGGAAGTGGTGATCATTGTGCTTAAGCTTTCTATCCAAGCACATTTCAGGTGTATTCTTTTACTCGTTTTCTCAGAAGGGAAAATTCATCCCTTGGATCCGTTCTAAGGGAGGTGTTTCATCTCTTGTGTGTCAAGAGAGGTGGGTTTCATCCTCGATGTGTCCTGGGAGGTGTTTCATCCTTAGTGTGTCCGAGGAGGTGTTTCCGCTTATCTTTATTTGTTATTGCATGAATTGGTGTTTGTAATTTCAATTAAAGATAGTGGGGAAAATATCACGGATTTGTGGTGGTTGGGAACTGGACGTAGGATTGGCTTAATCCGAACCAGTATAAATCTCTGTGTTATTTCTCTTTCTCTATCTCTTTTAATTGTGGATCATTATAACAATTGCTAATCCCAACAGCGTTAATCAAAGGATTGAAAAATTCACATCCAAGTTTTTGAAAGTTTTTCAAAACCTGAAAATTTATTTGAAAGAGAAAATTTCTTTAAAAACCCAATTCACCCCCCCCTCTTGGTTTTTACACTGCCGTCTTTATTTAACACTGATATGGGATTGAAACTTCTCAATCCTCTCTTCATCACCATCGAACCATGCTTCAATAGACCCATGTCTATAAGAATGAGTTGCTGGAATTTCAGGTTCCTTATCTTTAGATTTCCCAGCAGTTTTGGATTTCTTCTTTGGGTTGCTTGAAGAAGCCATTGCAGAAAAGAGAAAGTGCAGAGAAACAGAGTATAGGCAATGTATTATGCAGAATTTTGCACAGGCAGGGTGAATAACAGTGAAGCAATGCACAACACATGTATTTATCAGTTCAGATTTTCAGATTTTAAACAAATTAATTCATTATTCAGTCAAACAAGCAATCAAATGCATTCAGTTGGAATATATGGGACAGAGAAATGCAGTATGCACATACTTGACCAGGGCATTCAGTTGGTTGAATGAAATTCGAATTTGGAGAGAGAAACCAGCTAAAAGCAAAGCAAAAGCACTACAAGACAAAACAACAGTCAAGATTCTTTTAACCAGCTTTATTTATCATGTTCAGATGCACAATTCTCAATTAATCAACTTAAATGCACCAATTGAATGTGAATCAATGCAGTTTAACAGCAAATTCGTTCAAATTTTAAACTTTACATGGTGTCAGGCAATTTCAGTCAGTTGATTTATGAGAAATAGCTGATTAAAACAAATATCCTGATACAGATTTAATGCATTTAACTGACTAATTCGACAGTTTAACTGGCTAAAACAGAAACAGATATCACTGCACTTCCACTGCAACCCCAAATTAGGCAAAACAACTGATTAAAAGCCCGAAACAACTAACTAAAATTCTGAATATCATTGCAGATTTCACTTATAACATACAATATGCAAATCTAACTGCAATTAATCAACAAATATGCATATTTAAACATTCAAACACACAAAACAGCATGAATAACAACAAGAATGAATCACATACATGAATTACATCACATTTGAAACATCAAGAACACCCAACTCATTTCTTAATTGGAAAAACCTATCTTTTGGGAGTGGTTTGGTAAAAATATCAGCAAGTTGGTGATGAGTCATTATTTTCCCTTATTTTCTTACCTTTCTGTACTTGTTTTCATCTATAATTTGTGCTTAATTGTTTATATTTTGTACTAATTTCTATTAGGGCTATAATTGGACCAGAAATTCATATTTTAATTAATTTGAATTTTCTAAGTTTAATTATTCCAATTTTTATTTTCAGGGCAGTTTAAAATTATTTTGGGCTTGGAATTAATTCATGGACTTCAAGAGGAGCTGCCACGTCACCACTGCCATGTCAGCTGCCATGTCACAATTTGGATTTTGGGTCTAGGTTTTCGTGCCCATGCAATGCAGCTACAAGTAGGGCAGCTGAGGAAGGAGCAAAAGAGGCAGCAGTAGTAGGAATTTAGGGTTACGTTTCTTTTCAAGAGAGATCAGTTTACGTTTTGTTTTTGGTTTTGGTTTTTAATTCAGAATTCGTCTACTGTTCCACAGTTCCATAATTCCAGTTTTCCGTTTTCTATTGCTATTTCGTTTTCTATTTTGTTTTCAATATCGTTTTCAATTTTGTTTTCAATTTCAGTTTACGTTTTCTGCAATGAATTTTCTGTTTTCTGAGTTAATGGAAGGCTAAAACCCCAGGGTGAGCCTCTTGTGCATGCTGCACTCACTGATGGAGGTTCTGTGCGTTTTATGGTTTCGTACGTTTGATTCTCCTCTGTGAAGCCTCTGTTCTGAAGGATGCTTAATCCCTTGGAAGGAGACCTTACAAGGTTCACATTTGCTTAATTCGTGTAGGAAAGTCTTGGGTTAACTTTCGCTTAGTTGGTTAATCTAGACCGAACAAGGATTAAATGAATTGATAATCTATTGTAAGCCAAGGATGTCAGAGATGCATTGTGTTCAAGAGTCTTGCCTATTTTAATTACTGCAATTAATTTGTTGTTTGTCTGCTATATTTTAATTAATCTCTGTTTTCTGTCTAAAAACCCCCCCATTGCATGTTCAATCCTTTGACAGTGAGAATTGGTCCTTGGGAGACGACCTAGGAGTTTTTTCTAGTACTACATTTAATTGTTTTTATTTGACCGAGTACGGCATCGATCAAATTTGGCGCCGTTGCCGGGGATCAACGTTTCTGTCCAAAGGTTGTGTTTTTGTGTTTTGTGTTGCTGCGTGTTTCAGTGTTGTGTTGTGTTGAATTCGTATTTTTTGTTTTGTTTTGCAGCAACGTGTTTGGTTATCTAATTGTTTCGTAGTTTTTTTTTGTGGTGTTGTTAAGTGTTGCATTGCAGGTGTAGCAAAAGAAACAAGGGAATTTCGAATTGAGGAGCTATAGCTGCAGAATAGTGCCGGAACAGTAACCCGATTTTCCCAATTTTTGTTTTAATAGCTAGACTTGTTATTTTTGCTTGAATTTTTGTGTGCACACTTTTTTTGACCCATATTTTGTTTGAAAAATCCCAGAAGCACATATAGTGGCCCAGATTTTGATAACCGAAAATTGATTTTGAGAAAACTTCAAACAGCCATAACTTTTGCCTCAGTTATTAGAATTGGACATATTATATATGCATTTGGGGTAGAAAAATGAGATCTACGCGATGGCCAATACACAAAGCGGATTGGGGTAAGTAAATCTCCAAAAAAAGGCCGTTTTCTATTTTATTTTTATTTTTGAAGCTTTATTGCTCCTATTTTTCATACTTTCTGGTAGTGGTTCATATAGCTATCCTTTGAATTTTGCTTTTAAATTTGGTGTACTGTCTTTTCATGATTTTAGGGTGTTACTCACAAATTTTCAGCTCATTTGGACTTCGTTTGAGTATAGTTCTAGTTTTACCTCTATGTATGCTTATGTGTGAAATGCATGATAGTGCATGACTAGAGCCAATCCAGGACAGTTACAGCCCTTTGATCCTGAAATAGATAAGACCTTTCATAGATTAGTTAGGCACTCTAGGAATTTGTCTTTAGATTCTATATCATTAGATACCATTAGTTTAAGTAGTTCTGAGCATTCTCCCTCTGTGTCTGCAAATTTTAATTCTGTGCTTGCTGATTCTAATTCTGATTCTAATCCTGCTGACTTTCCCACTGAGAACAATATGGCTCAGCCTCCACCTCGTGAGAGGACTCTTAGGGAGCTGGCGGCACCTGATTTCACTTATGAAAGCTTGTGCATTCAGTATCCTGATGAGGATGTTCCATATGTTCTAAAGACTAGATTAATACATCTGCTACCCAGGTTCCATGGTCTTGCAGGAGAATGTCCACACAAACATCTGAAGGAGTTCCATATAGTATGTTCCTCCATGAAGCCACACGATGTTTTAGAAGATCACATCTTTTTGAAGGCATTTCCACACTCTTTGGAAGGTGTTGCTAAAGACCGGTTGTACTACCTTGCGCCCGGATCCATCACTGGTTGGGATGACCTTAAGAGAGTGTTCTCGAATAAATTCTTCCTCGCTTCGTAACAACAAGAATCGAAAAGATATTTCGTGAATCTGACAGATGAATGGAGAGACCTTGTACGAGTACTGGGAGAGATTTAAAAAAGTATGTGCAAGCTGTCCCCACCATCAGATTTCTGAACAGCTCTTATTGCAGTATTTTTATGAAGGCCTCAATAGTATGGAGAGGAGTATGATTGACGCTGCCAGTGGAGGAGCTCTTGGTGACATGACCCTGCAGAGGCTAGGAACTTAATTGAAAAAATGGCCTCCAATTCTCAAGCAATTCAATGCTAGAAACGATGCTATTGTTCTCGTGGGAATTCATGATGTGCCTCGTCGCTGATTCTTCTTCATCTGCAGATAGGAATCTTGAGGGAAAGCTTGATGCCTTGGTCAATTTGGTCACTCAGCTTGCCATGAACCAGAAATCTGCACCTACATCTGTGGCAAGGGTTTGCGGCATTTGCACATCAATTGACCATTATACAGATCAGTGTCCATCAGTGCAGCAGCCTTCTGATGTTCATGCTCCTCAAGCCTATGCTGCAAACATCTACAATAATAGACAACAACACTAACAGCAAAGTTATGATATGTCCAGCAATAGATATAATCCAGGACGGAGGAGTCATCCTAATCTTAGATGGTCTCCGCAGTAGCAGCAGCAACAACAACAACAACATCCTGCACCACCATTTCATTGTTCTGCTGGTCCCGGTAAGCAGACCTTATGTGCCTCCACCAGTACAACAGCAATATCACAGGCAGCAGAATGAAGTTCCTGCACCACCAGCTCCTCAATCTTCTACTTCTGAACCTTCATTGGAGGAGTTAGTGAGGCGGATGACTCTCCAAAATATGCAATTCCAAGCAAGAGACCGTAGCTTCCATCCAGAGCTTGACCAATCGGATGGGGCGGATGGTACTCAACTCAATCGAGCACGAGCACGACCACAAAATTCAGATAGATTGCCTTCTCAAACCGTGCGAGAATCCGAAAAATGTTAGTGCCATCACATTGAGGTCGGGCAAACAGATTGACATACCCACTGCAGTACCTTCATCTGTTTCTGCACCTGAGCCTGTTTCTGCACCTGAGCAAAGTGATGAGCAACCAGTTGGTGCCCGAAATTTTCATGCAGGTGGACCTTCTTCCAGCACCAGTTCTGATTTGTAGCAGCCACCTCCTATCCCCCTTGCATTCCCTCCCAAATTGATTCCAAGCAAAAAGATGGAAGAACTTGATAAGGAGATATTGGAGACCTTCGAGAAAGTAGAGGTGAACATACCTCCGCTTGATGCCATCAAGCGAATCCCGAGATATGCAAAATTCTCGAAGGAGCCGTGCACTCATAAGAGGAAAATGAAGGGCAATGAGAGAATCGACATGGGCGAAATGTATATGCTTTGATAGGTAAATCTGTTTCGCACATTCCCGAAAAATGTAAGGACCTGTGTACTTTCTACATACCTTGTGTTATAGGGAATAACAAATTTGAAAATGCCATGCTTGATTTGGGTGCTTCTATAAATGTCATGCCTCTGTCTATATTTAAATCTCTGTCTCTTGGACCTCTGCAACCTACGGGTGTGGTGATACAGTTGGCAAATAGAAGTGTTGCCCACCCTACGGGTTTCATTGAGGATGTGTTAGTTCGGGTTGGTGAACCGATTTTTCTCGCTGATTTCTATGTGCTTGACATGGAGGACTGGATTCTCCCATGGATCTCAGTGCCAATCATTTTTGGCGCACCATTTTTGAAAACAGACCTAAACTAAGATTGATGTGTATGTTGGTACATTTTCCATGGAATTTGGTGATAGTATTGTCCATTTTAATATTCTTGATGCCATGAGACATCCATCTGAAGATCATTCTGTTTTTCGTGCTGAGATACTTGATGTTGTTGTTGATGAGTATGTTTCTGATTTTCATTCTTTGCATGATAAGAAACATCATTTTCTATCTGATCTGTATACTTCTCTCAATAGCACTCGAATCGAATATATTTCGAATCGGTTTCGAGTTTGAGCTTTGTTCGATGTGTTGGGTGTTGTACCCGCACCTCTTGGCCTTAATTCTTTAGAGTCGAATGCGCTAACCATGTTGCAGGAAGTACACATGAATCTGACTTGCAGGTTGAGGTACATGTTGTGGAACCCTCAGTTCCTTCTACTGCTCAGCCATCTCCCATTCTAGACTTGAAACCTTTACCAGAAAACCTCAAGTATGCCTACTTGGAGGATGATCAGAAGCTGCCAGTGATTATTTCCACCTCCCTTGATGCTGTTCAAGAGGCGAGGTTGTTGCATGTTCTTAAAAAGCATAAGAAAGCCATCGGTTGGACCCCGGCGGACATTCCCGGTATCGACCCATCCACATGTATGCACAGGATACTCTTAGAGGATCGGAGCTAAGCCGGTGAGGCAGCCACAGAGGTGACTCAACCCCGTCATTTTGGACGTAGTAAAGAAGGAGGTGACCAAGCTTCTTCAGCTGGGATCATTTATCCTATATCGGATAGTCGATGGGTGAGTCCGGTCCAGGTGGTCCCCAAGAAGATGGGCCTCACTGTTGTGAAAAATGAGAAGAATGAGCTCATTCCCACTAGAGTGCAAAACAGTTGGAGAGTCTGCATTGACTACCGAAGGCTGAATCAAGCAACACGGAAAGATCATTTTCCGCTGCCCTTCATTGATCAGATGCTTGAGCGTCTGGCAGGTAAATCTCACTACTGCTTTCTTGATGGTTTTTCTGGTTATTTTCAAATCCATATTGCTCCTGAGGATCAAGAGAAAACCACATTCACCTGCCCCTTTGGCACTTTTGCCTATAGGAGGATGCCCTTTGGCTTATGCAATGCCCCGGCACATTCCAAGCAGGCATGCTTAGTATCTTTTCCGATTTTCTTGAAAATTGCATAGAGGTGTTTATGGATGATTTCACTGTTTACTGGATCCTCTTTGATGCATGCTTAGATAATTTGGATAGAGTGCTTAATAGATGCATTGAAACCGATCTTGTTCTCGAATTTTGAAAAATGTCACTTCATGGTAGAACAGGGTATAGTTTTAGGGCATATTATTTCTAGTAAGGGCATAGAAGTAGATCCTGCAAAAATCTCTGTTATTTCACAATTGCCTTACCCCTCTTGCGTGCGAGAGGTGCGATCTTTTCTTGGCCATGCAGGTTTCTACAGACGCTTCATCAAAGATTTCAGTAAGAAGGCCCTTCCACTGTCCAATCTGCTCCAGAAGGATGTTGACTTTGTTTTTTATGACAGGTGTAAACAGGCTTATGACTGCCTCAAGGAAGCATTGACCACCACTCCAATCATTCAGGCACCGGATTGGACACTCCCATTCGAGCTGATGTGTGATGCATCCAATTATGCATTGGGAGCTGTCTTGGCACAGAGGGTTAACAAGTTGCCTCGGGTGATATATTATGCTTCCAGGACTTTGGATGTTGCTCAAGCAAACTACACCACAACAGTAGAAAGAGCCGCTTGCTATTGTTTTCGCTCTTGATAAATTTAGATCATATTTGCTTGGTTCTCGTGTTATTGTTTATACTCGACCATGCAACTCAAGTACTCGCTAAAAAGGCCGAGTCAAAGCCCAGATTGATCAGTGGATGCTCTGCTCCAAGAATTTGATCCGGATATCCGTGACAAGAGTGGAGCACAAAATTTGGTAGCAGACCATCTCAGCAGGATTGAAAGAGCTGAGGATAATGCTGACGTCTTGCCCATCCAGGACAATTTTCCTGATGAAAATTTGCTCACTTTCTCTTCTGTTTCTACCACCCCTTGGTTTGCAAATATTGTTAATTTTTTAGTTGCTTCTGTTTTTCCTCCCTTAGCATCACGAGCTCAAATTGATAAAATTAAGAGTGATGCTAAGCATTATATTTGGGATGACCCCTATTTGTGGAAGTTATGCAGCGACCAAGTAATCAGGAGATGTATTCCAGATCATGAGATTGACTCGGTCCTGTAGTTTTGTCACTCTTCTGCACCAGGTGGCCATCTAGGCATTCATAGGACAGCTCGCAAAGTGCTCGATTGTGGTTTATACTGGCCCACCATCTCCAGAGATGCGTGGAAGATTTGTAGCACTTGTGAGCAGTGCCAGCGAGCAGGAGGATCCCTTACATGGAGACAGCAGATGCCTCAGCAACCCATGTTGTTCTGTGAGGTGTTTGATGTCTAGGGTATTGATTTCATGGGTCCCTTTCCTGTTTCTTTTGGTTTTTTCTACATTCTTTTAGCTGTTGATTATGTTTCGAAATGGGTGGAAGCCAAAGCCACCAGGACTAATGATGCTCGGGTTGTTGTGGATTTTGTTAGATCTCACCTATTTTGCAGGTTTGGAGTACCTAGAGCTATTGTTAGTGATCAAGGCACCCATTTCTGTAATAGATCTGTACAGGCTTTGCTCAAGAAGTATGGGGTGGTGCACAGAATTTCTACACCCTACCATCCCCAAACCAACGGGCAAGCCGAAATTTCAAACAGGGAGATCAAGAGAATCTTAGAGAAGATTGTCCAGCCCAACAGAAAAGACTAGAGTAATAGGTTGGATGATGCTCTTTGGGCGCATGGGACTGCCTACAAAGCACCCATAGGGATGTCCCCTTATCAGGTTGTCTTTGGTAAGGCATGTCATTTACCTGTTGAGATTGAGCATCAGGCCTACTGGGCTGTGAAGACTTGCAATTTCTCCATAGATCAGGCTGGTGAGGAAAGACAGTTGCAACTAAATGAGCTTGATGAGATTCGCTTAGAAGCCTACGAGAATTCAAAATTCTACAAGGAAAAAACCAAGAAGTTCCATGACAGCTTGATAGCTAGAAAGGATTTCATGGTTGGCCAGAAAGTTCTGTAATACAATTCTCGGCTCGGACTCATGGGTGGTAAGTTATGATCAAAGTGGATTGGAACTTTTGTTGTTACTAATGTTTATCCTTATGGCACAGTTGAGATCAAAAGTGAATCCACAGATAAGAGCTTTAAGGTCAACGGGCACCGTCTGAAGCCCTTCTTCAGCAATCCTTCTTTGTTGGATGCTGTTGTGGAGGAGATGTCTCTGCTTGACCCTACTTCTCTCCCACCATGACTTAGGGAGTTTTCTTTTTCCTTCCCCCTCTTTACTTTTTATTACACTTGTCCAGATCTATTGATTGTTCTGATTTATCTGATCTTCTATTTGTGCCACATTGGGACAATGTGTAGTTTAAGTGTGGGGGGAGACTGTTCTTTGTTTAAGTCTTTCTTGTTGTTGTTTTTGTTAGTTTGAGTCGTTGTTGTGTGTACAGTTTCGCATATTTCCTTTTGATTTCTGGGTTTTGTTTAGGTTGTAGGCTCTTACTTCACTCTTGGATACGAGTTGCTTGATACTGTATGGATTGAAATTCTTACTTTTCTCTGCTTGGAACGATGATTATGAGGCTTGAGAGGTTGATTTAATTGTGACAGAAGTTATACCATGTGTGAGGATTTGAGCCACTATCTATTCTTTCTTGTGTGTTATGCCTCTTGATTGCTTGCACAGTTGCCTTGTCTTGACTCTGTTTGATACTTCTTGGTTCACATGCATGTTTGGACATGATTAAGGCATTTGTTCTCATAAGCCCCTGGCCAAATAAGCTTACCCTGAATTAATTCCTTTGTTAACCCCTGTTGAGCCTGCATTCCCTTTCCTTTCTTTGTTTGAAGCTCATTACAAGCCTTAAGTGAAAAACCTATGATTACCTTAACCTTAGGGAATTTTTTGGAGCTTTGGAATCGTTTTGGGAATAAGTTCTTGAATAAGTGTGGGGGTGTCTCATTGGGGTGTCTCATTGGTTATTTTATTTTGGCTAGTTGGTTCTTCCTGCTGTACATATCTTAGCGTTTCATGATGGATTGTTTATTCATTTCAAAAAAATAAAAAAATAAAAAATAAAAAAAAAAGAGGAAAAAGAAAAAGTGCTTTTGTTTGAGGAAAAGGAAAAGGAATAGTGTTAGAGGTTTATTAGAGGTTTTTGAGTTTGCTCTTATGCTTATTTCTTACTTATTCCCCATTGCTCCTCTAGTTCCTCTGGTTTGTAGCTACTTATCCTATATTTTATCCTCTACCCTGTCCTTGACCACATTACAACCCTGGAAAGACCTTATGATCCTTATGTGCATGTTTATTAGGTGTTGATTTTAGAGGCTTGCCAAGTCTATCTGCTGTTTGTTTTTCATGAGTGCTTTGAGAGTATACAGTTACCTAGACATTTGAGAGATACAGTGATACGGTGCATCTTGTGAGATTCTGTTTCTTTTAATTCACCTCTTGATGCTGACTGATTGTCTTACCATGTTTTGGCATGTTTGGATGATTTCCATAAGTATCTAGTTTCTCTGATTCTTTGTGTGTTGGATGTTGTCTACTCCCTTTGTTGTTCTCAGGATTCATTTAGGAGTGCGTAAATCTGTTTGTTTTCTTGTGTGTCTTCTTGTTTCTCTTTCTTCTTGTTGCGTCTCTCTCTTTGATATCTTTGGAGTTGTTCCTTGCTTTAAACTTTGATTTTGCCCTGGAGTGCAAAAGGCTAAGTGTGGGGGAATTTGATGAGTCATTATTTTCCCTTATTTTCTTACTTTCTGTACTTGTTTTCATCTCTGATTTGTGGTTAATTGTTTATATTTTGTACTAATTTCTATTAGGGCTATAATTGGACCAAAAATTCATATTTTAATTAATTTTAATTTTCTAAGTTTAATTATTTCAATTTTTATTTTCAGGGCAGTTTAAAATTATTTTGGGCTTGGAATTAATTCATGGACTTCAAGAGGAGCTGCCACGTCACCACTGCCATGTCAGCTGTCACGTCACCACTACCATATCAGCTGCCACGTCACAATTTGGATTTTGGGCCCAATGGATCTGGGTTTTCGTGCCCATGCAATGCAGCTACAAGTAGGGCAGCTGAGGAAGGAGCAGAGACGGCAGCAGTAGTAGGAATTTAGGGTTTACGTTTTCGGCTAGAGAGACCAGTTTACGTTTTGTTTTTTTGGTTTTTTAATTTAGAATTCGTCTACTGTTCCACAGTTCCATAATTCTAGTTTTCCGTTTTCAATTTCGTTTTCAATTTCGTTTTCAATTTCAGTTTACGTTTTCTGCAATGAATATTCTGTTTTCTGAGTTAATGGAAGGCTAAAACCCCAGGGTGAGCCTCTTGGGCATGCTGCACTCACTGATGGAGGTTCTGTGCGTTTTATGGTTTCGTACGTTTGATTCTCCTCTGTGAAGCCTCTGTTCTGGAGGATGCTTAATCCCTTGGAAGGAGACCTTACAAGGTTCACGTTTGCTTAATTCGTGTAGGGAAGTCTTGGGTTAACTTTCGCTTAGTTGGTTAATCTAGACCGAACAAGGATTAAACGGACTGATAATCTGTTGTAAGCCAAGGATGTCAGAGATGCATTGTGTTCAAGAGTCTTTCCTATTTTAATTACTGCAATTAATTTGTTATTTGTCTGCTATATTTTAATTAATCTCTGTTTTCTGTCTAAAAACCCCCCCATTGCATGTTCAATCCTTTGACAGTGAGAATTGGTCCTTGGGAGACGACCTAGGAGTTTTTTCTAGTACTACATTTAATTGTTTTTATTTGATCGAGTGCGGCATCGTTCAGGATTGACATGTGTGTTGGCTGAAAAATTTCTGTCTTGTTGATCAGCTAGTTGCTTTGCTAGTTGCCCCATCTGTATTTCCAAATTTTTTATAGATGCCTTTATATTCTTTTGATTAGTCATAGACACTTGCAAAAATTGAGAAAAAGAATCTTCTAACTTGGACAACCTATCAGACTGTTGAGATAACTGATTCAAAAATTGTTGGGGTGGTTGATATTGATAAAGCTGTTGAAACTGTTGCCTTTGGGGTTGGTTCCAGTTTTGATTGTAGTTAATGGAATAGTTATTTTTCCTTCCCTGGTTATTGAGGTATTAGACTTCTCCTGGTGGCTCAAGTTCAATAGTGTTGCAATGACCATTAGGATGATCTCCTGAATAAAAATCACATCTCATTATCTGATAAGATTGGGATTCCATCCTGCATTTTCATCATTTCTTTAACTCTTCCATCTGTTGTGAGAGCAACTTATTTTGTGCCAAAAGTGCATTCTGGGTATCCTACTCCAAGATTCCAGCATCCGAGCTCCCCATTTTAGGATGTTGACCTCTATCATAGCTTGCTTGATGATCATTGGCCACTAAAGCATTTATGATAATAATTGCTTCTTCAACACTCTTCATCATCATCGATCCACCTGCTGAAGCATCCAAAGTCATTTTTGTTTGGGGTTTTAACCCATTACAAAATATATTTAATTATGCAACATCATCAAAACCATGATTATGGCATTTTCTCAATAATGATTTGTATCTCCCCAAAGCTTCACATAATGATTCATCTAGTCCTTGAGAGAAAGTAGCTATGGTGGACTTAGCATTGATGTATCTGGATGGAGGAAAAAGTCGAGCTAAAAATTTTTCTTCTACATCTCCCCATCTAGTTAAGCTTTGATTTGGATGCGATTGCAACCAAGTCTTCGCCTTTCCAGTCAGAGAAAAAGGAAAGAGTCTCAAGTAAACAACCTCCTCATCTGCTCCAGCTACTCCCATAGTACCACATAGTTCATAAAATGTGGATAGATGAGTATAAGGATCTTTATGATCCATCCCTGTAAATTAATTAGTGATTAATGGCAACAAAGCGGGCTTCAGATCAACTCCTTTGGTAGGCCTAGCAATGCTGGAGAAATGCCTTGGCCCTTGTTGATGTGCATAATCTCCCAACAATCTTTTTTGTTGATTGTCTGCTGGTTATTGTTCTCTCCTTCAGCTGCCATTATGATTTGTTCTTCAAGGATTACTGATAAACTTGAAGAGAGTAATTCTCCTTACATTTGCTCTATCGTTTTTTGTTTTCTAGCTCTGTTATTGTTTCTCCTTGCTTTCTTTTCTATTTTCGGATCAAACAACAATCGCTCTGTCGGAATTTTACCTTGCATAAAACCAAAGTAAACGAGAGAAAAAAAATGCAACAAGAAAAAAAATTATTAAAAGAAAGAAATAACAAAATAAAATTTGGAATAAGATGAAAGGAAAAATAATAGATCAAAATTAAACTGAAAAATATAAAATAAATAAAAATAAAAATGAAATAAAACAATTAAATATATATATATATATAATAGAAATAAAACAGAAAACTAAAAATGAAGAGAAAAAAATATATTAAATAAAAACTTAAAAAAATAAAGATAAAATAATAAAATTTAACATAAATAAATGATAATAAAATAAGAGAAAGAGAAAAAATGATAATTAAAGATTAAAGACGAAAGATAAAAAGTAATAACAATAAAATTTAACAATTAAAAATAAATAATAAAATAAAGTTGAATCAAAACTGATAATAATAAAATTGAAAGTAAAATAGAAACATACTAAATGAGATAAAATAAATAAATAATAAAATAGAATAAACTAAATAAATAACTGAAAAATTGATAAATAAATAAAATAAAGAAAAAACATTAGTTAAAAAAAATTAGAAAAATGATTAAGAACTCACGAATAACAAAATAAATTAAATAAAATTAACAATAAAACTTTAAAAATAAAGAGTAAAAAAATAAATTTCAAAGTAAGTGATAAAAAGAATGACTAATAAAAAAATATAAACCGTAAGATATAATAACAAAGAAATCAAATTAAATAAAATAAAGTAATAAAAAATAGAGAAAAGATAAAAGATAAAAAAAACTGAAAAATAATAAAATAAAATAAAATAATAAAAATAACAACTAAAAAGAAAGAATAAAAAATAATAATAACAGTGAATAAAAATAAATAATAACAGTGAATAAAAATAAATAATAACAATACTAAAAATAAAATAAGATAATAAATAAAAACAAATTGAATGAGAAACAAAATTAAAAGATAAGAATGAAAATTAAAATAAAGATATTCAAAAGCAAGACTAAAAGTGATTATAATATTAATAAATATCTTGACACAAGCCCCGACAATGGTACCAAAATCTTGTTAGACGATTTTTAAAAATATATTTTGACCAAGTGTATTGAATCAATATAGCTTCTACAAGTGTCATATTCACAGATACTTATGTAATATTTAAGAAGAATTATAATTTCTTTTCTAACTCAATTTTGAATATGTAAAAGAAAATTTCTTTTATATTATTTTTAATAATAAAATTAAAAAGCAAATAACAATAAAACAATATTAAGATTATAATAAAAAGGTATTGAGATTAAATTTCATCTATCTCCCTCTTCTATAATCCTCTGATTATCAATATATTTAATCAATTATTTAGTATTATTGAGGTTATCAAATTTCGTTCTAAACTAATCCCTTGATTTAAAATGTCTGAGAATTAAATTATAATAATTGATTCCTCAAATTATCATAATAAAACTCTAGCTTTAAGTTCAAAACCAATTCAACAAATATATTTAAATTTATTCCTAGTATTCAAACATATAAGATGATTTAATTCAAATCGGATTTAAGTTCAATTTTCCAATATAACTGTAAATCATAAATCAAAAGATGAGTGATCAATTCATCTCCGCATGAAGAACAAAACTAAATCATTAATACTGAATAAAAGACATCATATATATCAATCAAGAGTAAAATAGAAGAGTTTGACAAATTACATTCAATCTCAATACAAAGGAAAGTTAGTCACTCATGATTATGAGCGGCTTATATACCCAGATGGATGTGGGGATGAGAAATTAGTCTTGAATCTTCTTTCCAGTTCATCCCGGACCTTTTCCTTCTCCTTTTCACTCTTTTCTAAACACTCTTGATATTCACCAAGATGGGATGCCAACACAAGAGCTTTTGAGTCCTTTATATAGGAGAAAATTAGGTTATTTTTAGCTTAAGTGACAATAACCAACTTAAGTGAAGATAACCCACTTAAGTGAAAATAGTCCACTTTAGTGAAAATAGCCCACTTTAGTGAAAATAGTCCACTTAAATGAAATTAGTCCAATTGTTGGCCCAATTTTACTCATGAATTTTATGTTTCCCATTCCTTTCAACTTTTGCTCTTTCTTCCCTTGATTTTTCTCTATTTTTGATACTTACTCCTACATACAAATACACACAAAATTTTCTCCATTGGGAGAGGTTATCTTTGTTTGTTTTTAGGAATTTCTAGTTGCTAAGTTCCTAATAAATATAATTTTTTATTTAAATTTTACTAGTTAACACCTTGCTCACTACTTCGTGTCTGTTAGTTCGTGGTTTATGATATCATAATTCATGTTTTGTGGCTTGCATTTTGTAACCAGGATCACATACTCAGTATATGCTACCCATTTTTTAAGCTTTGTATTTTCATAAACCTACCACAAAAAAGAACATTTGGACAGTAAAATAATCCCACAACACAAAGGCAGTATATACTACATTTTAATGGAAAGCAAACACTAACTACTTCAAAATGACTAAGAACATATAGGGACGGGCAACCGCAATTTAAAATTCACAGATCATTACCCTCCGCATATAATATAAAATTATAAATTGATTGTTAGAAATAATTTAATTTGAATAAATTGTCAGTTACTAGTGGTCTAATAATTGGTAGGTTACTATAGTGCACAGTAATGCACGATTTTGTTTTAAATAATTTTTATTGTTTACTTTTAGTCTGCAGACTTAATTCTCAATTATGTGAGAATATCAAGAGTTTTTGTAATGTGCCTATTTAAGAGGCTATGTGATTATGAATAATATACAGAGCATCAGATAATTTTCTATCAATGGTATCAAGAGCAAGGTTCTTCCTTTCTGGGACTTTGGGACTTCCTGTGCAGCAGCAAATGACAAGTGAAGGATCTTTTGTACAGGCAGCAATTCCTCGTTTTGATGGTCAACATTGGTGTATGTTGATGGAAAATTTCCTAAGATCCAAGTAGTACTGGCAAGTTATTGAAGTCGGTGTGCCTGAGAGTAGTACAGTGCTCACTGATGAACAACGAAAGGAGGTGGATGCACTAAAGTTAAAAGACTTGAAAACAAAAAAGTATTTGTTTCAAGCCATTGATCGATCTATCCTGGAAACCATTCTCAACAAAGAAACTTCCAAGGATATTTGGGATTCAATGAAGAAGAAGTATCAAGAGTCTGCAAGAGCAAAGAGGCAACAACTTTAAGCTTTTCGTGCTGAGTTCGAAACAAATTGAATGAATTCGGGAGAATCAATCACAAATTATTTTTCCCGTGTGATGATAACTGTGACCAAGATGCACAAATATGCTGACAAAACTGAAGAAACAACAGTTATTGAAAAAATATTGCGGTCTTTAGAACCGAAATTCAATTTTGTTGTATGTGCTATAGAAGAATCCAAAGACATTGACGATCTATCACTTGATGAACTGTAAAGTTCATTGTTGGTACATGAACAAAAATTTAAACAGCCAGAAGTTGAGGAGCAAGCGTTGAAAGCTTCTACCAATACTCATTACGGGGTAGAGGTAGAGTGACACGAATCTGCCCAAACATGGGATCAACGGATCGTTCTGACAAATTTCCCTAAAAAAAAAGATCAAAAATCGAAAATACGGAAAGGGATTAGGGATAGAGAAGACGCCACAATCATTTCTGATTGATAAGTCCAGTGAGGATTCGCCACTCTGAATTCAAAAATTCACAGATTATTTGGTGACAATCAATTTTTGTTGTATGTGCTATAGAAGAATCCAAAGACATTGACGATCTATCACTTGATGAACTGTAAAGTTCATTGTTGGTACATGAACAAAAATTTAAACAGCCAGAAGTTGAGGAGCAAGCGTTGAAAGCTTCTACCAATACTCATTCCGGGGTAGAGGTAGAGTGACGCGAATCTGCCCAAACATGGGATCAACGGATCGTTCTGACAAATTTCCCTCAAAACAAAGATCAAAAATCGAAAATGCGGAAAGGGATTAGGGACGGAGAAGACGCCACAATCATTTCTGATTCATAACTCCAGTGAGGATTCGCCACTCTGAATTCAAAAATTCACAGATTATTTGGTGACAATCAATTTTTGTTTTATGTGCTATAGAAGAATCCAAAGACATTGACGATCTGTCACTTGATGAACTGTAAAGTTCATTGCTGGTACATGAACAAAAATTTAAACAGCCAGAAGTTGAGGAGCAAGCGTTGAAAGCTTCTACCAATACTCATTCCGGGGTAGAGGTAGAGCGACGCGAATCCGCCCAAACATGGAATCAACGGATCGTTCTGACAAATTTCCCTCAAAACAAAGATCAAAAATTGAAAATGCGGAAAGGGATGACGGATGGAGCAGACGCCACAATCATTTTTTATTGAGAAGTCCAGTGAGGATTCACCACTCTAAATTCGAAAATTCACAGATTATTTGGTGACAATCAATGTTTGTTGTATGCGCTATAGAAGAATCCAAAGACATTGACGATCTGTCACTTGATGAACTGTAAAGTTCATTGTTGGTACATGAACAAAAATTTAAACAGCCAGAAGTTGAGGAGTAAGCGTTGAAAGCTTCTACCAATACTCATTCGGGGTAGAGGTAGAGTGATGCGAATCCGCCCAAACATGGGATCAACGGATCGTTCGACAAATTTCCCTCAAAACAAAGATCAAAAATAAAAATGCGGAAAGGGATTAGGGATGGAGAAGACGCCACAATCATTTCTGATTGATAAGTCCAGTGAGGATTCGCCACTCTGAATTCGAAAATTCACAGATTATTTGGTGACAATCAATTTTTGATGTATGTGCTATAGAAGAATCCAAAGACATTGACGATCTGTCACTTGATGAACTGTAAAGTTCATTGTTGGTACATGAACAAAAATTTAAACAGCCAGAAGTTGAGGAGCAAGCATTGAAAGCTTCTACCAATACTCATTCGGGGTAGAGGCTAGAGTGACGCGAATCCGCCTAAACATGGGATCAACGGATCGTTCGACAAATTTCCCTCAAAACAAAGATCAAAAATCGAAAATGCGGAAAGGGATTAGGGACGGAGAAGACGCCACAATCATTTCGATTGATAACTCCAGTGAGGATTCGCCACTCGAATTCAAAAATTCACAGATTATTTGGTGACAATCAATTTTTGTTTTATGTGCTATAGAAGAATCCAAAGACATTGACGATCCGTCACTTGATGAACTGTAAAGTTCATTCGTTGGTACATGAACAAAAATTTAAACATCCGGAAGTTGAGGAGCAAGCGTTGAAAGCTTCTACCAATACTCATTCCGGGGTAGAGGTAGAGCGACGCGAATCCGCCCAAACATGGAATCAACGGATCGTTCTGACAAATTTCCCTCAAAACAAAGATCAAAAATTGAAAATGCGGAAAGGGATTACGGATGGAGCAGACGCCACAATCATTTTTTATTGAGAAGTCCAGTGAGGATTCACCACTCTAAATTCGAAAATTCACAGATTATTTGGTGACAATCAATGTTTGTTGTATGTGCTATAGAAGAATCCAAAGACATTGACGATCTGTCACTTGATGAACTGTAAAGTTCATTGTTGGTACATGAACAAAAATTTAAACAGCCAGAAGTTGAGGAGTAAGCGTTGAAAGCTTCTACCAATACTCATTCCGGGGTAGAGGTAGAGTGATGCGAATCTGCCCAAACATGGGATCAACGGATCGTTCTGACAAATTTCCCTCAAAACAAAGATCAAAAATAAAAAATGCGGAAAGGGATTAGGGATGGAGAAGACGCCACAATCATTTCTGATTGATAAGTCCAGTGAGGATTCGCCACTCTGAATTCGAAAATTCACAGATTATTTGGTGACAATCAATTTTTGATGTATGTGCTATAGAAGAATCCAAAGACATTGACGATCTGTCACTTGATGAACTGTAAAGTTCATTGTTGGTACATGAACAAAAATTTAAACAGCCAGAAGTTGCGTTGAAAGCTTCTACCAATACTCATTCCGGGGTAGAGGTAGAGTGACGCGAATCTGCCCAAACATGGGATCAACGGATCGTTCTGACAAATTTCCCTCAAAACAAAGATCAAAAATCGAAAATGCGGAAAGGGATTAGGGACGGAGAAGACGCCACAATCATTTCTGATTGATAACTCCAGTGAGGATTCGCCACTCTGAATTCAAAAATTCACAGATTATTTGGTGACAATCAATTTTTGTTTTATGTGCTATAGAAGAATCCAAAGACATTGACGATCTGTCACTTGATGAACTGTAAAGTTCATTGCTGGTACATGAACAAAAATTTAAACAGCCAGAAGTTGAGGAGCAAGCGTTGAAAGCTTCTACCAATACTCATTCCGGGGTAGAGGTAGAGCGACGCGAATCCGCCCAAACATGGAATCAACGGATCGTTCTGACAAATTTCCCTCAAAACAAAGATCAAAAATTGAAAATGCGGAAAGGGATTACGGATGGAGCAGACGCCACAATCATTTTTTATTGAGAAGTCCAGTGAGGATTCACCACTCTAAAGTCGAAAATTCACAGATTATTTGGTGACAATCAATGTTTGTTGTATGTGCTATAGAAGAATCCAAAGACATTGACGATCTGTCACTTGATGAACTGTAAAGTTCATTGTTGGTACATGAACAAAAATTTAAACAGCCAGAAGTTGAGGAGTAAGCGTTGAAAGCTTCTACCAATACTCATTCCGGGGTAGAGGTAGAGTGATGCGAATCTGCCCAAACATGGGATCAACGGATCGTTCTGACAAATTTCCCTCAAAACAAAGATCAAAAATAAAAAATGCGGAAAGGGATTAGGGATGGAGAAGACGCCACAATCATTTCTGATTGATAAGTCCAGTGAGGATTCGCCACTCTGAATTCGAAAATTCACAGATTATTTGGTGACAATCAATTTTTGATGTATGTGCTATAGAAGAATCCAAAGACATTGACGATCTGTCACTTGATGAACTGTAAAGTTCATTGTTGGTACATGAACAAAAATTTAAACAGCCAGAAGTTGAGGAGCAAGCGTTGAAAGCTTCTACCAATACTCATTCCGGGGTAGAGGTAGAGTGACGCGAATCTGCCCAAACATGGGATCAACGGATCGTTCGACAAATTTCCCTCAAAACAAAGATCAAAAATCGAAAATGTGGAAAGGGATTAGGGACGGAGAAGACGCCACAATCATTTCGATTGATAACTCCAAGTGAGGATTCGCCACTCTGAATTCAAAAATTCACAGATTATTTGGTGACAATCAATTTTTGTTTTATGTGCTATAGAAGAATCCAAAGACATTGACGATCTGTCACTTGATGAACTGTAAAGTTCATTGCTGGTACATGAACAAAAATTTAAACAGCCAGAAGTTGAGGAGCAAGCGTTGAAAGCTTCTACCAATACTCATTCCGGGGTAGAGGTAGAGCGACGCGAATCCGCCCAAACATGGAATCAACGGATCGTTCTGACAAATTTCCCTCAAAACAAAGATCAAAAATTGAAAATGCGGAAAGGGATTACGGATGGAGCAGACGCCACAATCATTTTTTATTGAGAAGTCCAGTGAGGATTCACCACTCTAAAGTCGAAAATTCACAGATTATTTGGTGACAATCAATGTTTGTTGTATGTGCTATAGAAGAATCCAAAGACATTGACGATCTGTCACTTGATGAACTGTAAAGTTCATTGTTGGTACATGAACAAAAATTTAAACGACCGGAAGTTGAGGAGGAAGCGTTGAAAGCTTCTACCAATACTCATTCCGGGGTAGAGGTAGAGTGATGCGAATCTGCCCAAACATGGGATCAACGGATCGTTCTGACAAATTTCCCTCAAAACAAAGATCAAAAATAAAAAATGCGGAAAGGGATTAGGGATGGAGAAGACGCCACAATCATTTCTGATTGATAAGTCCAGTGAGGATTCGCCACTCTGAATTCGAAAATTCACAGATTATTTGGTGACAATCAATTTTTGTTGTATGTGCTATAGAAGAATCCAAAGACATTGACGATCTGTCACTTGATGAACTGTAAAGTTCATTGTTGGTACATGAACAAAAATTTAAACAGCCAGAAGTTGAGGAGCAAGCGTTGAAAGCTTCTACCAATACTCATTCTGGGGTAGAGGTAGAGTGACGCGAATCTGCCCAAACATGGGATCAACGGATCGTTCTGACAAATTTCCCTCAAAACAAAGATCAAAAATCGAAAATGCAGAGAGGGATTAGGGATGGAGAAGACGCCACAATTATTTCTGATTGGTAAGTCAAGTGAGGATTCGCCACTCTGAATTCGAAAATTCACAGTTTATTTGGTGAGAATCAATTTTTGTTGTATGTGCTATAGAAGAATCCAAAAACATTGACGATCTGTCACTTAATGAACTGTAAAGTTCATTGTTGGTACATGAACAAAAATTTAAACAGCCAGAAGTTGAGGAGCAAGCGTTGAAAGCTTCTACCAATACTCATTCTGAGGTAGAGGTAGAGTGACGCGAATCTGCCCAAACATGGGATCAACGGATCGTTCTGACAAATTGCCCTCAAAACAAAGATCAAAAATCGAAAATGCGGAAAGGGATTAGGGATGGAGAAGACGCCATAATCATTTCTGATTGATAAGTCCAGTGAGGATTCGCCACTCTGAATTCGAAAATTCACAGATTATTTGGTGACAATCAATTTTTGTTGTATGTGCTATAGAAGAATCCAAAAACATTGACGATCTGTCACTTGATGAACTGTAAAGTTCATTGTTGGTACATGAACAAAAATTTAAACAGCCAGAAGTTGAGGAGCAAGCGTTGAAAGCTTCTACCAATACTCATTCCGGGGTAGAGGTAGAGTGACGCGAATCTGCCCAAACATGGGATCAACGGATCGTTCTGACAAATTTCCCTCAAAACAAAGATCAAAAATCGAAAGTGCGGAAAGGGATTAGGGATGGAGAAGACGCCACAATCATTTCTGATTGATAAGTCCAGTGAGGATTCGCCACTCTGAATTTGAAAACTCACACATTATTTGGTGACAATCAATTTTTGTTGTATGTGCTATAGAAGAATCCAAAGACATTGACGATCTGTCACTTGATGAACTGTAAAGTTCATTGTTGGTACATGAACAAAAATTTAAACAGCCAGAAGTTGAGGAGCAAGCGTTGAAAGCTTCTACCAATACTCATTCTGGGGTAGAGGTAGAGTGACGCGAATCTGCCCAAACATGGGATCAACGGATCGTTCTGACAAATTTCCCTCAAAACAAAGATCAAAAATCGAAAATGCAGAGAGGGATTAGGGATGGAGAAGACGCCACAATTATTTCTGATTGGTAAGTCAAGTGAGGATTCGCCACTCTGAATTCGAAAATTCACAGTTTATTTGGTGAGAATCAATTTTTGTTGTATGTGCTATAGAAGAATCCAAAAACATTGACGATCTGTCACTTAATGAGCTGTAAAGTTCATTGTTGGTACATGAACAAAAATTTAAACAGCCGGAAGTTGAGGAGCAAGCGTTGAAAGCTTCTACCAATACTCATTCGAGGTAGAGGTAGAGTGACGCGAATCCGCCCAAACATGGGATCAACGGATCGTTCGACAAATTGCCCTCAAAACAAAGATCAAAAATCGAAAATGCGGAAAGGGATTAGGGATGGAGAAGACGCCATAATCATTTCTGATTCATAAGTCCAGTGAGGATTCGCCACTCTGAATTCGAAAATTCACAGATTATTTGGTGACAATCAATTTTTGTTGTATGTGCTATAGAAGAATCCAAAAACATTGACGATCTGTCACTTGATGAACTGTAAAGTTCATTGTTGGTACATGAACAAAAATTTAAACAGCCAGAAGTTGAGGAGCAAGCGTTGAAAGCTTCTACCGATACTCATTCCGGGGTAGAGGTAGAGTGACGCGAATCTGCCCAAACATGGGATCAACGGATCGTTCTGACAAATTTCCCTCAAAACAAAGATCAAAAATCGAAAGTGCGGAAAGGGATTAGGGATGGAGAAGACGCCACAATCATTTCTGATTGATAAGTCCAGTGAGGATTCGCCACTCTGAATTCGAAAATTCACAGATTATTTGGTGACAATCAATTTTTGTTGTATGTGCTATAGAAGAATCCAAAGACATTGACGATCTGTCACTTGATGAACTGTAAAGTTCATTGTTGGTACATGAACAAAAATTTAAACAGCTAGAAGTTGAGGAGCAAGCGTTGAAAGCTTCTACCGATACTCATTCCGGGGTAGAGGTAGAGTGACGCGAATCTGCCCAAACATGGGATCAATGGATCGTTCTGACAAATTTCCCTCAAAACGAAGATCAAAAATCGAAAATGCAGAAAGGGATTAGGGATGGAGAAGACGCCACAATCATTTCTGATTGATAAGTCCAGTGAGGATTCGCCACTCTGAATTCAAAAATTTACAGATAAGAATCTAAAGTTCTAATCGAGAACCAAGAGAGAATTCACGGAGCCAAAGTCTCAACTCCTTAAAATCTGAATTCTGAGTACAAAGAGTTATGAGAATCCTATTTATACTAATGGACCTAAGACAAGGCCCATTAACTAATTAGGCCCAAAACTGGAAAAAGAACAAAAATACAAAGCCCAATAAAGGCCCACAAAGAAAATTAAATCCAAATAACAAAATATTAAAAATTAAATTTAGAAATCCTAACTATGGTTGGCATCTGCATGCTCGTATCGTAGAGGCAGAGGACGAGGGAAACAAAGTCATTATGATCAATCTCAAGGCAGAGAAAGAGGAAAGGAACATGACAAATCTAAGGTAGAATGTTTTAGATGTCATAAATTTGGTCATTATGCTTCTGAATGTTATACCAGATTGCCTCGAGACAAAGAAAAGGGAGAAAAGTCAAATCTAACAATGAGAGAAGAAAATGAGACATTGTTAAATGATGTTCAAGATGAAGAAAATGGTGAATCGAATTTATGGTATGTGGATACTGGCTGTAGTAACCTTATGAGTGGAAATAGATCTTCATTTTCATTTCTAAATGAACATTTCAAATCAACTATGAGTTTTGGGGATTACTCTATGGTGAAAGTAATGGGAAAAGGTGATATTAAAATCAGAACCAAGAATGGTTTTATTGAAACAATTTCTAATGTGCTGTATGTTCCTGATTTGAAAATTTATTTGTTAAGTGTTGGACAGTTACAGGAAAAAGGTTACACAATCACCATTAGCAAAGGTGTTTGTGAAATTTATGATCCTGTTAGAGGAGCAATTGCTGTTATAAAAATTAGTTCGAACAGGTTGTTCCCTTTAAAGATTGAAAGCATTCAATCTAGTTTAATAGCTAAAGGAAAAGATCCTTTCTGGCTTTGGCATTATCGTTATGGGCATTTGCATTTTGGAGGATTAAGGACTCTCAAACAGAAAGGAATGGTAATGGGTCTTCCAGAAATTATTGTACCTTCTCAAGTGTGTGAAGAATGTGTTGTTAACAAACAACATCGATCTCATTTTCCTAGTGGAAAATCATGGAGAGCAAAACATGTTTTGGAACTTGTGCATTCAGACTTATGTGTCCCAATAAAACCTTTATCCAATGGAGGTAATAAGTATTTAATTACTTTCATTGACGATTATTCTAGACAAGTGTGGGTCTATTTTTTATAGGAAAAGTCAGAAGCCTTTGATGTTTTTAAAACATTCAAAGCAAGAGTTCAAAAGGAATTAGGAAAGCCTATTAAAACTCTATGAACAGATCGCGGTGGAGAATACTGCTCAAATGAATTTGTTTTTTTGTGTGCAGAACATGGCACTAGGAAAGAGCTAACAACTGCTTATACACCACAACAAAATGGTGTATCAGAGAGGAAAAACAGAACAATTCTCAACATGGTGAGAAATTTGCTAACAAAAGGGGGAGTTCCAAAGACATTTTGGCCAGAAGCTGTATGTTGGAGTGTTCATGTTTTAAACAGAAGCCCAACCTTTACTGTTCAAAACATGACACCTGAGGAGGCTTGGAGTGGAAGAAAACCAGCAGTACATTATTTCAGAATTTTTGGGTGTGTTGGTTATGCCCATATTCCATATCAAAAGAGAAAAAAACTTGATGATAAAGGAGAAAAATGCATTTTTCTTGGTGTTAGTGAGCAATCAAAAGCTTACAAATTGTATAATCCCATCACCATTAAAATTGTTATTAGTCGGGATGTGGTGTTTGATGAAGATCAATTTTGGAGTTGGGATGCAGACAAAGTTGAACAACATCTGCAAGCAGATGTTGATGGTGATAATGATTTAAATGGTGGTGACAAGGAAGAAGGAAGGTAACAACCAACAGCTCAAGTGCACAGTGAGCAACAAACAGTTGAACATACAAATGAACGCCCTCAACGAAATAGAAGGAGACCAGCATGGATGGAGAATTTTGTTGTAGATGAAATTAAT
Source organism: Lablab purpureus (assembly GCA_030347555.1). Taxonomy (NCBI): domain Eukaryota; kingdom Viridiplantae; phylum Streptophyta; class Magnoliopsida; order Fabales; family Fabaceae; genus Lablab; species Lablab purpureus. The sequence goes on from CM059254.1 coordinate 4,487,527, forward strand.
AATGAGGAAATTACTCATTTTGCTTTATTTGTAGATTGTGATCTTACAAGTTTTGAAGCAGCAGTCAAAGAAGAAAAGTGGAGAAAAGCAATGGATCATGAAATTAATTCCATTGAAAAGAATGACACTTGGGAGCTATGTGATCTACCTAAGGATCAGAAAGTATAAAGCATCTTTGGTGGCAAAAGGATACAACCAACGGTATGGGGTTGATTATACAGAAGTATTTGTTGGCATATTTCAAGAACAAATGTTGATGAAGTCCTCTCAATATTTCATGAAGATTTAAAGTTCTCTAAACAACATTAAAGACTTGTGTCATCTCACAAAGGAAGGGTGCTTGATGAAAAAGGCAAGGCATAAAGAGTGTTTAAAGCTTTCAAGAGAGAAAATTGATGAAGATTTTCTCAAGAGCTGGAGTTTCAAGTTTAGAAGTTTCTGTTTTGGGTGATGGATGAAAAGAGTAAGTCATAAATCCCATTCAAGACCATTTCAAACTTGAGAACAAGTAGTTTTCTCGCAAAAATGTTTTTCTACGCTTTTAATCGATTATGATACGTAGTCTAATCGATTATTTCACTTAAAATTTGAATCAAAATAGTTTAACGAACCAAATAATCGATCAAGTGTTTTTGATAATTGATTATATTGATTCTAGGTTAATATAATCGATTATGGCCTTAATCTAATCGATTATATCAAGCAAAATGAGTTTTCCAGTTTTTAACTCTGATATAATCGATTAAGCTTTTTAGATAATCGATTAAATAAGTCGTTTTTGCGAATTCAATGCTGAATCAACCTAAGAATGGAAACTTTGATGTATTTTCAAATTATAAAATGAAAGAGAATGTCTTAGGTTCAACACATCTGATAAAACACAGTATTCAAAGTGTTCTTGCGCCTTAGTTTTTCAAAATCGCTTTCTTTCTCTCTCAAGGTTGATCAAAGTCTTTGGAAGTGGTGATCTTGGTGCTTAAGCTTTCATTCAGCACTCAATCAGGTGTTTTCTTTTACTGTTTTTCTGAACGGGTAAAATTCATCCCTTGGATCTGTTCTAAGCGAGGTGTGTTCATCTCTTGTGTGTCAAGAGAGGTGGGAATCATCCTCAGTGTGTCTGAGGAGGTGTTTCATCCTTAGTGTGTCTAAGGAGGTGTTTTCTTTATCTTTATTTGTTATTGCATGAATTGGTGTTTGTAATTTCAATTAAAGATAGTGGGGTGATCATCACGTATTTGTGGTGATTGGGAACTAGACGTAGGATTGGCCTAATCCGAACCAGTATAAATCTCTGTGTTCTTTCTCTTTCCCTATCTCTTTTTATTGTGGATCATATTAACAATTGCAATTCAAATTGTGCTCATCTAAGGTTAAGGATAATCCGCATCCTGTTTTTAAAACATTTATTTAAAATCTGGAAAATTATTTCAAAGAGAAAAAGTTTATTAAAAATCCAATTCACCCCCCTCTTGATTTTTACACTGCCATTTCTTTCTAACAATTGGCCTCAAAGCTGGTTTTTGAAAATTACTCAAAATCAAGATCCTTATGGCAGGCAAAAATCAATCTTTTGCTGAAGGTGCATCTATTCATAGACCACCACTCTTTACTAGTGAAAACTATCCTTTTTGGAAAAAGAGGATGGAGATTTTCCTTAGGTCTAATGATCAAGGCGTTTGGGATGCAATTGTAAATGGTCCATATATTCCTATGACTGTTGTTAATGAAGTGCAGGTACCCAAAGTGAGAGCAAGTTGGACATGTTGGCATATTTCAAGACCAGAGTTTTATGGAGACCTACAGTTTTGATGATGAAGTTTTACGAAAGTTTTTATCAACTTTAAAGACTTGTGCCATCTCACAAAGGAAGGTTGCTTGATAGAAAAGGAAAGGCATAAAGAGCATTCAAAGCTTTCAAGAGAGAAGTTTGATGAAGATTTTCTCAAGAGCTGAAGGATCAAGAGTAGAAGGTTCTATTTTGGGTGTTGGATAAAAAGAGTAAGTCATAAATCCCATTCAAGACCTTCCCAAACAAGAGAGCAAGGTGTTTTCTCGCAAAAACGTTTTTCTACGCTTTTAATCGATTACCATACGTAGATAATCAATTATTTAACTTTATATTTGAATAAAAAATGTTTAACGAACTAAATAATCGATTAAGTGTTTTTGATAATCGATTATATTGATTTTTGGGTTAATATAATCGATTATGGCCTTAATCTAATCGATTATATCAGACGATATTTGTTTTCCAGTTTTTAAACATGATATAATCGATTAAGCCTTTAATACAATCGATTAAATAAGTCGTTTTTGCGAAATCAATTCTGAATCAACCTAAGAATGGAAACTTTGGAGCATTTTCGAATTATAAAATGAAAGAGAATGTCTTAGGTTAAACACATCTGAACAAACACTAAAATATTCAAAGTGTTTCTGCGCCTTAGCTTTTTAAAAGCCGCTTTCCTGCTCTCTTCAGTTTGATCAAGTCTTTGGAAGTGGTGATCTTTGTGCTTAAGCTTTACATCCAAGCACATTTCGGTGTATTCTTTTACTTGTTTTTACGTAAAGGGAAAATTCATCCCTTGGATCTGTTCTAAGGGAGGTGTTTCATCTCTTGTGTGTCAAGAGAGGTGGGTTTCATCCTCAGTGTGTCTGAGGAGGTGTTTCATCCTTAGTGTGTCTGAGGAGGTGTTTCATCCTTAGTGTGTCTGAGGAGGTGTTTCCGTTTATCTTTATTTGTTATTGCATGAATTGGCGTTTGTAATTTCAATTAAAGATAGTGGGGAAAATCATCACGGATTTGTGGTGGTTGGGAACTGGACGTAGGATTGGCTTAATCCGAACCAGTATAAATCTCTGTGTTATTTCTCTTTCTCTATCTCTTTTAATTGTGGATCATTATAACAATTGCTAATCCCAACAGCGTTAAAGGATTAGAAAAATTCACATCCAAGTTTTTGAAAGTTTTTCAAAACCTGAAAATTTATTTGAAAGAGAAAATTTCTTTAAAAATCTAATTGACCCACCCTCTTGGTTTTTATACTGCCATCTTTATTTAACAGGACAAAGGATGAGTACAATGAGCATCAATGCGATATAAGGGCATGCAATATATTATCATCTGCCTTAACTGTTGATGAGTTTTACAGGTTGTCTGATTGCACTACAGCAAAGGAGATGTGGGACACCCTTGAAGTCACACATGAAGGAACGGAGGATGTCAAAAGATCAAGGAACAACACCTTGATTCAAGAATATGAGATGTTCCGGATGAGCAAAGGGGAAACCATCTACGATGTTCAGAAAAGATTTACTCACATTGTAAATCACCTCAAGGCGTTAGGTAAGAAATTTGATACTGAGGAATTAAATGTGAAAATTTTAAAATCTTTGGACAGGACATAGCAACCCAAAGTGACGGCTATCACAGAATCCAAGAATCTCACAAGCATGAACATAACAACTCTCTTTGGTAAGCTTAGAGAACACGAAATTGAGCTTGGACCCTTCAAAGGAGAAGAAGAAGAAGACGTCAAGAGGAAAGGTGTTGCTCTTAAAGCCGAATCCTACAAGGATGAGAGTAGTGATTTAGATGACAACCTTGAATGCAGTGACATCAACTTGTTTGTCAAGAAATGCAAGAAGTTTATCAAGAACAAAAACAAAGGGAATTTCAAGAAAGGTAAGAAAGCTGAAAATTTAAATTCTCTTGATAACTTTAAATGCTATGGTTGTGGAAAAAGGGGACACTTGAAGTCGGATTTCCCCAACATCAAGAAAGATGAAGAAAAAGCAAAGAAACACAAAAGGCCTTTTGACAAGAAGAAAAAGAAGGCGTACATTGCTTGGGAAGATAATGAAGTGAGTTCTTCTGAAAGTGCAAGTGACTCGGAAGAAGAAGCAAACATTTGTCTCATGGCGGATGATGATGCTGAATCCACATGTAGTAAGGTAAGTGATTTTGGTCTTCCAAATAATTATGATGAATTGCTTGAAGAGTTTCTTGATTTATGTGAAAAATCGGAAAAACTTACTTCTTTTCATAATAAATTAAAAAATGACTACAAGAGTCTTGAAAAGAAAATTATTGATTTGGAAGAAGAGAAAAAGGTTTTGAAAGAGGATTTGGAAAAGGCAAAAATTCCTTGAAAATGCAAGACAAAAATTCCTGTTTGTGAAAATTGTAATGTTCTTGCAAATAAAGTATCTTATCTTGAAACATCTCTTTCAAAAATTACAATGGGAAATAAAAATTTAAATAATGTTTTGAATGTGCAAAAAGGTTTATATGAAAAAGAAGGACTTGGCTATAATTTCATATATAATCATAAACCTACCAAAACTGTTTTTGTAAAAGGAGAAACGTCTAACCCAAATAAGGTTTTTGAAAATATAAATTTTTTTAATAAAACAAATTTTCCTACAAAGAAAGTTTATAAAAATGCATATGGCTCAAGAAAAACAAATGTTTCTACATGTTTTTATTGTATGCATAAAGGTCATTCAGTTAATAAATGCAATATTAAGCGTTTTAGTGTTCCTAATGGGAAATACAAATGGGTTCCCAAAGGAAAAATTGTTTCTATCCCATGAGGACCCTAATAAGTGACTTTAGGGGACCTAAAAATTTTTGTTTATGATACAGGTTGGTCCCAAGTCTAGGAAGTCATTATGGTATCTTGATAGTGGTTGTTCAAGACACATGACGGGTGATAAAAGCAAATTCAAAAGCTTCAAAAAGAAAGAGCAAGGTTTTGTAACCTATGGAGATAACAAGGGAAAGATCATTGGTTTAAAGAAGAGGATCCATGGTTATGGCATAGAAGAGCTGCAACTCCCATGGCTACATCTTGTTATTTGGATCAAGATTTAGGTGGTAAGGCAGTAGATCAAACAAAGTATCGAGGTATGATCAGATCATTACTTTATTTTACTGCTAGTAGACCTGATATTATGCAAAGTGTGTGTGTTTGTGCTAGGTTTCAATACAACCCTAGAGAATCACACCTAAACACTGCTACAGGAACCACAATCCACGTCGGTTCTGGGGATAATTTCACGACGGCCCCAAAACCGACGTTGAATAAGGAGACGTTAAAAGTAATATTTTCAACGTCGGTTCACTTTGAACCGACGTTGAAAAGCACATAGCACACAACGTCGGTTATTTGAATAACCGACGTTGTAAGTGGAGCAAACTTTCTACGTCGGTTATACGTCCAACCGACGTTGAAAGTCTCTGCTAAAACTACAATGCAGTTTCTAATTTTCTCATTTTCCCTAAATTTTAGTACCTGCATATCAAATAAACCAGCAAACCAGCCACAATTTCATATATAATACATTTCAAATAGCTAAATTTCAAAGATAGACTCTCTAGGCAAAAGTTTGGTGAAGATATTAGCTAATTGATGTTTTGTATCTATGTATTCTATAATGCAATCCTTAGCTATATGATCTCTAATGAAATGATGTCTAATTTCTATATGCTTTGTCTTAGAAGAACAATTTAAAAAAAGAAAGATTGATGTAAAAACCACATTATTGGATGGATCTAATCGATCTTGAAAAAATCATAAAAAATAGTTAGACATTGAATTTTTCGTTAATTTTTGTTGTGTTATGTTCTTTTGATGTGTACTTGAATAAAGAGGCATCACATCCCCCAAAATAATCATAGTTTTGAAAATACAAAATTTAGGTGTAGAAAAACTTCAAACGATCGTAACTTTTGCTACGGACCTCAGATGGAGATGCGTAAAAAATGAAAGTTTTTGGAAAAGACCCAACGAAGCTGTTGGCAAATACCCAAAGGGGATTTGGGGAAAAGAATTTTCAAAAATCCTCCATTTACTATAACTTTTTTATTATTTTAGTATTTTTTACCTATTTTCCTAAATTTTGGCCATTTATGTAACTAACTTGCACTTGTCAGAAAATTTTGCAAAAATTTGTGGAGTTGTGTCGTACCAAACAGAGAATTATCAGGCGATTACATCTTAGAATTTTCATAGTTGCAAGTTCTTTTGTCCTAATTGCATCACTTTGCATACAACATACCATACGGTTTTTTTTATTATACGTATGACTAGGTCCACCTTACATACATTTATTCCATTATATCGGATTGATGGAACATTCAAGATGCTTGAAAATTTTTTACACAAAAAATGCATCATTAGATAGCCACTTACAATCCATCATTTTATACAAAATAAAACATACAGTAGTGACTAGGACTAACCCCATGGGCATAGCCAGACCATCAGAACAATCATCTACAGGCAGGAATTTCAATAACCTAATCATACAAACACTATATTCTACAAAACAAAAAACAATAAAAAACAGACTAACCTGGCGGTGGCGGCGAAGGGCTGAGGGAAGGCAACCTTCACAGCAAGGACCACCGTTCACAAGCGGCAGAGACTTGCTCCAGCACAAGCGGTGGCGACTTGAGAGCGGCGGAGACTTGAGAGCGGCGGCGACTTGCTCCAGCAGCGGCAGGGAGAGAGCGGTGACAATGAGAGGAAGGGAGCAATCGCAGAGCTGTCGAAGACAATACGAAAAGTGAGGAAGGAAAGGGGGGAAAAGGTTAGGTTTTAAAGGGGTTTGTACGTCGGTTGTAATCCATAACCGACGTAGAATGTTTTAAATTCTACATTCTACGTCGGTTAGACAACAACCGACGTAGTACTTTTGACATTCTACGTCGGTTAGTTGCAGAACCAACGTAGAATGTAGAATTCAAAACATTCTACGTCGGTTTACATATATAACCGACGTAGAATGGTCAAATCAAACGTTCTACGTCGTTTGTATTTAAACTGACGTAGAATGGCGACGTTAATTGCTAATTCTGTAGTAATGAAAGGCTGCTAAAGAGAATCCTTAAGTACCTTAGAGGAACAAAAACCTTTGGTTTATGGTACCCTTCAGGAGCCTCACCTAGTATTATAGGTTTTTCTGACTCAGATTATGGTGGCTGTACAGTTAATAGGAAGAGTACTAGTGGAACATGTCATCTTTTAGGATGTTCTTTAGTTTCATGGCATTCTAAGAAACAGGCTAGTGTTGCTCTTTCAACCACAGAGGCTGAGTATATAGCAGCAGGCAGTTGTTGTGCTCAAATACTGTGGATGAAGCAACAATTAGAAGACTTTGATATCTTTCTAGATCATATCCCTCTTAAGTGTGATAACACTAGTGCCATTAATTTGACTAGAAATCCTATCATGCATTCTAAGACAAAGCATATAGAAATTAGACATCATTTCATTAGAGATCATATAGCTAAAGGAGATTGCATTATAGATTACATAGATACAAAACATCAATTAGCTGATATCTTCACCAAACCTTTGCCTAGAGATAGATTTTATGAGCTTAGAAGAGATCTAGGAATTGTTGATGATAAATCTATTGATTGATTGATGTTTATTGATGATGTTTGATGTTAATTATGTGTTTTTATGAAAATACCGTATATAATCGATTAGTTTTCGTATGGTAATTGATTAAAAGCGTTGTTTTTGAAAATGTTTTAAAGCATAATCGATTAAGCACATGCCATAATCGATTAAATCGTTGGGCAGCAATTTAATCGATTAAGGAATGCACATAATCGATTAAATTTTTGGGCTTTTGTTTTCTGGAAAATTTTGCACGCAAATAATCGATTACGTTCATCACATAATCGATTAAATGCGACGTTCTGCGTTTTTCTGCACACTGGTTTTTGAATGTTGAGCCTCCAAATCACGTGTTTTTCAGTACTAACGGCTATTTTCGCATTAAACCAATGAATTGTGATCAGAATCTTTGCCTATAAATACCAAGATTGAGAATTAAAATGCCACTTTCACTCTCTCTCACTCTTGCTGATATTCTGCTAGTTTATTCACTGCTATGCGAAATTAGATTGTTGTTTCTGTGTTAGCTTTCGTGTTTGTCTTTCTTTTGTCAATTATCTACTCAAATGGTTGATCAAAGAAGAAGGAAGATGCCTTCAAGAAGAAGAGGCAAAGCTCCAATGTCCTCCCAATAGCAAGAAGCTGAAACAAGACCACCAACTCTTGCAGGGTGGATATCTGATGAAGACTTACAGATTGCCTATGTTAATCATTGGAAAGACAGGAAAATTCTCACTCCTAAGTATTTATCTTGTGAATTTTTCAGAGCTCATGGTTTTTCATTTCAGGAACTCTTAGAGGCAAGTGGTTTACAAACTCTTGTAGAACTTGAAGCATATTATCCGAATTTGGTAAGAGTATTTTATATGAATTTAACTTCTAGAACAGCTAATCCAAGTACAAAGGTGAAAGGAGTCTGCATACACCTTGATGAAGATGTGTGGAACAATGTTGCTGGCCTATCCACACAAGGAGGAGTCAACATAACATATGGATTTGAAGATTTCAACAAGCTGGTAGAATTCAGAAAATTTTGCAAAGACCCTACCTACAAGTGGAGAACTTGTACAAAGTTGGTAATGTAAAGTTAAATGAAAGGATGTTACATTATATTATTGTTTGGATAATTGTTGCTAGGGGAACTAATCATGCTCAACTAACTAAGGAAGATATTCTTTTAGTGTATGGTTTCTTTAATAATGTTAGTGTTGATTGGCCTGCAATAATTTTAGATAATATGTTTAAAGCCACTAGGCTATTATCCTTTGCTTTACCCTATGCTGTGTTTATCTCAAAGATTTTAGAATATAAAGGTGTTGATCTTAGAGGAGAAAACAAGCAAATTTTGCTCAGCAATAGCAAAATTGGAAAGAATGTTCTAAGGCACATGAGCCTTATTGAAAAAGGAAACATGTTCCGGCAAAGAGATGATGACGCTGCTATGGATGAAGATCAAGAGCCTCAACCTCAACCTCAACCTGGCTCAATGGAAGCAAACATAGTCTCAAGAATGGGCAGCATGATGAGTCTCCAACTCACTCATTATGAAGATATTTGCTCCAAACTCTCAAGGCTGAACAGGAGAGTCTACCGGGTAGAGAGAAAGCTGGAAATTGAAGATGTATCTCCAGAAGAAGACAACACTGGGTCTTCAAGGGGAAAACAACCAGAACAAGATGCTGAAGAAGAAGAAGAAGATGCAGGGGATAGTGAAGACACAGAATAGGCTACAAGTTTACTAATTCCCTTAGCTCAATTTTTTTTCAACTGCTGTATGTTTTTCCTCTCCATATTTTTTGTGTAATTAATTGCTTCTGCTGTATTAATCTCTTGATATGTAATCTTTTTAAAAATGATAAAAATAAAGGGGGAGAAAAATAAATATTTTGATTGATATTATGTCTACATCTCAAGCTTTTAAGAAAATTAAAGTTTCAGGGGGAGTATTAGGAAATATTTCAAATAATTACCTAGTATATCTTAAACATTTAAGAGAAAAGTTTAAGGGGGAGTTTTTAGAAAAAATTTCCATGCATTAATTTCCTTGAAATTTAAAATTCAAATTGAAAATTAAATGTTATGAGACTGCCTATATTATTTCCTTTGTGGACTAATTTTTATGATGGAGATATCCATACATTATTTTTTATGTTTTTCAGGATATCAATCACAAGTCTCAATGTTTCTTTTTATCATCATCAAAAAGGGGGAGATTGTTGGCATATTTCAAGAACAAGTGTTGATGAAGTCCTCTCAATATTTCATGAAGATTTAAAGTTTTGATGATGAAGATTTAAAGTTCTCTAAACAACATTAAAGACTTGTGTCATCTCACAAAGGAAGGGTGCTTGATGAAAAAGGCAAGGCATAAAGAGTGTTTAAAGCTTTCAAGAGAGAAGATTGATGAAGATTTTCTCAAGAGCTGGAGTTTCAAGTTTAGAAGTTTCTGTTTTGGGTGATGGATGAAAAGAGTAAGTCATAAATCCCATTCAAGACCATTTCAAACTTGAGAGCAAGTAGTTTTCTCGCAAAAATGTTTTTCTACGCTTTTAATCGATTATGATACGTAGTCTAATCGATTATTTCACTTAAAATTTGAATCAAAATAGTTTAACGAACCAAATAATCGATTAATTGTTTTTTATAATCGATTATATTGATTCTGGGTTAATATAATCGATTATGGCCTTAATCTAATCGATTATATCAGGCAAAATGAGTTTTCCAGTTTTTAACTCTGATATAATCAATTAAGCTTTTTAGATAATCGATTAAATAAGTCGTTTTTGTGAATTCAATGCTAAATCAACCTAAGAATGGAAACTTTGATGTATTTTCGAATTATAAAATGAAAGAGAATGTCTTAGGTTCAACACATCTGATAAAACACAGTATTCAAAGTGTTCTTGCGCCTTAGTTTTTCAAAATCGCTTTCTTGCTCTCTCAAGGTTGATCAAAGTCTTTGGAAGTGGTGATCTTTGTGCTTAAGCTTTCATTCATCACTCAATAAGGTGTTTTCTTTTACTATTTTTCTGAACGGGTAAAATTCATCCCTTGGATCTGTTCTAAGGGAGGTGTGTTCATCTCTTGTGTGTCAAGAGAGGTGAGAATCATTCTCAGTGTGTTTGAGGAGGTGTTTCATCCTTAGTGTGTCTAAGGAGGTGTTTCCTTTATCTTTATTTGTTATTGCATGAATTGGTGTTTGTAATTTCAATTAAAGATAGTGGGGTGATCATCACGTATTTGTGGTGATTGGGAACTGGACGTAGCATTGGCCTAATCTGAACCAGTATAAATCTCTGTGTTCTTTCTCTTTCCCTATCTCTTTTTATTGTGGATCATATTAACAATTTCAATTTAAACTGCGCTCATCTAAGGTTAAGGATAATCCGCATCCTGGTTTTAAAATATTATTTAAAATCTGGAAAATTATTTCAAAGAGAAAAAGTTTATTAAAAGTCCAATTCACCCACCCTCTTGATTTTTACACTGTCGTTTGTCGTTTCTTTCTAACAGTATTCTCTCCCATTGCAAGACATGACTCAATCCGTTTGGTGGTTGCATTAGTAGCACAAAATTCCTGGCAAATCTTCCAGTTAGATGTCAAATCAGCATTCTTGCATGGATATTTGGAAGAATAGGTATTTATTGATCAACCTCCTGGGTATGTTAAATTGGAACATGAAAATAAGGTTTATAAATTGAAGAAAACTCTTTATGGGTTAAAGCAAGCCCCAATAGCTTGGTATAATCGCATTGAGACTTATTTTCTAAAATTTGGATTTATGAAATGTCCTTATGAACATACCTTGTTTGTTAAGGTCGGAGATAAAGGAAAAATGCTTATAATGTGTTTATATTTTGATGATCTTATATTTACTGGAAATTGTGATGTCATATTTAGTGAATTCAAGAAGTCTATGATGAATGAATTTGAAATGTCTGATATGGGTTTGATGCAATATTTTCTGGGCATAGAAATAATTCAATGAGAACATGGTATTTTTCTATCTTAGAAGAAATATGTTGGAGAAATCTTGAGCAGGTTTCAAATGAAGGATTGCAATCCTGTATGTACTCCAGTTGAATGTGGGGAAAAGCTACACAAAGATCATGATGGGAAGAAGGTTGATAGCACACTATTCAAACAAATTGTTGGCAGTCTAATGTATCTTACTGCAAGCCATATATAATGTATTCTGTGAGTTTGATTAGCAGGTACATGGAGAATCCCACTGAGTTACATATGCTTGCTGCCAAAAGAATTCTTCGTTATTTACAAGGAACTCGTGACTTGGGATTATATTATAAGAAAGGTGAAAGAAGTGATTTGATTAGATTCACAGAAAGTGATTATGCAGGTGATCTAGATGATAGAAAGAGCACATCTGGTTTTGTCTTTATGCTTGGAACAGGTGCTATTTCATGGTCTTCGAAAAAGCAACACATTCTTACCTTATCCAGTACTGAAGCTGAGTTTGTTGCAGCTACAACTTGTGCTTATCAAGCTATATGGTTGAGAAAAATTCTTGAAGAACTACAATTCAAGCAAACAAAGGCAACTACAATTTTTTGTGACAATAATTCAACAATCAAATTGTCAAAAAATCCAATTCTTCATGGAAGAAGCAAGCATATTGATGTGAAATTTTATTTCTTGAGAGGTCGTTGCAAAGAAGAAACTGTTGATCTAGTCCACTACAAGAGTGAAGATCAAGTAGCTGACATATTTACCAAGGCTTTAAAAAGGGCTATCGTTTTTAAGTTGAGAGAGTTGCTTGGTGTCTCAACTATTAATTCCGTGAAGACTTTAAATTGATATAAGTATATATCAGTTTAAGGGAGGGAATGTTAGAAATAATTTAATTTGAATAAATTGTCAGTTTAAGATGTGAGAATATCAAGAGTTTTTGTAATGTGCCTATTTAAGAGGCTATGTTTTTATGAATAATATACAGAGAGTCAGATAATTTTTTATCATTGATGTTATTAATCAATCAATTGTATCTCAGTATGACAAATTGATATTACTGAAGCTTTCATAGGTAGAATGATAGAAAATACTGGTACAACCATTTTATTATGTAAAGATCAAAGATACATTCACGAAATTTCTTGAAAATTTATAAGACTTTTAATTCATTTTCTTTGATATGAAACTCTTAAATCTGCTAAAAGATTGAATGCCATATGATGTTGTCTTAACCATAGAATAAAAATTAGCAAGAATTAAATTCCTTCTCACTATATATAATACTAATAACCCACCCTACATGAACTAGTTCACACTGTATCAGAGTTGAACTCAAGCAAATGAGTTTCTAGCCACCAACTATAGATAATATCTATCTACCTAAACTCTATGTCATTGTTGTTGGTTGTTTGGGTGCATTAGGGATGGCAATTAGACCCGCACCTGTGGGGACCGAACCGCCCCCGCCCCGAGTTTGACGGGGAAAAACCGAGTTGACCGGGTTCGGGGTCGGGTTTTCCCCGTTTAAATCAATCGGGTTCGGGGATGGGTAATGCAATCCCCGTCCCGCCCCCGTATCCATCCCCGCCCCATCTTTAAATTTAAACATAAACCCTAAAACTATTCATATTCTTTCTTAGTGTTTCTTTTTATTTTTTATACATAAAGGGTTACAGTGTCTTCTCTGAAACCCTATTCTCTATTCCACACTTTTCTCTTTTCTTCTACCTTTCACTCATTCTTTCAACTTTCTCAATCTTTTCAACCAGTTTCAATATACTCTCTCTTTCTCTCATCCTCTACAGATTTACTTTTCTTAGTCCCTTCAACCAATTTGGTGAACGCATAACATAAGGTTAGTTCTTTGTTTCTTTATCAATTTTCTAAATATTGTGCATTGATAATAACATCTATTATTATTTTATTCTCTGAAATTTTTTGTGAGGACTTCATTTGAGGGATTTGATGAGCAATATTTTGTAATCTCATTGTAGCTAATCTATTACATCTATGGTTAGATACATAACATTTTGCACAATTTCTCACATACTTTCTACATTTGTTTTGTATACTTGATTTGAGTATTCATACTTCTATTTTTATTTTTCATTTTCTAGTATTATTTTATTTCTATTTTGCTTTTTAACATCTTATTTACCATTTGATATTTAAATTTTAAAAGTGTATTCATTGTAAACTATGTAACCCTATTAACTTTGTTTGTAATCTCTTTGTGATTAATCTATTACATTTATGATTAGATACATAACCTCTTGTACAATTTTGCACAGATTTATTATGTTTCTATACTGGTGTTTCTATTTCTATTTTATTTTCATTTTCTAGCATATTTTTATTTCTATTTTCATGTTCTTAACTTTGATTTTCCTCAAAATTAAATTTTAAAAGTGTCTTCTTTGTTAATCTGTATAATTGTTGTGATTTTTATTAATTTTGTAGTCTATCTTTATCAGTTTTTATAATTTGTAATCTCTTTGTGAGTAATCTGCTACATTTATGATTGGATACATAAACTTTTGTATAATTTTGCACATATTTGTTATGTTTGTATACTAGTGTTTTTATTTCTATTTTATTTTCATTTTCTAGCATATTTCTATTTCTATTTTAATTGTTTTCATTTTCATGTTCTTAACTTTGATTTTCCTCAAAATTAAATTTTAAAAGTGTCTTATTTGTTAACTGTATAATTGTTGTGATTTTTCTATTAATTTTGTAGTCTATCTTTATCAGTTTTTATAATTTGTAATCTTTTGTGACTAATCTATTACATTTATGATTAGATACATAACTTTTTTGTACAATTTTGCACATATTTGTTATGTTTGTATACTTGGTTTTGAGTGTACCTATTTTTATTTCTATTTAATTTTTATTTTCTAACATGATTTTATTTCTATTTTAATTGTTTTTATTTTCATCTTCTTAACTTTCATTCTCTTCAAAATTAAATTTTAAAAGTGTCTTCTTTATAAACTGTATAATTAATTACTGTGATTTTTTATAAAATTAAAATTTAAAAAATTATTGTTGAGAAATGTGATAAATAAATCATTTGACTTTTGTAATTGCAGAAATTTTATTTGTTGTTATGGAAAATATTGGAATATCACAAGCACATCAACCTGTTAGAAGAAAATGTAGACCCTTCAATCAGTGATCCTACTACTACACCAAATGAAGTTCCCCCAGCAACAACAGAAGATAATGAGCATGAAGAAACTGCACAATCAAGATCAAATAGGCTTAAAAGTAAATAATGGAGAGGACAAGGCTCAATACAATTATTGTAAAATGCTTTTGGGTGGAAAATCAAAAAATGGAACAAATAATTTGTAAATAATTTATACTAAAATATACTTCATTAAGAAAATAATTTAAAATTTGTAACATTATAATATATAAAAGAAAAAAATATTTAATATTAAAATACTTAATTTCTATAAATTTATCTTTAACAGTCTATTTATGTGATACGCTATATATATATATGATAGTTATGCTTAAATTTTTAGATTTATTTAAAATATTTTAAAATTATATTTTAAGAAAATAAAATGAAACGGGGATGGGAGCGGGGCGGGGAAACCCGACCCCCGATGGGGATGGGTGTGGGGACTAAATTGTTATCCCCGGTGGGGATCGGAGACGGGGACGGGGATGGTTAAGTGAATCGGGGACGGGGGACCCGCCCCCGCCCCGCCCCGTTGCCATGCCTAGGGTGCATGCATTGTTTCATCCTTCAGTTAACCCATCTTATACCAATAAACGTGAGAAGCCATGTTTCTTAGGAGGGCAAGTTGGGCTTTACCTGTCTTGACTTGAGTAGTTTTACTTGACAACAGTCTCATTTGTGGGAAGGAAATTTTTACTTGCTATTTTCTAAATTACTTGTCACTGAAATTCTATTTCTTTCTTTATGTACTTCCTAAAATTTGCATTTTTCTTAATTTGTCAAAACTTTAAGGCCTCTAATGTATGTCTTTGAAGTATGCATGTGAGAATACCGATATTGTCATAAGCAAAATTCTGAAACACTCCTCACAAGTTTGTAGGAATATCTTAAAGAAGTATAAAATTTGTCCAATTTGTACCGTATGCTTTACTGCCTGTTAATTTCAAATGATAAGAAAAATGATACTTCTACTGTTTAATCTAGGCTTGGATGACAGATATGTTGTTTGTAGTCAATTTTAGCTTTAACTCTAGGAAAATAGCTTAACCAATTCAGCTATATGTAGCTATTTTAAGTTTAATCTGAAAGCGATTAGAAAGGAAACAATTATGCATCTGGGTGAAAAATTTACACTATGCTTGTTGTTAGTATATGTTATGCTTTTAGTTTGGTTGGATGACTGTAAATTTGACTCTAGATTTGGTTGGAATGAATCTAGGGATAAGTTTAACCATTGAGGAGCCTCTGGTATCCATACCCCCAAGAAATAGTTGTAGAAGTAGAAAGAAATTATAAATAATGGTGTGTGTGTGTGTATATAGATATGTATTGGAACTATTAGGATATGTGGTTCTCATTTTTAACTCCTAATAGCACACATTACTTAAGCACTAATTATTACTCTGCTTAAGGGTTAATGACTTTTCATATGGCTTAGCTTAAGGGTTAAGTTTTGAAGCCTATAAATAACATCTCCATGATTGAAAGAAAATAGAGAGAGAAAAACATTTAGAGAGAGACACTTGGTGTATTTTTGGTGAGGATTTTTGTTCCCATTTGAGAGCTTTGTACTCTTCTTTCTATAGTGGAACTTTGTTCATTATCGCTCCTGTGGTTTTTCCTCTTACATTCAAAAGAGGTTTTCCACGTAAATCCTTGTGTGTTATTTCTCTTGCTCCTTTTACTTCTCTTTAATTTTCAATTGATGAAAAGGCGCTATCATCAATCAAACTCTCTTTATCAAAGGAGGTTCTCCATGAAGTAGCCAATGAAACAACCACTGATGAACTATGTCTAAAGTTAGAGACTTTATAGATGACAAAGAGCCTTACGAACAAGCTTCGTCTCAAAGAATACTTATATACCATTCGTATGGTTGAAGGTACTCCTATTCAATCTCATATCTTAATGAGTTTAATTCTATCCTCTTGGATCTGAAAAATATTGATATTAAAATTGATGATGAAGATAAAGTTGTTCTGTTGGTTGTCTTTCTACCTTCTACCTACAAACACTTCAAAGAAATTATGTTATATGGAAATAATGATACCTTATCCTTTGAAGATGTTAAATCTAATTTATTGTCCAAAGAAAAATTTGATCTTGAAGTTCATTCTGTGGACAAGGGTGAGGGTTTAAGTTTCAGAGGTAGAACTCAAGAAAGAGGGAGTACGAGTAACAAAAAGTTCAGATCCAAGTCTAGGGGACGCAAATCCAACAAATTTTGTCGCTATTGCAAGAAACCTAGACACGAGATTTCTAATTGTTTTATCTTGAAGAAAAAACAAGAAAAACAAGAAAAAGGAAAAACCACGCAACCCCTTGAAGCTGCCAATATTGAAGCTGACTCTGACGGTGACATTACTTTGTCTGTTGTCTCTTCTAATAAGAGTAGTAAAACATAATGATCCTTGATTCTGGATGTACTTTTCATATGTGTCCCTATAAGGACTTATTCACTACTTTTGAATCTGTTGATTGTGGCGTTGTCTTGATGGGTAATGATGCCCAATGCAAGATTGCAGGAATAGGTACAATTCAGATAAAGACTGATGATGGTGTCATTAGGACTTTGTCTAATGTTCGCTATATACCCGAATTAAAGCGAAACTTAATTTCTCTTGGCACTCTTGAATCTCTCGGGTGCAAGTACTCAACTCAAAGTGCATAGTGAGCAACAAAGAGTTGAACATACAAATGAACGCCCTCAACGAAACAGAAGAAGACCAGCATGGATGGAGAATTTTGTTGTAGATGAAATTAATAATGAGGAAATTACTCATTTTGCTTTATTTGCAGATTGTGATCTTACAAGTTTTGAAGCAGCAGTCAAAGAAGGAAAGTGGAGAAAAGCAATGGATGATGAAATTAATTCTATTGAAAAGAATGACACTTGGGAGCTATGTGATCTACCTAAGGATTAGAAAGTATAAAGCACGTCTGGTGGCAAAAGGATACAACCAACGGTATGGGGTTGATTATACAGAAGTATTTTCTCCCGTTGCAAGACTTGACTCAATCCATTTGGTGGTTGCATTAGCAGCACAAAATTCCTGGCAAATCTTCCAGTTAGATGTCAAATCAGCATTCCTGCATGGATATTTGGAAGAATAGGTATTTATTGATCAACCTCTTGGGTATGTTAAATTTGGACATGAAAATAAGGTTTATAGATTGAAGAAAGCTCTTTATGGGTTAAAGCAAGCCCCAAGAGCTTGGTATAATCGCATTGAGACTTATTTTCTAAAAAGTGGATTTGTGAAATGTCCTTATGAACATACCTTGTTTGTTAAGGTGGGAGATAAAGGAAAAATGCTTATAGTGTGTTTATATGTTGATGATCTTATATTTACTGGAAATTGTGATGTCATGTTTAGTGAATTCAAGAAGTCTATGATGAATGAATTTGAAATGTCTGATATGGGTTTGATGCATTATTTTCTGGGCATAGAAGTAATTCAATCAGAACATGGGATTTTTCTATGATTTTTCTATCTCAGAAGAAATATGTTGGAGAAATCTTGAGCAGGTTTCAAATGAAGGATTGCAATCCTGTATGTACTTCAGTTGAATGTGGGGAAAAGCTACACAAAGATCATGATGGGAAGAAGGTTGGTAGCACACTATTCAAACAAATTGTTGGTAGTCTAATGTATCTTACTGCAACTAGGCCATATATCATGTATTCTGTGAGTTTGATTAGCAGGTACATGGAGAATCCCACTAGGTTACATAAGCTTGCTGCCAAAAGAATTCTTCGTTATTTACAAGGAACTCGTGACTTGGGATTATATTACAAGAAAGGTGAAAGAAGTGATTTGATTAGATTCACAGACAGTGATTATGCAGGTGATCTAGATGATAGAAAGAGCACATATGATTTTGTCTTTATGCTACAGGTGTTATTTCATGGTCTTCTAAAAAGCAACGCATTGTTACATTATCCAGTACTGAAGCTGAGTTTGTTGCAGCTACAACTTGTGCTTGTCAAGCTATATGGTTGAGAAAAATTCTTGAAGAACTACAATTTAAGCAAACAAAGGCAACTACAATTTTTTGTGACAATAATTCAACAATCAAATTGTCAAAAAATCCAGTTCTTCATGGAAGAAGTAAGCATATTGATGTGAAATTTTATTTCTTGAGAGATCTTTGCAAAGAAGAAACTGTTGATCTAGTCCACTGCAAGAGTGAAGATTAAGTAGCTGATATATTTACCAAGGTTTTAAAAAAGGCAGTCATTTTTTAAGTTGAGAGAGTTGCTTGGTGTCTCAACTATTAATTCTGTGAAGACTTTAAATTGATATAAGTATATATCAGTGTAAGGGAGGGAATGTTAGAAATAATTTAATTTGAATAAATTGTCAGTTTTAGTCTGCAGACTTAATTCTCAATTATGTGAGAATATCAAGAGTTTTTGTAATGTGCCTATTTAAGAGGCTATCTGATTATGAATAATATACAGAGAGTCAGATAATTTTTTATCATTGATGTTATTAATCAATCAGTTGTATCTCAGTATGAAAAATTGATATTACTGAAGCTTTCATAGGAAGAATGATAGAAAATACTGGTACAACCATTTTATTATGTAAAGATCAAAGATACATTCACGGAATTTCTTGAAAATTTGTAAGACTTTTAATTCATTTTCTTTGACACGAAACTCTTAAGTCTCTTAAAAGATTGAATGCCATATGATGTTGTCTTAACCATAGAATAAAAATTAGCAAGAATTAAATTCCTTCTCACTATATATAACACTAATAACCCACCCCAAATGAACTAGTTCACACCGTATGAGAGTTGAACTCAAGCAGATGAGTTTCTAGCCACCAACTATAGATAATATCTATCTACCTAAACTCTATGTCATTGTTGTTGGTTGTTTGGGTGCATGCATTGTTTCATCCTTCCGTTACCCCATCTTATAGGGAGCCCAATAAACGTGAGAAGCCATGTTTCTGAGGAGGGCAAGTTGGGCTTTAGTTGTCTTGACTTGAATAGTTTTACTTAACAACAGTCTCATTTGTGGGAAGGAAACTTTTACTTGCTATTTTCTGAATTACTTGTCACTGTAATTCTATTTCTTTCTTTATGTCCTTCCTAAAATTTTCATGTTTCTTACTTTGTCAAAACTTTAAGGCCTCTGATGTATGTCTTTGAAGTATGCATGTGAGAATACCGATATTGTCATAAGCAAAATTCTGAAACACTCCTCACAAGTTTGTGGGAATATCTTAAAGAAGTATAAAATTTGTCCAATTTGTACCATATGCGTTATTGCCTGTTAATTTTAAATGATAAGAAAAATGATATTTCTACTGTTTAATCTAGGCTTCGATGACACATATGTTGTTTGTAGTCAATTTTAGCTTTCAATCTAGGAAAATAGCTTAACCAATTCAGCTATATGTAGCTCTTTTAAGTTTAATCTGAAAGCGATGAGAAAGGAAATAATTATGCATCTGGGTAAAAAATTTACACTATGCTTGTTGTTAGTATATGTTATGCTTTCAGTTTGGTTGGATGACTAAAAATTTGACTCTAGATTTTGGTTGGAATGAATCTAGGGATAAGTTTAACCATTGAGGAACTTCTGGTATCCATAACCCCGAGAAACAGTTGTAGAAAGAAACTATAAATAATGGTGTGTGTATATAGATATATATTGGAACAAAGATTTTGCACGTAATGTAGCAGATGCATGTTTCATATGTGTATGTGTCATGACTTGCTTGAAATTTCTCATGATATTCCCTCTATATGTGTGTATAACTCATATTTAATCTTTTATAGTAAGTATAATGTCAATTTTGAAGACCATCCGTCTTGTGTGATGCCTTTGAATTAAGTCCTATAGCGCTTTATTTGTACTTGACGGGATGACACATTGATAAGCTCTCATACTGGTAGATTCTGCAATAGGGAGAAAAAAAACTTTTCTTTCCTTTCCTAAATTGTACTTGATGCCATCACCATCTGAATACTCCAAAGTAGGAGAATGCATTACATGAAACATTCGGTAAATGAGAACAATATATGTAACAATGACCATGATCCATATCCTATAACAAAAAACTTCAGTTGAATTACTAATTTTGATGCAGTACACAAGAAATTACTCTTCGGCTTCTATACTGCATAATCTATAATATGATCACAAGAGTTATGAATCTAAAATTACATGTAAAATAGATCCTGACAACAAAATTTGTACTAGAGAGACATTTTCTACCACCTGCACTCTTAAGCATCAGAACAATTATTTAGACCTAGTCTTCAATACATAATCCTCTAACTAGTGTTGTATCTCCCTGATAAAAAAAATAGAACTGTATATTAATTAATATATTTTTTTCCTCCAAAGTGATAGCAGTTTTATCATGCACTAGTTAGTTCTTAAAACACTTTTAACAGTGCACATACTATCATAAACACACATTCATGCATGTAAATTATGTAGGTCAAGTTAATAGACAACAAGTGAGACTAGATAATAACTATCAACTCGTACATAGATTAGTCACCTCCCTCTTTAAATAAACAACTTTTTGACTATTCGTTTCCTCGGTGAATGAGTCCATTCTTTATTATTTTGTAATCTTAAATTTTATATTTCAGTGAGCAGTTTTGAAGTGCCAAACATTCTAGTCATTTATTAAGTCTAGTCATTTATTAAACATTGTTTTGGTCCTTCATTAGAGTTTATCATAAAGCTCTTGTTTCGGCTTGATCACCACCATGTCTCGCTTGAGAATAATCCACAATATCACGCGAAAAAATCATGTGCTATATGATGTAAAAATTTCAATAAATGACAACTATAATACAATAAAGGTTTCACTTTAAAAATGGAAAGACTTATTTTTAATTTTAACTTTTTATTTTATTTTAAATGAATAATTTAGATTAATTAAATAATTTTCAATAGATTATTAACATCTTTATAAAAAAGAGTAATATAATTTTCTTTTACTGATTAATTGATTGGTAGGTAGATATATAATACTATAAAAAAATATAAAAAAAACTTATCTTAGTTATAAAATATATATACATTTTAATTGATTATTTGTGATTAAATTTAAAAAAAATTGATATAATGGTGTAAATTTATTAAAGTTATTAATGTTTGTATTATTTGTTTATATTTTATATATATAAGGAGGCCTCCCATTCTTGTAAATGTTAAATAAAGACGGCAGTGTAAAAACCAAGAGGGGGGGTGAATTGGGTTTTTAAAGAAATTTTCTCTTTTAAATAAATTTTCAGGTTTTGAAAAACTTTCAAAAACTTGGATGTGAATTTTTCCAATCCTTTGATTAACAGAGTTGGGATTAGCAATTGTAATAATGATCCACAATTAAGAGATAAAGAGAAAGAACACAGAGATTTATACTGGTTCGGATTAAGCCAATCCTACATCCAGTTCCCAACCACCACAAATCCGTGATGATTTTCCCCACTATCTTTAATTGAAATTACAAACACCAATTCATGCAATAACAAATAAAGATAAACGGAAACACCTCCTCAGACACACTAAGGATGAAACACTTCCCGCACACACCGAGGATGAAACACCTCCCAGCACACACCGAGGATGAAACCCACCTCTCTTGACACACAAGAGATGAAACACCTCCCTTAGAATAGATCCAAGGGATGAATTTTCCCTTTACAAAAAACAAGTAAAAGAATACACCTGAAATGTGCTTGAATAGAAAGCTTAAGCACAATGATCACCACTTCCAAAGACTTGATCAAGCCGAAGAGAGCGAGAAAGCGGTTTTGAAAAAGCTAAAGCGCGAAACACTTTGAATATTTTGTGTTTGTTCGGATGTGTTAAACCTAAGACATTCTCTTTCATTTTATAATTCGAAAATGCTCCAAAGTTTCCATTCTTGGTTGATTTAGAATTAATTTCGCAAAAACGACTCATTTAATCGATTATATTAAAAGCTTAATCGATTATATCATGTTTAAAAACTGGAAAACAAATATTGTCCGATTTAATCGATTAGATTAAGGCCATAATCGATTATATTAACCCAGAATCAATATAATCGATTATCAAAGACACTTAATCGATTATATTGCTCGTTAAACATTTTTTATTCAAATTTTAAGTTAAATAATCGATTATCTACGTATGGTAATCGATTAAAAGCGTAGAAAACGTTTTTGCGAGAAAACACCTTGCTCTCTTGTTTGGGAAGGTCTTGAATGGGATTTATGACTTACTCTTTTTATCCTACACCCAAAGCAGAACCTTCTACCTTTGATCCTTCGACTCTTGAGAAAATCTTCATCAATCTTCTCTTTTGAAAGCTTTGAAAGCACTTTATGCCTTTCCTTTCTTATCAAGCAATCTTCCTTTGTGAGATGGCACAAGTCTTTAATGTTGATTGAAACTTCCTAAAAACTTCATAAAAACTTCATCATCAAAACTGTAGGTGTCCATAAAACTCTGGACTTGAAATATGCCAACAATCTCCCCCTTTTTTATGATGATAAAAAGAAACCTAGAGACTTGTGATAAAATCCTGAAAATCTTGAAAATAATGTATGGATATCTCCATCATAAATATTAATCCACAAAGGAAATAAAATAGGCAGTCATATAGCATTTAAGTTTCAATTTGAATTTTGAAAAAGAGATTTCAAGGAATTAATGAGTGGAAATTATTTCTAAAAGCTCCCCCTTAAACTATGCTCTTAATTGATTAAGCTATATAAGGCACTTATTTGAATTATTTCCTAAAGCTCCCTTGAAATTAATTTTCTTAAGAGCTATATTAACTAGACAGATTTTCAATCAAGACAAAATATTTTCTCCCCCTTTATTTTTATCATTTTCAAAAGATTACATTTTCGAGAGATAATTACAGCGAAGCAAATTAATACACATAAAATTATAGAGAGAAAAAATCTGGAAAATAATGAAGAACAAGCTAAGGAAAAGTGAACTTGTAGCCTATTCAGATTCTTCACTATCTTCTTCATCTTCCTCAACATTTGCTGGCTGTTTGCCTCTTGAGGATGTTGTATTATCTTCTTCAGGAGATAGTTCTTCAATTTCCATCTTTCTTTCAACTCTATACATTCTTCTATTAAGCCTTGAGAGTTGATGAGAAAGGCCTTGAAATTCTTTGGAGTGAAGATTCATCATAGAATCCATTCTTGATATGAGAAGCTCCTCCACTGATCCTGGTTGAGGTTGAAATTGAGATGGAGGTTGAGGTTGGTCTTCATCATCTTCTTCCATGGCAGCAGCTCCTTCTTCTCTTTGGGTAAACCTGTTGCCTTGTTCTATGAGGCCCATATGCCTTAGAACATTTTTACCAATCTTGCTATTGCTTAGCAAAATCTATTTATTCTCCCCTTCAAGATCAACACCTTTGTATTCTAGAATATTACCAACTTTATACAAGTTCTCAACTTGTAGGTTAGGATCCTTGCAGAATTTTCTGAATTCTACCAACTTGTTGAAGTCCTCAAAGCCATATGTGATGTTTATGCCTTGAGTTGAGAGACCAGCTACATTGTTCCACAAATCTTCATCAAGGAAGATCCTTACACCTTTCACTTTGGTGCTTGGACTTGCAGTTCTTGATGTCAAGTTCATGTAGAACACTCTAACCAAATCTGGGTAGAATGCCCCTTCCATCTCTACAAATTTTTGTAATCCACTTCCTACTAAAAATTCCTGAAATTGAAAACCATGAGATCTAAAAAATTCACAAGACAAGAATTTAGGGGTAAGAATTTTTCTATCCTTCCACTTGTTAACAAAGGCAATTTGCAGATCTTCATCTGAAATCCAACCAGCTAGAGTTAGAGGTCTCCTTTCTTGAGAAGTCATTGGCTCCTTGCCCTTTCTCCTTGATGGCATCTTCCTTCTTCTTTGATCAGCCATTTCGGTGATATAAAAGACAAGAGAATTTGCACAACAAGATAATGGAATAACAGAGACAGCACAGAGAATTAAAATTCGCACAAGGCAGCAAATAACAGCAGAAACAGCAAGAGTGAGAGAGAGAGTGAGTGAGTCACTTTGATTCTCAAACCAGCTATTTATAGAATGAAATCCGGTTCATAAAACTTTGATTTAATGAAAATATATCCGTTGGGAACGAATATAGCCGTTTAGAAAAGACAAAACACGTGAAAACATGGCCAACGTTCGAAAATCAGATTTACAGAAAAACACAGAACGGTGCATTTAATCGATTATATTCTCATTTAATCGATTATTTTCCTTCAAAAATTTTCCAGAAAACGAAAACCCAGAAATTTAATCGATTATGTGCATTCCTTAATCGATTAAATTGCTCCTCAGCGATTTAATCGATTATGTCATAAATGTAATCGATTATATTTTAAAACATTTTCACAAACACCGCGTTTAATCGATTAATACACGAAACCTAATCGATTAAATACGTAAATTTTCGTAAAACGCTGAAATAACATAAAAAAAACAACAACAATACTTACCTGGATCCTTTCTAAGCTCATAAAAACTTACTTGAGATAAAAGATGTGGTAAATATGCCAACTCGTTGATGTTTATGCCTCCCTTCATAAACTTGATCACTTGCTATCTCATCACCAAAGAGGCCTTTTGGATATGGAACCAGCCTGCAATATAAATAAGAAAAATTCTGGTTCCCTAAAATCACTTATTAGGGTCCTCACGGGTTAGAAACAGATTTTCCTTTGGGAACCCATTTATATTTCCCATTAGGAACACTAAAACGTTTAATATTGCATCTATTAACAGAATGACCTTTATGCATACAATAAAAACATGTAGGAACATTTGTTCTTGTTGAGAAATATGCATTTTTATAAAACTTCTTTGTAGAAACGTTTTGTTTAAAGGAATTAGAATTTTCAAAAACCTTATTTGAATTAGACGATTCTCCTTTCACAAAAACAGTTTTAGTAGGTTTATGATTATACCTGAAATTATAACCAAGACCTGTTTTTTCATATAAACCTTTTTGCACTTTCAAAACATTGTTTAAATTATTATTGCCCATCGTGATTTTTGAAAGAGATGTTTCAAGATAAGAAACTTTGTTAGCAAGTTCATTACAATTTTCATAAGCAGAATTTTTGTTTTGCATTTGCAAGGGATTTTTGCCTTTTCCAAATCATCTTTCAAAACCTTTTTCTCTTCTTCCAAATCAATAATTTTCTTTTCAAGAACCTTAAAATCATTTTTCAATTTGTTATGAGCCGAAAAAAGCTTTTCAGATTTTTTACAAAGATTGAGAAATTCTTCAAGCAATTCATCATAATTATTAGGGAGATCAGAATCGCTTACCTTGCTACATGTGGATTCGGCATCATCATCATCATCATCTGCCATAAGACAGATATTGGCTTCTTCCTCTGATTCACTTGCACTAGAAGAACTCACGTCATTATCTTCCCACGCGATGTATGCCTTCTTTTTCTTTTTGTCAAAAGGCTTCTTGTATTTCTTTGCCTTTTCCTCATCCTTCTTGATGTTGGGGCAATCCGACTTCAAGTGTCCCCTTTTTCCACAACCATAGCATTTAAAATTATCAAGAGAATTTAGGTTTTCAGTTTTCTTACCTTTCTTGTAATTCCCTTTGTTCTTGTTCTTGATGAACTTTTTGTACTTTTTGACAAACAAGCTTATGTCACTGCATTCAAGATCATCATCCGTGTCACTACTCTCATCTTTGTGGGATTCCGCTTTAAGAGCAACACCTTTTCTTTTGACTTCTTCTTCTTCTCCTTTGAAGTGTCCAAGTTCCATTTCATGTTCTCTCGAGTTTCCGAAAAGAGTTGTCATGTTCATGTTTGATGAGTTCTTTGATTCCGTGATGGCCGTCACTTTAGGTTGCCAAGTCCTGTCCAAAGATTTCAAAATTTTGACATTTAATTCTTCGATGATCGAATTTCTTACCTAATGCCTTGAGATGATTTACGATGTGAGTAAATCTCTTTTATACGTCGCATATGGTTTCTCCTTTGCTCATACTGAACATTTCATATTCCTGAATCAAGGTGTTCTTCCTTGATCGTTTCACTTCTTCCGTTCCTTCATGTGTGACTTCTAGAGTGTCCCACATCTCCTTTGCGATTGTGCAATCCGATAACTCGTAAAACTCATCAATGGTTAAGGCGGATGCTATCATGTTACACGCCACTTATGTCGCATTGATTACTGGTTGTATTCGTCCTTGCTCCAATTTGCTTTCTTCTTAGGTACCTGCGCTTCTTCAACAACAACCATAGGAATAAATGGACCATTTACAACAGCATCCCAAACGCCTTGATCATTAGACCTTAGAAAAATTTTCCATCCTCTTTTTCCAAAAGGATAGTTTTCACTGTAAAAAGTGGTGGTCTATGAATAGATGCACCTTCGACAAAAGTTTGATTTTTGTGCGCCATAAGGATCTTGTTTTTGAATAACTTTCAAAAACCAGCTCTGAGGCCAATTGTTAAATAAAGACGCAGTGTAAAAACCAAGAGGGGGTGAATTGGGTTTTTAAAGAAATTTTCTCTTTTAAATAAATTTTCAGGTTTTGAAAAACTTTCAAAAACTTGGATGTGAATTTTTCCAATCCTTTGATTAACAGAGTTGGGATTAGCAATTGTAATAATGATCCACAATTAAGAGATAAAGAGAAAGAGAAAGAACACAGAGATTTATACTGGTTCGGATTAAGCCAATCCTACATCCAGTTCCCAACCACCACAAATCCGTGATGATTTTCCCCACTATCTTTAATTGAAATTACAAACACCAATTCATGCAATAACAAATAAAGATAAGCGGAAACACCTCCTCGGACACACTAAGGATGAAACACTTCCCGCAGACACCGAGGATGAAACACCTCCCGGACACACCGAGGATGAAACCCACCTCTCTTGACACACAAGAGATGAAACACCTCCCTTAGAAGCAGATCCAAGGGATGAATTTTCCCTTTACAAAAAGCAGTAAAAGAATACACCTGAAATGTGTCTGAATAGAAAGCTTAAGCACAATGATCACCACTTCCAAAGACTTGATCAAAGCGAAGAGAGCGAGGAAGCGGTTTTGAAAAAGCTAAAGCGCGAAACACTTTGAATATTTTGTGTTTGTTCGGATGTGTTAAACCTAAGACATTCTCTTTCATTTTATAATTCGAAAATGCTCCAAAGTTTCCATTCTTGGTTGATTTAGAATTAATTTCATAAAAGCGACTCATTTAATCGATTATATTAAAAGCTTAATCGATTATATCATGTTTAAAAACTGGAAAACAAATATCGTCTGATTTAATCGATTAGATTAAGGCCATAATCGATTATATTAACCCAGAATCAATATAATCGATTATCAAAGACACTTAATCGATTATATTGCTCGTTAAACATTTTTTATTCAAATTTTAAGTTAAATAATCGATTATCTACGTATGGTAATCGATTAAAAGCGTAGAAAAACGTTTTTGCGAGAAAACACCTTGCTCTCTTGTTTGGGAAGGTCTTGAATGGGATTTATGACTTACTCTTTTTATCCTACACCCAAAACAGAACCTTCTACCTTTGATCCTTCAGCTCTTGAGAAAATCTTCATCAATCTTCTCTTTTGAAAGCTTTGAAAGCTCTTTATGCCTTTCCTTTCTTATCAAGCAATCTTCCTTTGTGAGATGGCACAAGTCTTTAATGTTGATTGAAACTTCCTAAAAACTTCATGAAAACTTCATCATCAAAACTGTAGGTGTCCATAAAACTCTGGACTTGAAATATGCCAACAGTAAAAGGGTTGAACATTAATGAAATAGAGAGCATTGTTACATAGCCTAGAGCTTCTGTTGTGTTCTTGGGTGTTCTTCCCCCTCTTGGAGTCTTATCTTGAGCCTTGGCTCAAGTGGCGGCTAACACCACTCATCTTGGGTTGGACCATCCCCCAAGTGGCGTGTAGCACTCCACTCCCCTCCCCTTCTCTCAATCTCTTCCTCCATTATTGTTTCATGTTCTTTACTTTCATGCTCTTTAATTTCCTGCACTTTACTTTCATGTCATTTACTCTTATGTCTTTATGATTCAAGCCTTGTCTTAAATTGTGTTGGCTGGTTTTTATATTTTGTCATTCTCTTCTCCTCTTGAGCTCCTTGTGAAGTGAACCTTCACACTTAGATAACCTCCGGGATTATCTTCGTGTCCAGTGGGAATCTTCCTTGAGGCTTTCCTTCTAAGTGACATTCCATCAAACACCTTATATGCTAAATATTAAAATGAACCTTTATCATTTGGTAATCAGAGCTTTGGTTTAATTTTCATGCTCACAAGGTGTTTGTCTTCTTGTTTCATCCATATTTTTATTGGTAGCTTGTGCAAATCATGAATCCATGACAAAATCTATCCAAAACTGGTTCCATAGCTAATTTTCGTCAAAAAAAATCTGCACCTAATTCTGGAATTGGTGCTTGCTGTTTTTTAGTTTTAGATGCTTAATTTTCATGCCAAAATGATCCACCATGAAGTATGTTGAGTGTGTGCATGAATACTAGTCATAGAACTCAAGTTTGGACTAGTTTTTGTGTGAAAGCTACATATTTGATGATATGCTTGAGTCAAGTTTAGAGTCTTTTTGTGTTGCTTTCCCTTTGCTTGAGTCACATGTCATATAATTTTTCCCTTTGAGTTTTCTTATCCTTGTTTCCAATACTTGAACATGCTTGATAAAATGTTTAGCTAAAATTGCATGTAACCTTAATTGATTGGTTGAACCTAAACATAGGAACTAAGTGTTTCATAATCATCTACAATCATTGCAAGTGTGTATGTTAAGTCTAGAATCAATTAAAGAACATTGAGAAGAGCTAAAAATCATCAAGGTCATGAGATATATATATGCTATTTTGAAAAGAAAATTGCAAGAAAAAAAAAGTGACCAAGTGCATGATTCTAGAATTTAACTACATGGTTGTATGCTTAAAGATGAGTATGACAAATTAGTACCATCATTTGTAGGATCCTAATCTTCTTGTTATGTGTGGTTTGATGGAAAATTTTTCTGCATGTTCTAAGTGTTTCCATTGAGTTTTCTTTCAAGCTTTTCTCCTTTATAATCTCTTGTTAAGTTGATTGTATTTTCCTTAGTGTGCCTCTTTCTTGTTTTGAACTTTTTTTGCTTTGTCTTTCAGAAATTCTATAAGTTTTGTCTTTGAAGTTTTCTTTCTTGTTTCTTGAGTGTGGTGGCCGAACATCCTTCATTTGAGTCCACTCAAGATTAAAAGTTCACCATTAAGGGTTGGAACACTCTTGGTTCACAAGAGAGTTGAGTGAATCCCACCTTCAAGCTTGGAGAGCTAGCCAAAACACTTTGAGGGTTGTAATTTTTTTGTTTTGCTAACCTTTTAAAATTCTTGCTTGTATTATGTTCTTTGTGGAATAGGTAATCATGTTTGCCACTTCCTCACCAATCTCCCCTAATGAAGCCAAAAGAGAGAGTGCTCTCTTAGAAAACCAATTAAGAGTCCAAAGTGAGTTACCCTTAGTAGAACTAATGAGAGAGATGAAACTTTCAAGAAAAGAGAGTGAGAGCTACATGAGGGAAACCATTGCAAGGCTTGAGAGAGAGGGGAGAGAAGAGAGAGCCGAAAGAGAAAGAGAGAGGGAAAGAGAAGAGAGAGCTGAGAGAGAAAGGGAGAGAAGAAGAACACACTCCCCATCAAGCCACAATGAAGAAGATGAAAGGTACTATGGAGGAAGGAGAAGAGCTAGGCGCAATACTCCTCAACACAAGCCCAACTATTCTCACATCAAGATCCCAAAAATCTATGGAGACAACAATCCGAACGTCTACTTGGAATGGGAGGCTAAAGTGGATCAAATTATGAATGTGAACCCTCTCGAGGGGCATGAGCAAGTTTATGTAATAGTTGTAGAGTTTGAGGGATATGCCATGACTTGGTGGCATAAAACTTGTATGGACTATAACTAAGGGCCATTCGCGGCCTCTTGGATGGACATTAAGTATTTAATGCGTGCTAGATTTGTTCCTTCCTACTATAGGAGGGAAATCCTTTTGAAGCTCCAACGACTTCAACAAGGAAATATGTGTGTGGATGATTATTATAAACTGCTCGAATCTCTGTTGCTTAAGGCCGACTTGAATGAAGAAACAAATGAGGCCAAGGTAGCTAGGTTTGTGAGTGGGTTAAGGAGGGATATTCAGGACTTGGTAGAATTATATGAATACTCCTCAATTGAGAATGTTTTGCGCTTGGCCCTTAAAATTGAAACACAATTGAAAAGAAAAGAGGGCCCAAGGAGGAGTAATTCACATAATGACTACTATAGTTCTTCTTGGAAGGATAGAAGCAAAGAAAAACATGATAGGAAGCCTTCCAAATCCCACCATGACTCCACTCCTAGGGACCAAACGGCTAGGGACACTCCTAACTCCTCCTCCCACCCCCAAAGGTCAAGTTCAATTAAATGTTTTAAATGTTTGGGGTATGAGCACATTGCTTCTAATTGCCCAACCAAGAGAACCATGACCCTGCGGGAGAATGGAGAAGTTGAGAGTGAACATTCTTCTCCCCCTTCCCCTTCAAGAGAGAACTCCTCCCACTCTTCCTCTAGTGATGAAGAGGTTAAGCCTTGTGAGGGAGATTTGTTGATAGTGAGGCGCATGTTGGGACAAGTTCAAAAGGAACTTGATAACTCCCAAAGAAAAAATATTTTCCACACCAGGTGCCTCATTAACAACAGCCTTTGCTCACTCATCATCGATGGAGGAAGTTGTGTCAATGTGGCTAGCACAAGGGTGGTAGACAAACTTAGTTTACGTACCATTCCTCATGCCAAGCTCTACAAGCTCTCATGGCTTAGTGAGGAGGGTGAGATTGAGGTGAATAAACAAGTCCTTGTTAACTTCTCAATAGGGACTTATGAGGATGAGGTACTTTGTGATGTTGTACCTATGGAAGCAACCCACATCCTTCTAGGTAGGCCATGGCAATTTGATAAACAAACCTTCCATGATGGTCTTACCAACAAATTTTCTTTTAACTTCCATGGTAAGAAGATCACATTAGCACCCCTCTCCCCTCAAGAAGTTAGTGAGGACCAAAGGAAAATGAAAAAAAAAGAGAAAAGAAGAAAAGAAGGAAAAAGAAAAAGCAAGCAAGGAGGCCAAGGAGAAGGGCATCATGATCTCCCACAAGGGAGTTAAGAAGGTAATGTTTGCCAATAAACCCATGTATGTAGCTTACCCTACCTTAGGGTCATCTCCATCTTTTCATGAACCCTGAAGTTGTTATAGGGGATTGGAATTAGTCTTGGATGACTTCAAAGATGTTTTTCAAGAGCCTCCTAAGGGGTTACCACCTCTAAGAAGAATTGAACACCAAATTGATTTCATTCCGAGGTCATCCTTGCCTAATAGGCCAGCCTATAGAACTAACCCTGAGGAATCTAAGGAGATTCAAAAGCAAGTAGAGGAATTAATGGATAAAGGGTGGGTGCAAAATAGCATGAGTCCATGTGCTATGCCAGTGATTCTTGTCCCCAAAAAGGATGGGAGTTGGCGCATGTGCATAGATTGTAGGGCTATAAACAACATAACCATCAAGTATAGGCACCCTATCCCAAGACTTGATGACTTGCTAGATAAGCTGCATGGTGCCACCATATTTTGTAAGATTGACTTGAAGAGTGGTTATAATCAAATAAGAATCAAAGAAGGAGATGAATGGAAAACCGCCTTTAAGACAAAGCTTGGATTATATGAGTGGTTGGTCATGCCCTTTGGGATAACTAATGCACCAAGTACCTTCATGCGGCTAATGCATCATGTGCTTAGGCCCTTTATAGGCAAGTTTGTTGTGGTTTATTTTGATGATATTTTAATATATAGTTTGTCTATAGAAGAGCACATGCATCATGTGAGAAGGGTGCTTGAGACCCTTAGGCAGGAGACTTTGTATGCTAATAGAGAGAAGTGCATTTTTGGCATGGATCATGTAGTCTTCCTAGGGTTTGTGGTGAGCTCCAATGGAGTTCAAGTAGATGAAGAAAAAGTGGCGGCTATTAGGGATTGGCCAACCCCTAGGAATGTGAGTGAGGTGAGGAGTTTTTATGGGTTGGCTAGTTTCTATAGGAGGTTTGTAAAAGACTTTAGCACCATAGCTGCCCCCTTAAGTGAAATAGTGAAGAAGGATGTGGGCTTCAAATGGGGCATTGATCAAGCAAAGGCCTTTGCTAGTTTGAAAGAAAAGTTTATCAACGCACCACTTTTAGCACTACCCAACTTCACCAAGTCATTTGAGGTTGAGTGTGAT
This sequence comes from Lablab purpureus, assembly GCA_030347555.1. Taxonomy (NCBI): domain Eukaryota; kingdom Viridiplantae; phylum Streptophyta; class Magnoliopsida; order Fabales; family Fabaceae; genus Lablab; species Lablab purpureus. The sequence continues at coordinate 4,520,446 of CM059254.1, forward strand.
GCCTCTAATATAGGTGTTGGGGCTGTCTTACTTCAAGAAGGCCACCCCATAGCCTACTTTAGTGAGAAGCTTAAGGGTAGTCATCTCAATTACTCCACCTATGACAAGGAGTTGTATGCCCTTGTGAGAGCTTTGCAAACTTGGCAACATTATCTTCTTTCAAAGGAATTTGTGATCCATAGTGATCATGAGTCCCTTAAATTTTTGGAAGGCCAAAGCAAGAGACATGCTAGGTGGGTAGAATTCATAGAACAATTCCCTTATGTGATCAAACATAAGCAAGGGAAGAGTAACATAGTGGCGGATGCCTTATCTAGGCGCCACACTTTGCTCACTCTTCTTGAAACTAAATTTCTTAGTTTTGATCACATTAAGGAATTGTATTCTCATGATGGTGACTTCTCTATAGTCTACAGTGAATTCTCTAAAGGGGGTTACAAAGACTTCTACCTACACCAAGATTATCTTTTCAAGGGTAGAAGGCTTTGCATACCCAAGGGGTCCTTAAGAGCATCACTAGTGAAAGAGTCTCATGAGAGAGGTTTAATGGGACATTTTGGGGCTTCTAAGACTCTAGACATTTTGAATGAACATTTCTTTTGGCTACATATGAGAAAGCATGTAGAGAAACATTGTGAGAATTGCATCACATGTAAGAAGGCCAAGTCTAGAGCCCAACCCTATGGACTCTATACCCCTTTGCCTATCCCTACTTTGCCTTGGATAGACATATCCATGGATTTTGTACTTGGGCTTCCAAGGACAAAGAAGGGAAAGGATTCTATCTTTGTGGTAGTGGACCGTTTTTCAAAAATGGCTCATTTTATTCCATGCCACAAAGATGATGATGCATGCTTAGTTGCAAATCTCTTCTTTAAGGAAGTTGTTAGGTTGCATGGGTTGCCTAGGACCATTGTATCTAATAGAGATACAAAGTTCTTAAGCCACTTTTGGAGGACCTTATGGGGGAAAATTGGCACTAAACTCCTCTTTTCTACCACTTGCCACCCCCAAATTGATGGTCAAACTGAGGTGGTCAATAGAACTGTCTCAACTCTTGAGATGCATGATCTCCAAGAACCCTAGGGAGTGGGAAGATCTTCTTCCTCATGTAGAGTTTGCATACAATAGGGTGGTTCAGTCCACCACTTATCACTCTCCTTTTGAGGTTGTTTATGGGTTCAACCCCTTAACTCCTCTTGACCTCCTCCCTCTCCCAACTCATGAGGCTTGGACTAGCCAAGATGGGTTGGAAAGGTAAAAAATGATCCAAGACTTGCATTCTCAAGTCAAGGCTAGGATAGAGAGGAAGGTTGGTCAATACCAACAAAGTGCCAACAAGGGGATTGGTTATGGCTTCACTTGAGGAAGGAAAGGTTCCCTAATCAAAGGAAGTCCAAACTTAACCCTAGAGGTGATGAACCTTTCGAAGTTGTGCGCAAGATCAACAATAATGCATATGAGTTAGATTTACCTTCAGATTATAATGTTAGTAGCACTTTTAATGTTGGTGATCTTACTCCTTTTGATGCAGGTTTTGCAAATTCGTTGTCAAATTCTCTCCAAGAAGGGGAGGATGATGAGGCGCTGACCACAAATAAAGAAGAGGAGTGTCCAAGGAGGATTACTAGAAGCAAGATGAGAAGGGACACTTCCTCCTCTCCCCTTTTGTTTAGCCTTTTTAGCATTTCTATTAGTTGTTAAATATTTTCTAAACTCATGTTTTTTTTGGGTTTTGCAGGATTGCTTTTGACTCCCCTTTTTCTACAAGTAGAGCCTTGTTTGGAGCAAAGGAGCACTTGGGCTTGGGGCCCAAGTTTGGGACATCCAAGTGGGGGTGAAGAAGTCAATCTTGACCTTCTAGAACCCTTGGAAAATGTCCTCTCATCATCCCAATCATTGGCCACCAAGAGTGGAATATGCTTAGGAATCTTTTCCAATGTAATTCCCTCTAAGTCCCCACCCCAACTCTATATAAGGAGGCCTCTCATTCTTGTAAAAGGGTTGAACATTAATGAAATAGAGAGCATTGTTGCATAGCCTAGAGCTTCTGTTGTGTTCTTGGGTGTTCTTCCCCCTCTTAGAGTTTTATCTTTAGCCTTGGCTCAAGTGGCGGCTAACACCACTCATCTTGGGTTGGACCATCCCCCAAGTGGCATGTAGCACTCCACTCCCCTCCCCTTCTCTCAATCTCTTCCTCCATTATTGTTTCATGTTCTTTACTTTCATGCTCTTTAATTTCCTACACTTTACTTTCATGTCATTTACTCTTATGTCTTTATGATTCAAGCCTTGTCTTAAACTGTGTTGGCTGGTTTTTATATTTTGTCAATCTCTTCTCCTCTTGAGCTCCTTGTGAAGTGAACCTTCACACTTAGATAACCTCCGGGATTATCTTCGTGTCCAGTGGGAATCTTTCTTGAGGCTTTCCTTCTAAGTGACATTCCATCAAACACCTTATATGCTAAATATTAAAATGAACCTTTATCAACTAGTTGGTTCTTAAAACACTTTTAATAGTGCACATACTATCATAAACACACATTCATGCATGTAAATTATGTAGGTCAAGTTAAGTTAACATACAACAAGTGAGACTAGATTCGTTGCCTCCGTGAATGAGTCCATTCTTTATTATTTGGTAATTGAAAATTTTATATTCCAGTGAGCAGTTTTGAAGATTGTCAGATGTGCCAAACATTCTATTCATTTATTAAGCATTGTTTTGGTCCTTCATTAGAGTTTATCATAAAGCTATTGCTTCAGTTTGATCACCACCATGTCTCGCTTGAGAATGATCCACAATATCACGCTTTAAAAAATCATGTGCTGTATTATGTAAAAATTTCAATAATATGACAACTATAATACAATAAAGGTTTCACTTTAAAAGTGGAAAGACTTATTGCTAATTTTAACTCTTTATTTTATTTTAAATGAATAATTTAGATTAATTAAATAATTTTTAATATATTATTAACATCGTTATAAAAAAGAGTAATATAATTTTCTTTTACTGATTAATTGATTGGTAGAAAGATATATAATACTATAAAAAATATAAAAAAACTTATCTTAGTTACAAAATATATATATGTTTTAATTGATTATTTGTGATTAAATATAAAAAAAAATTGATATAATGGTGTAAATTTATTAAAGTTATTAATGTTTGTATTATTTGTTTATATTTTATATAACTTTTTAATAATATAATATTTTATTAATATAAATTTTATTTTTTAAAATTAATTAACTTTTATAGATAATTATATAACAAATAATAAAATGTACATTTTTGTACAATTAACTTTTTTAAATGCAATTTACTTTAAATAATATAATTATATTTAAATATTTATTTACAATATCACAAATATATTTAAATATTTATTTAAAATATATTATCAATCAAAATATAAAAGTAAATTTTTTCAGTTACTATGTAAGAGTAGGTAAATCGATACTCTTTTAATTATATTTATCATCTTTTGTTATTATAAAATATAGTCATAATAAGAAATAATGAAATTTGAATATGTTCAAGATTTCATTTAAGGAAAGCGAAACCTTACCAGTTTACTTTCGTCTCTTCTACTTTGTTCCCTAGTTTGGTAGGTAAAAGATGAGACAACCCATTTTTTTAATTTAAAATAAAGTAAAATAATTTAAAAATTTAATTTTGTGTATTATATTATTTGAGGAATAAGAAATAATAATTTTAATTTATCTAATTAAAGACATTAATTTATTAATTTGAAATCCTAAAAAATATTTATATGATTAAATATGGTTTTAAATTATATATATTAAAATAAATAATATTTTCTTAAAAAATAAAATAAAATACAAAATTAAAAAAAAAGTGGCAGGTTGACTCTCTTACTCGCCAACTCATCTTTCGGCGGGCCAGACCAAGAATTTCAACCCGCATGGTGGTGGCAAACCAACCTGGCTCGTTCTAATTTTGGCGAGCCACCGACAAACCGAGTCAAAACGGGTTGGAATGACCTGTTTTGCCACCTCTAACTTTAGGGGAGATTCCTTCGGTACTCCCATACTTTCAAGAGACATCTTATATATTAGGTGAATTATCAAAAATGTCTTTTATCCTATTTCACTAAAGTATCTCTTTCTCTTTACTATTGACTTCTATATTTCATTCTTACCCTACTTCCTTCTCCTTTGTTGGTTGCTTGTGCTTGGTTCTTCGTTATTGATTCTAATGCTCTGAGAAGGTGACTTGAGGTTGGGCATCATCATCCAGGGTATTGTCATTGCAGCATTTCTGGTCCATTAGACAGTATTTCCAGTCTCTTGTTTTCGTTATGAGTTTGGAATTATATAATATAAAAAGTATTTTTTGACTTTCAAATTGTAAAATCCAAAAGAGTGTTCCTTATATGTAGTCTGAAATCTATAATCTAAAAAGAAATCCTAAATCATAACAATAACTTCTGTATTGTACAATTTAAAATAAACTTTTGTTTTTGAATTATACAATCCAATAAGTGTCAGTAACCTCCATATTCTTGATTTTGTAATTCATTTGGATAAGAGGAAATTTTTTATTTGATAAGGAGAAAATTGTTGATAATTGAAGTATAAATTTGAGTGGTACATTGTATCAAAATGGAAAAATTGAGGTAAAGATAACTATAAATTTATTACTTTAAAATTTTAAATCCAAGATAGGTATTTATTTTCTTATATGAATTGATTTGAGTTTTATTATTTGTATAACATAATGATATGTAGACAAGTTTTTTTTTTCTACAAAAAACCTCTCAACTAGTCCAGATTAAATAAGTATTTTTATTAAATAAAAAATAAATTAATTAGAGCTTTTGTTTAAATACAACAAGTGAACAATTATGTTTTATATAATATAACATAAGAATTTGAATATTTGCTTCTAGAAACTATAATTACATGCTTATTATTTTTAACTAAAGAAGGAATGAATATCAATCCTAAATGAAAAAAATAAATTCTTATTAACCAACTTACCAGTCTATCATGTTAAAAACTTTCAACCATCCATCTTTTTCAACCAACTTACTTATTATGGTTTCATAACTACCAATTTAATTTTTAAATTATTAGTTTTTTTCCTGTTTAGTTTCTTAACTATTAAAAGATAATTAAAGAACTTTTTAAAGTTATTTGTTATTCATGTTTTTAATCTAGGAATTTATACAAGGACACGGTGAGGGTGATTCCGTGATTCAGTACCTTTAAAAACTGTGTCAAATTATTTTTTAAACTTAAAAAAAATTATATTTGGGTGTGGATGAGAGGTGAGACTAGTGTGCGTTTGTTTTTTTTTTTTTTCTTTTAATCTCTTTGAAAGTTTCTAAAATATTACCTTGACACAATAGTTAGAATATAAAGATAATTTACTATAAGGATGTAATCCACGCATTAAATACTATTAAATTTATTAGTATATCGATTTTAGTTTCAAGCCACATAATAAGTGTTAGTTACATTTTTTTCAATCTTTTTTTTCTTAATCCTCATCCTGTGTTAAATGATTTTTAAAAATATATTTTCAGCAAGTGTACTGAATTAATGCAGCATTAATCAATTATTTAGTGCTATTGAGGTTACCAATTAAATTATAATAATTGATTCCGGTCTTTACTAAATCCAATTTCCATTTCTACCCGACGTGGGACTTTCCTAAATCCAATGTTTATGAAACTTTCCCCTCTTAGAAGGACTTCTTTCTTTCCTTATAAACATCTCCAATTTTCCCCTTCTACCCGATGTGGGACTTTACTAAATCCAATGTTTATGAAACTTTCTCCTCTTAGAAGGAGATTTTTATTTCCTTATAAATATCTCAAATTTTCCATTTCTACCTGATGTGGGCCTTTACTCACTACAATGTTTTTGAAACTTTCCCCTTTTAGAAGAAGTTCTTCCTTTCCTTATAAACAAGTAAGAGAATGCAGTGCATGAAACTTTCGGTAAATGAGAACAATATCTGTAACAATAACCGTGATCCATATCTTATAACAAAAAACTTCAGTTGAATTATTAATTTTGATGCAATACATAAGAAATTACTCTTCGACTTCTATACTGCAGAATCTATAATATGACGACAAGAGTTATGAATCTAAAATTACATGTAAAATAGATCCTGACAACGAAATTTGTACCAGAGAGACATTTCTACCACCTGCTCCCTTAAGCACTGGAACAATTATTTAGACCTAGTCTTCAATACATAATCCTCTAACTAGTGTTCTATCTCCTAGATAAAATAAATAGAACTATGTATTAATTAATATATTTTTTTCCTCCAAAGTGATAGCAGTTTTATCATGTTAAAACACTTTTAACAGTGCACATACGATCATAAACACACATTCATGCATGTAAATTATGTAGGTCAATAACAGACAACAAGTGAGACGAGTAGATAATAACTATCAACTCGTACATAGATTAGCCACCCTCCTCTTTAAATAAATTTTTTGGCTATTGTTTCCTCCGTGAATGAGTCCATTCTTTAATATTTCGTAATTGAAAATTTTATATTCCAGTGAGCAGTTTGTTGAAGATTGTCAGATGTGCGAAGCATTCTAGTCATTTATTAAGCATTGTTTTGGTCCTTCACTATAGTTTATCATAAAGCTCTTGCTTCAACTTGATCACCATGTCTGGTTTGAGAATATCCACAATATCACGCTTGAAAAATCATGTACTATTTAATGTAAAAATTTGAACAATATGACAACTGTAATACAATAAACGATTCACTTAGTCTAAAAGTGGAAAGACTTATTTCTAATTTTAATTTTTTATTTTATTTTAAATGAATAATTTAGACTAATTAAATAATTTTTGATAGATTATTAACATCTTTATAGAAAAGAGTAATATAAATATTTTTTACTGATTCATTGCCTGGTAGATAGATAGATAATACTATAAAAAAAATATAAAAAACTTATCTTAGTTATAAAATATATATACGTTTTAATTGATTATTTGTGATTAAATATAAAAAAAATGATCTAATGTTATAAATTTATTAAAGTTATTAATGTATTTATTATTTGTTTATATGTTATATAACTTTCTAATAATATATATTTTTATTAATATAAATTTCATTTTTTAAAATATTAATTAACTTTTATAGATAATTATATAATAAATAATAAAATGTATATTTTTGTACAATTAACTTTTTTAAATGCAATTTACTTTAAATAATATAATTATATTTAAATAATTGTTTACAATATCACAAATATATTTAAATATTTATTTAAAATATATTTTCAATCAAAATATAAATTTGTTTAATATTTCTTTAAAGGATCAAAATTATAATAGAAATATATTTAATTGTTTTTATTTATTTAAGAATATATTTATTTTTCTATTTATTCTAACAAAAAAATATAAAATATCATTATTTTTATCTATAATTTTTTAAAATAATTATTATATTTATAAAATAGTTAAATAAGATAACTATGTTTTATCATTTATTATATAATTATTTATAAAAAATTAATATTTTAAAATAATTAATTAAAACGTGTATATTTTATAAAAGAAGGGTAAGATTTTTTATAAAAAATAATTGTTTTAATTAAAATTTCATATGACGATTTTTATTATCTAAATAATTCTGAATCATTTATTTAAAATAAAATAAAAAATTAAAAGTAAAAGAAAATTTTTTCAGTTACTGTGAAAGAGTGGGTGAATCGACACTCTTTTAATTATATTTATTATCTTTTTGTTATTATAAAAAATAGTCATAATAAGAAATAATGAAATTTGAATATGTTCAAGATTTCAATTAAGGGAAGCAAAAACCTACCAGTTTATTTTGGTCTCTTCTGCTCTGTTCTCTTGTTTGGCAGGTAAAAGAAGAGACAACCCATTTTTTTAATTTAAAATAAAATAAAATAATTTAAAATTTTAATTTTGTGTATTATATTATTTGAGGGATAAGCAATAATCATTTTAATTTATATAATTAGAGACATTAATTTATTAATTAGAAATTCTAAAAAATATTTATATGATTAAGTATGATTTTAAATTATATATATTAAAATAAATAATATTTTCTTAAAAAATGAAATAAAATACAAAATTAAAAAAAAAAAGTGACAGGTTGAATCTCCTACTCGCCAACCCATCTTTTGGCGGGCCAGACCAAGAATTTCAACCCGCATGTGTTATCAAAGAGGCTCATGTCATCACTCTTTGAAGATAAGACGTTAAGTTTTGATGATTTCTCAAGTAAGCCAGATCAAGATCGAAGAAATGAAGATTTGAAGATTTGGAGCTCATATCGAAGACGTTAGTGTCGAATCATTCTGGAATAAGAGAAATCGAAGATAACAACATAGATCCAGCACTCTTTCACTCGTGATCTTTTTAAATGGGTAAAATTGTTTTTCTTAATCGATCGATTATGGTTATAACATGATCAATTTTGGATATAACATAATCGATGGTCTTAACACAATCGATTATGTCGTGTTTTTCAAACAACCTTTTTACATCGATTCGATTATATCTTTTTAAATATAACGTAATCGATTCGATAATGTCTTTTTGGAAATGTTTTTCTGAATACAACGTAGTCGATTCGATTATGTCTTTATGTATATATCGATTCGATTATGTCGTGCTGTCTAAAATTTTAAAACTCTCACAGAATCGATTATGGACATAACGTGATCGATTATGTGCAACAGTCTTTCAAAAATTATTTTGAAATACAAACTGACATTTAAAATTATGAACGTTTTCAATTATTATACAGATCTTACGTTTTAATATATTATAAATAGTTTTTAATATTGTGAACGTGTTTCTCAGATTTTAATTCCTATATAAAGAGGAAAATACACGTTGATAGATACAGAGCTAAACTCGAGTACAAAAATATTTGTTTACACTCTCTGTTCTACAACTTTTTTAAGTCACTTGTGAAAGGAGCTGACGGTCTGTGTCATTGTTTTGGATTCTCTCTTTCCAGGTGATACTGTTCCATTATTATTCGTATATCTGTAAACACCATAGTTGGTGTAGTGTTTCATCCCTTGTGAGTTTTCAAGGGAGGTGTTTTCATCTCTTGTGGGATTCAAGAGAGGTGTTCAGTCTTTAGATTTTCTTTTGCATGTTTCAATTGTAATATTGGTTGTAATTGAATTTTCTAAAGATAGTGATTGGGGAGTCATTCTCTAATTGAGGTGACTCGGAACTGGATGTAGGGTTGGCTATACCCGAACCAGTATAAATCTTTGTGTTCTTCTCTTCCCTTATCCTTTTACATTATTTACTGCTTTCGCTCCGTTAATTGAAATCGAAAAAGGATATACATCTTACATAGCATCAATTCACCCCCCCTCTTGATGCCATTTGTCTAACAAGTGGTATCAAAGCTGGTTTTGATAAGTTATTTCTAAAAGATCCTTAAGATGTCTATGCAGAATCAGGTTTACAGGGAAGGTGCATCGATCAACAGGCCACCACTCTTTGAAGGTGACAATTACCCCTTTTGGAAGGCAAGAATGGAGATATTCCTACAAACTCTCGATTATGGAGTATGGGATGCTGTTCTAAATGGTCCCTACATACCAATGGTGATGCTTGCTGAAGGATCCACACCAAAGGCGTTTCATCAATGGACTCCAGATGAAAACAAATGAGCACAATATGATGTAAGAGCTCGTAACGCTATTGTTTCTGCTGTTACACGTGATGAATTTTACAGGATATCAAGATGTAAAACGGCAAAAAAGATGTGGGAAACATTGGAGGTGACACATGAAGGAACGGACGAAGTGAAACGAGCAAGGAAGAACACCCTCGTCCAAGAATACGAGTTGCTGGCCATAGGACAAAATGAAAGCATCAGTGATTTCCAGACGCGGTTCACTCATATCGTAAATCACCTAGAAGCACTGGGAAAAAGCTTTGTGAATGAGGAGCTGAACACCAAAATTCTCAAGTCTCTCGATAGAAATTGGCAACCAAAAGTCACCGCAATATCAGAATCTAAAGATTTGACAAAGATGAACGTAGCAACTCTGTTTGGAAAGTTGAGAGAACATGAGATGGAGCTTCAAAGACTAAAGAATGGAGAAGAAACCATTAAAGTAAAAAACATTGCGCTCAAAGCTGAAAAATCGACAGAAGACAATGAAGGTGAGTTTTCTGATAATGATATTTCTTTAATGGTAAAATGATTTTCCAGGTTTATGAAGAACAGGAAAAAGGGCCGAACAACAAAGAAAGAAAAAGACCCAGCAATAAACTATAAATGCTATGGATGCAATCGACTCGGTCATATAAAGTCAGAATGTCCCTATGCCAAAAAAGGAAGATAAAGAAAAGGAGAAAAAGAAAGCAAAGAAGCCCTTCAAACCAAATAAAAAGAAGGCATATATTGCATGGGAAGACAATGACTCGACAACCTCTGAAAGCTCAATAGATGACAATGATGAAGAAGAAGAGGCTAACTTGTGTTTAATGGCAAATAGTGAAGATGAAGCCACCTCAAAGGTAAGCTCCACAAACTCTGATGATGAATATGATGAATTACATGTGGAGTATCAAAATCTGTACATCAATTTCAATAAATTGGTTAAAAAACATTCCGCATTGAAACAAAATTTTCACGCTTTAGAAAATAAATTAAGTGATGTGGAAAAGGAAAATGAAGGTTTGAAAAAGGATTTGGAAAAATTTAAATCGATCTCGAAAAATAAAGAAGTTATAAAACCTTGTGAAAATTGTAAACACAATTTCGATAATATGCTAAGTATACAAAGAGGGAGCTCTAGCAAGGCTGGACTTGGTTACACTCCCAAGAAAAGTCTAGAACCCCATAAAACCATCTTTGTAAAAGAATCGAAAGAAACAAATTTTCGAGATAAACAACATTTTCAAAGAAATTCTTTTAAATATCCTCCTCAAAGATTAAGTTGTTTTTATTGCATGAAAGTTGGTCATTCATCGAATAAATGTTTTGTAAAACATGTTAGAATACCTAGTGGCAGATTTAAATGGATTCCTAAAAATCACAGATATAAAAACTGCTCGCAATAAACCTTTTTCGCTCGCATTTAATCGATTATGACATTTTCGATTATGGCATAAATCGATTATGACGTTTTCGATTATGGTATAAATCGTTTATGACGTCTTCGATTATTGCATAAATCGATTAAATGACATTAGTTTTTATTTTTTTTAATAAAGGTATGAGAAAGTTTGTTTCTACTAACTACTAAGGACCCAAAACTAAAAAGGGTACCTTAATTATTATATTTGTGATGCAATTAATCTACAAGCACAAGAAATCGGTTTGGTTTCTTGACAGTGGATGTTCAAGACACATGACCGGTGATAAAGCAAAATTTCAAAGCTTCATAAAGAAAAGTCAAGGCTATGTTACATATGGTGACAACAACAGAGGAAAAATTCTTGGGTCAGGAACAATCAGGATTAATGATGACTTCATGATTCAAGAAGTATTGCTTGTAGAAGGATTAAAGCACAATCTTTTAAGCATAAGCCAATTCTGTGATAAGGGACTCAAGATTATCTTTGAATCAAAGTCATGCAACATAGTCAAGGAGGAATCAAATGAGATTGTCCTAACAGGTACGAGACTTAATAATATTTATATTACTGATCTTGGCATTACAACCTCTAGAACCATCTCCTGTCTTGTAACTAAGGAAAAGGATCCTTGGTTATGGCATAGGAGAGCTGCACACATTCATATGCATCATTTGAGTAGATTAATTTCTAAAGATTTAGTAATCGGTCTTCCAAAATTAAAGTTTGAAAAGATAGAATTTGTGTTGCATGTCAAAAAGGAAAGCAAACCAAAAATTCTTTTAAAAATAAGAAAATCCTTTCTACTTCAAAACCATTAGAGCTTTTACATATGGATTTATTTGGTCCTTCAAGAACAAGAAGCTTAGGTGGTAATTACTATGCTTTAGTAATAGTAGATGATTTTTCTAGATTCACTTGGACTTTCTTTTTAGTAACTAAAAATAATGCTTTCATCTCTTTTAAAAAATTTGTCAAGGCTATTCAAAATGAAAAAGACCTAAAAATAAAGTTTTTACGAAGTGATCATGGTGGGGAATTTCAAAATGATTTATTTGAAACCTTTTGTGAAGAACTAGGAATTTCACATAATTTCTCTTGTCCAAGAATCCCTCAACAAAATGGAGTAGTCGAAAGAAAGAACAGGTCTTTGATAGAATTAGCTAGAACTATGTTAAATGAAAATAATCTTCCAAAATACTTTTGGGCAGATGCAGTGTCTACTGCATGTTATGTACTGAATAGAACTTTAATAAGACCTATTTTGAAACTAACTCCTTATGAGCTTTTTAAAGGTAGAAAACCAAACATTTCTCATCTCAAAGTTTTTGGTTGCAAATGTTTTGTATTAAATAATGGAAAGAATAACCTTGGCAAATTCGATTCAAAAGTAGATGAAGCAATATTTTTAGGATACTCTTTAACTAGTAAAGCATATAGAATATACAATAAGAGAACATTACATGTAGAAGAATCTATTCATATAACGTTTGATGAATTTTTGGACCTCGAGGAAAACCCTCTTGAGTCGAGAAAGAAATCGATAGATATAGAAGAAGAACAGGGTGCTATCGAAAAAGATCAACCACAAGATGAAAGTATCGAGGAACTTAGAAAAAGTCTAGAAGATTTGAACCTCAATGAACCTACATATGTTCAAGATCTTCCCAAGGAATGGAGAACACCGAGAGGACTATCTTTGGAGAATGTTATTGGAAATGTTGATCGAAGAGTTACAACGAGAAGTCAAATGAATAACTTCTACATGAATGTAGCTTTTGTCTCACAAGTAGAACCCAAAAGCATCGAAGAAGCCTTACAAGATGAATATTGGATTCAATCCATGCAAGAGGAATTAAATCAATTCAAAAGGATTGAAGTGTGGGATCTAGTTCCAAGGAATAATTCTATGCAAGTAATTGGAGCAAAATGGATATTCAGGAACAAGTTAGATGAAAACGGAAATATAACCAAGAACAAGGCAAGACTAGTAGCGAAAGGATATAGTCAAGAAGAAGGAATCGACTATGATGAAACCTATGCCCCAGTTGCAAGACTCGAGGCAATAACAATCCTGCTAGCTTACGCAGCAATTATGAAGTTTAAGTTATATCAAATGGATGTAAAAAGTTCTTTTCTAAATGGGTATATCAAAGAAGAAGTATATGTCTGTCAACCCCCTGGCTTTGAAGACTATCAACATCCAAATCATGTCTACAAGCTAAAGAAGGCACTCTATGGACTTCAACAAGCACCCAGATCTTGGTATGAAAGACTGAGTAGTTTCCTGGTAAGCCATAATTATCGAAGAGGTAAAGTAGATACAACCTTGTTTATAAAAGAATTGAAGAAAAATATCATTATAGTTCAAATTTATGTTGATGACATTATATTTGGATCGACTAACAATGATCTTTGCCAAGAGTTTGCTAAGATTATGCAGGGTGAGTTCGAGATGTCGATGATGGGTGAGCTGACATTTTTTCTTGGTCTACAAATAAAACAAAACACCAAAGGCATCTTTATCTCACAAACAAAATACTGCTCAGAACTCTTAAAGAAATTTGAATTGGAAAATGCAAAGGAAGCAGCTACTCCGATGGCAACATCTTGTTATTTAGATCAAGATGAAAAAGGTAAGATGGTGGATCAAACCAAATACAGAGGTATGATCGGTTCCTTACTTTATCTTACAGCAAGTAGACCAGATATTATGCATAGTGTGTGTGTTTGTGCTAGATTTCAATCTAATCCTAAGGAATCACACCTAATTGCTGTAAAGAGAATAATTAAATACCTAAAATGAACAAAATCTTTAGGTCTTTGGTACCCCTCAGGAGCTTCACCTAGCCTTATAGGATATTCAGATTCAGATTATGGAGGTTGTAAACTGGACAGGAAAAGTACAAGTGGTACATGTCATCTACTTGGATGTTCACTTGTTTCTTGGAACTCCAAGAAACAGGCTTGTGTTGCTCTATCCACAACTGAAGCTGAATATATAGCTGCCAGAAGTTGTTGTGCACAGATTTTATGGATAAAACATCAGCTAGAAGATTATAACATTTTCTTAGATCACATCCCTCTTAAGTGTGATAGTACTAGTGCAATTAATTTAACTAGAAATCCTATAATGCACTCTAGAACTAAACACATAGAAATTAGGCATCATTTTATTAGAGATCATATATTAAAAGGAGTTTGCCTAATTGAATATATCGATACAAAACATCAGTTAGCTGATATTTTTACCAAACCTTTGCCTAGAGATAGGTTCTATGAATTGCGTATAGCCTTAGGAATTTTGGATGGTAATTCGATTTGAAATTTAAGTTTTCGTGTGTGAAAATCGATAACATAATATTAATCGTCATTATATTCTTAATCGATTTGTCTCTATGTATGTTTTTCTTATGATTATCAATAAAAAGGGGGAGTATAATTTTGTTATTTGGAGAAATTATTTGATTAAGGGGCAGTACGGAATTAATTACCTAAAATAGGGGGAGTACGAAATTTATTATGTTTTACACTAATAACTCAGTACTAATCTTGAGCTGACTACAAAGTCAAGCAATTTCTTCTTAAATAGGTGTTTTCTTGATCATCATCAAAAAGGGGGAGAATGTTATCAAAGAGGCTCATGTCATCACTCTTTGAAGATAAGATGTTAAGTTTTGATGATTTCTCAAGTAAGCCAAATCAAGATCGAAGAAATGAAGATTTGAAGATTTGGAGCTCATATCGAAGACGTTAGTGTCGAATCATTCTGGAATAAGAGAAATCGAAGATAACAACATAGATCCAGCACTCTTTCACTCGTGATCTTTTTAAATGGGTAAAACTGTTTTTCTTAATCGATCGATTATGGTTATAACGTGATCGATTTTGGATATAACATAATCGATGGTCTTAACACAATTGATTATGTCGTGTTTTTCAAACAACCTTTTTACATCGATTCGATTCTATCTTTTTAAATATAATGTAATCGATTCGATAATGTCTTTTTGGAAATGTTTTTCTGAAAACAACGTAGTCGATTCAATTATGTCTTTATGTATATATCGATTCGATTATGTCGTGCTGTCTAATATTTTAAAACTCTCACAGAATCGATTATGGACATAACGTGATCGATTATGTGCAACAGTCTTCCAAAAATTATTTTGAAATACAAACTGGCATTTAAAATTGTGAACGTTTTCAATTATTATACAAATCTTACGTTTTCATATATTATAAATAGTTTTTAATATTGTGAACGTGTTTCTCAGATTTTAATTCCTATATAAAGAGGAAAATACACGTTGATAGATACAGAGCTAAACTTGAGCACAAAAATATTTGTTTACACTCTCTGTTCTACAACATTTTTAAGTCACTTGTGAAAGGAGCTGACGGTCTGTGTCATTGTTTTGGATTTTCTCTTTCCAGGTGATACTGTTCCATTATTATTCGTATATCTGTAAACACCATAGTTGGTGTAGTGTTTCATCCCTTGTGAGTTTTCAAGGGAGGTGTTTTCATCTCTTGTGGGATTCAAGAGAGGTGTTCAGTCTTTAGATTTTCTTTTGCATGTTTCAATTGTACTATTGGTTGTAATTGAATTTTCTAAAGGTAGTGATTGGGGAGTCATTCTCTAATTGAGGTGACTGGGAACTGGATGTAGGGTTGGCTATACCCGAACCAGTATAAATCTTTGTGTTCTTCTCTTCCCTTATCCTTTTACATTATTTACTGTTTCTGCTCCGTTAATTGAAATCGAAAAAGGGTATACATCTTAAATAGCATCAATTCACCCCCCCTCTCGATGCCATTTGTCTAACAGCATGGTGGTGGCGAACCAGCCCGTCCCGTCCCATTTTTGGCGAGTAACTGTCAAATCGAGCCAAAACGGGTTGGACTGACCCGTTTTGCCACCTGTAACTTTAGGGGAGATTCTTTCGGTACTCCCATACCTTCAAGAGACGATCTCATATATTAGGTGGATTATAAAAAATGTCTTTTACCCTATTTCACTAAAATATCTCTTTCTCTTTACTATTGACTTCTATATTTCATTCTTACCCTACTTCCTTCTCCTTCGCTGGTTGCTTGTGCTTGGCTCTCCGTTATTGATTCTGATGCTCTGAGAAGGTGACTTGAGGTTGGGCATCATCATCCAGGGTATTGTCATTGCGGCATTTCTAGTCCATTAGACAGTATCTCCAGTCTCTTGTTTTCGTTATGAGTTTCGAATTATATAATATAAAAAGTATTTTTTGACTTCCAAATTGTAAAATTCAAAAGAGTGTTCCTTATATGTAGTCTGAAATCTATAATCTGAAAAGAAATCCTAAATCATAACAATAACTTCCATATTGTACAATTTAAAATAAACTTTTGTTTTTGAATTATACAATCCAATAAGTGTCAGTAACCTCCGTATTCTTGATTTTGTAATTCATTTGGATAAGAGGAAATTTTTTATTTGATAAGGAGAAAATTGTTGATAATTGAAGTATAACTTTGAGTGGTAGATTGTATAAAAATGGAAAAAATGAAGTAAAGAAAACTATAAATTTATTACTTTAAAATTTTAAATCCAAGATAGCTATTTATTTTCTTATATGAATTGATTTGGGTTTTATTATTTATATAACATAATGATATGTAGACAAGTTTTTTTTTCTAAAAAAAACCTCTCAACTGGTTTAGATTAAATAAGTATTTTTATTAAATAAAAAATAAATTAATTACAGCTTCTCTTTAAATACAACAAGTGAACAATTATGTTTTATATAATATAATATAAGAATTTGAATATTGGCTTCTAGAAACTATAATTACATACTTATTATTTATAAGTAAAGAAGGAATGAATATCAATCCTAAATGAAAAAAAAAATTCTACTTAACCAACTTACCAGTATATCATGTTAAAAACTTTCAACCATCCATCTCTTACTTTTTTTTATGCGACAAAATGCCTATACTTATGGTTTCATAACTACCAATTTAATTTTTAAATTATTAGTTTTTTTCCTGTTTAGTTTCTTAAGTATTAAAAGATAATTAAAGAACTTCTTAAAGTTACTTGTTATTCATGTTTTTAATCTAGCTTATACAAGGACACGGTGAGGGTGATTGCGTGCTTCGGTACCTTTAAAAACTGTCATTATTTTTTAAACTTAAAAAAAAATTATATTTGGGTGTGGATGAGAGGTGAGACCATTGTGCGGGTGTTTTTTTTTCTTTTAATCTCTTTGAAAGTCTCTAAAATATCACCTCGACACAATAGTTAGAATATAAAGATAATTTACTATAAGGATGTAATTCACTCATTATATAGTGTTAAATTTATTAGTATATTGATTTTAGTTTCAAGCCACATAATAAGTGCTACCTTTTCTTCAATTTTTTTTAATCCTCACCCTGTGTTAAATTATTTTTAAAAATATATTTTTAGTAAGTGTACTGAATTAATGTAGCATCTAGAAGTGTCGTATTCACAGAGACTTCGCGTAATATTTAAGAAGAATTATAATTTCTTTTCTAACTCAATTTTGAATATGTAAAAGAAAATTTCTTTTATATTGTTTTTAATAATAAAATTAAAAAGCAAATAACAATGAAACAATATTAAGATGATAATAAAAAGGTATTGAGATTAAATTTCATCTATCTCCCTCTTCTATAATCCTCTGATTATCAATATATTTAATCAATTATTTAGGGTTATCGAGGTTACCAAATTTCGTTCTAAACCAATCCCTTGATTTAAAATGTCCGAGAATTAAATTATAATAATTGATTCCTCAAATTATCATAATAAAACCCTAGCTTTAAGTTCAAAACCAATTCAACAAATATATTTAAATCTATTCCTAGTACTCAAACATATAAGATGATTTAATTCAAATCGGATTTAAGATCAATTTTGCAATATACATAAATGAAAAGATGAGTGACCAATTCAACTCCGCATGAAGAACAAAATTAAATCATTAATACTGAATAAAAGACATCATATATATCAATCAAGAGTAAAATAAAAGCGTTTGACAAATTACATTCAATCTCAATACAAAGGAAAGTTAGTCACTCATGATTATGAGCAGCTTATATACCCAAATGGATGTGGGGGGATGAGAAATTAATCTTGAATCTTCTTTCTGGTTGATCCAGGACCTCCTCCTTCTCCTTTTCACTCTTTTCTAAACACTCTTAATATTCATTCACCAAGATGGGATGTCAGCACAAGAGCTTTTGAGTCCTTTATATAGGAGAAAATTTGGTTATTTTTAGCTTAAGTGAGAATAACCAACTTAAGTGAAGATAACTCACTTAAGTGAAAATAGTCCACTTTAGTGAAAATAGCCCACTTTAGTGAAAACAGTCCACTTAAATGAAATTAGTCCAATTGTTGGCCTAATTTTACTCATGACTTTTATATTTCCCATTCCTTTCAACTTTTGCTCTTTCTTCCCTTTACTTTTTATTTTTCTCTATTTTTGATACTTACTCCTGCATACAAATACACACAAAATTTTCTCAATTGGGAGAGGTTATCTTTGCTTGTTTTTAGGAATTTCTAGTTGCTAAGTGCCTAATAAATATAATTTATTATTTAAATTTTACCACTTAACACCCTGCTCACTAATTCGTGTTTGTTAGTTTGTGGTTTATGATACCATAATTCATGTTTTGTGGCTTGCATTTTGTAACCACAATCACATACCCACCTTGTTTGTTAAGGTGGGAGTTAAGGGAAAAATGCTTATATCAGACTTAATTCTCAATTATGTGAGAATATCAAGAGTTTTTGTAATGTGCCTATTTAAGAGGCTATCTGATTATGAATAATATACAGAGAGTCAGATAATTTTTTATCATTGATGTTATTAATCAATCAGTTGTATCTCAGTATGAAAAATTGATATTACTGAAGCTTTCATAGGAAGAATGATAGAAAATACTGGTACAACCATTTTATTATGTAAAGATCAAAGATACATTCACGGAATTTCTTGAAAATTTGTAAGACTTTTAATTCATTTTCTTTGACACGAAACTCTTAAGTCTCTTAAAAGATTGAATGCCATATGATGTTGTCTTAACCATAGAATAAAAATTAGCAAGAATTAAATTCCTTCTCACTATATATAACACTAATAACCCACCCCAAATGAACTAGTTCACACCGTATGAGAGTTGAACTCAAGCATATGAGTTTCTAGCCACCAACTATAGGTAATATCTATCTACCTAAACTCTATGTCATTGTTGTTGGTTGTTTGGGTGCATGCATTGTTTCATCCTTCCGTTACCCCATCTTATAGGGAGCCCAATAAACGTGAGAAGCCATGTTTCTGATGAGGGAAATTTGGGCTTTAGTTGTCTTGACTTGAATAGTTTTACTTAACAACAGTCTCATTTGTGGGAAGGAAATTTTTACTTGCTATTTTCTGAATTACTTGTCACTGTAATTCTATTTCTTTCTTTATGTCCTTCCTAAAATTTTCATGTTTCTTACTTTGTCAAAACTTTAAGGCCTCTGATGTATGTCTTTGAAGTATGCATGTGAGAATACCGATATTGTCATAAGCAAAATTCTGAAACACTCCTCACAAGTTTGTGGGAATATCTTAAAGAAGTATAAAATTTGTCCAATTTGTACCGTATGCGTTACTGCCTGTTAATTTTAAATGATAAGAAAAATGATACTTCTGCGATTTAATCTAGGCTTGGATGACACATATGTTGTTTGTAGTTAATTTTAGCTTTCAATCTAGGAAAATAGCTTAACCAATTCAGCTATATGTAGCTATTTTAAGTTTAATCTGAAAGTGATGAGAAAGGAAATAATTATGCATCTGGGTGAAAAATTTACACTATGCTTGTTGTTAGTATATGTTATGCTTTCAGTTTGGTTGGATGACTGTAAATTTGACTCTAGATTTTGGTTGGAATGAATCTAGGGATAAGTTTAACCATTGAGGAACCTCTGGTATCCATACCCCCGAGAAACAGTTGTAGAAAGAAAGTATAAATAATGGTGTGTATATATAGATATATATTGGAACAAAGATTTTGCCAGTAATGTAGCAGATGCATGTTTCATATGTGTATGTGTCATGACTTGCTTGAAATTTCTCATGATATTCCCTCTATATGTGTGTGTATAACTCATATTTAATCTTTTATAGTAAGTATAATGTCAATTTTGAAGACCATCCATCTTGTGTGATGCCTTTGAATTAAGTCCTGTAGCTTTATTTGTACTTGACGGGATTACACATTGATAAGCTCTCATACTGGTAGATTCTGCAATAGGGAGAAAAAAAAACTTTTCTTTCCTTTCCTAAATTGTACTTGATGCCATCACCATCTGAATCCTCCAAAGTAGGAGAATGCAGTACATTATACTTTCGGTAAATGAGAACAATATATGTAACAATGACCATGATCCATAGCTTAAAAAAAAACTTCAGTTGAATTACTAATTTTGATGCAGTACATAATAAATTACTCTTCGGCTTTTATACTGCAGAATCTATAATACAACCACAAGAGTTATGAATTTAAGATTACATGTAAAATAGATCATGACAACGAAATTTGTACCATAGAGACATTTTCTACCACCTGCACCCTTAAGCATCGGAACAATTATTTAGACCTAGTCTTCAATACATAATCCTCTAACTAGTATTCTATCTCCCATATAAAAAAAATAGAATTGTGTATTCATTAATATTTTTTTTCCCTCCAAAGTGATAGCAGTCTTATCATGTACTAGTTGGTTCTTAAAAACACTTTTAACAGTGCACATACTATCATAAACACACATTCATGCATGTAAATTATGTAGGTCAAGTTAACAGACAACAAGTGAGACTAGATAATCACTGTCAACTCGGACATAGATTAGCCACCTTCCTCTTTAAATAAACTTTTTGGCTATTCGTTTCCTCTGTGAATGAGTCCATTCTTTATTATTTCGTAATTGAAAATTTTATATTCCAGTGAGCAGTTTTAAAGATTGTTAGATATACCAAACATTCTAGTCATTTATTAAGCATTGTTTTCTTCATTAGAGTTTATCATAAAGCTCTTGCTTCAGCTTGATCACCACCATGTCTCGCTTGAGAATGATCCACAATATCACGCTTGAAAAAATCATGTGCTATATGATGTAAAAATTTCAATAATATGACAACTATAATACAATAAAGGTTTAACTTTAAAAGTGGAAAGACTTATTTCTAATTTTAACTTTTTATTTTATTTTAAATGAATAATTTAGATTAATTAAATAATTTTCAATAGATTATTAACATCTTTATAAAAAAGAGTAATATAATTTTCTTTTACTGATTAATTGATTGGTAGATAGATATATAATACTATAAAAAAATATAAAAAAACTTATCTTAGTTATAAAATATATACACGTTTTAATTGATTATTTGTGATTAAATATAAAAAAAATTGATATAATGGTGTAAATTTATTAAAGTTATTAATGTTTGTATTATTTGTTTATATTTTATATAACTTTTTAATATTATAATATTTTATTAATATAAATTTTATTTTTTAAAATTAATTAACTTTTATAGATAATTATATAATAAATAATAAAATGTACATTTTTGTACAATTAAGATTTTTAAATGCAATTTTCTTTAAATAATATAATTATATTTAAATATTTATTTACAATATCACAAATATATTTAAATATTTATTTAAAATATATTATCAATCAAAATATAAATTTGTTTAATATTTCTTTATAGGATCAAAATTATAATAGAAATATTTATAAGAATTGTTAGATGCAGAGATATATCAAGAAAGGGGATGAATTGATATAGGATTTTCTTCGAAAACTGTTAAGTATCAGATTTTTCTGATGCTGTCAAGAAGAGATTAGTTAACTGATTTCAGAAAAATAGTCGATTAGTTCTATCAGAAACTTATTAAAGAAGATAAAAGAAGAGAAAGAATGCACAAGAATTTCTATGGGTTCACTCTTTTTCAAGAGCTACATCCAGTTCCGATCTTTAACACTAACAGATCTCAAATCACTAAATGATCAAGTCTTTACAAGAAGCCCTCTTCTAAAAACTAACAAAACCAAAAAGATGAAATTCTAAACCCTATAGATTTCAATCTAACCCAGACTCACACCAAGTCTGCAGTGATCACCCCAATCACCAAAATACAGGTTTTGTAACACCACAAAAACAATCTCAAACCAGAGAACAATACAATTCAGAATATACTAATCAAGACTCTCTTCTTGATTCTTTCTAAAGCTAAATTCTTCAAAAGATTTGTGAGTAAGCTTTTCTTGATTCACTCTTCTCTGTTCTCTCTCTATTCTTTTCGCTATTCTTTCGTTGTTTGAATCTCCCATGAGACTTGTATTTACAGAGAAAGAGATGAGCTTCAATCAGGCGTAATTCTGTTTCTGCATACTGGAAGGCCTGGAACAACATAATCGACTAAACAGCGAAATAGTTAGCTTATTTCATTAAAAGCGCATTCCTGACATATTAATGAAAATAGCCGACTAATATACCAGAATTAGTTGACTAATTGAAGATTAATGAAAATCGCAGACTAATATATCAAAATTAGCTAACTAATAACAGATAATCTAACAGCTATTCAAAAACTGCATAATCATCAATTAATCACCAATGTTCCAGCAACATCATCAAATCAAATTCATCAACAAACTCTCCCTATTTGATGATGGCAACCTACAAAACCTGTTGAAATCAAAGAGAATATGTGGAAGATTATCTCCTCCTTTGACATTAGCAAATAGGTGCAGATTAAGCAGATTATATAAGCAATGTCTGAATAATGCAGAAATATGAGTGCAAATTATGTTACAGACCCATGAATTGTTCAGAAATCAACCGCATTAAAGTGAAAATATGAAAAGCATTAAAACAGTGGATATTAAACTTCATCTTCATCTTCATCATCATCTTCATCATCATTATCATCAGCATCCTCATCCATGGCAGCAGCATTTGCAGAGGTTCCTTCAAAGCGTTCAACTGAAACTTGAATCTCAGCAAGTTGTTGCTGTATGAGTTCAATCTCATCAATTAATCGCCAACTTTCCAGCAACATCATCAAATCAAATTCATCAACAAGAATATATTTATTTTTCTATTTATTCTAACAAAAAATATAAAATATCATTATTTTTATTTATAATTTTTGTAAATAATTATTATATTTATAAAATAGTTAAATAAAAATTGTATAACTATGTTTTATCATTTATTATATAATTATTTATAAAAAATTAATATTTTAAAATAATTAATTAAAACGTATATATTTTATAAAAGAAGGGTAAGATTTTTTATAAAAAATAATTGTTTTATTTAAAATGTCATCTATGAAGATTTTTATTATCTAAATTATTCTCAATCATTTATTTAAAATAAAATAAAAATTAAAAATAAAAGTAAATTTTTTTAGTTACTGTGTAAGAATAGGTGAATCGGCACTCTTTTAATTATATTTATTATCCTTTGCTATTATAAAAAGTAGTTATAATAAGAAATAATGAAATTTGAAAATGTTCAAGATTTCAATTAAGGGAACCAATCCTACCCGTTTACTTTTGTCCCTTCTACTTTGTTTCCTAGTTTGGCAGGTAAAAGATGAGACAACCCATTTTTTTAATTTAAAATAAAATAAAATAGTTTACAAGTTTAATTTTATGTATTATATTATTTGAGGAATAAGTAATAATAATTTTAATTTATCTAATTAGAGACATTAATTTATTAATTATAAATTCTAAAAAATATTTATATGATTAAATATGGTTTTAAATTATATATATTAAAATAAATAGTATTTTCTTAAACAATAAAATAAAATACAAAATTAAAGAAAAAGTGGCAGGTTGACTCTCCTACTCGCCAACTCATCTTTTGGCGAGCCAGACCAAGAATTTCAACCCGAATGGTGGTGGCGAACCAGCCCAGCCCGTTCCAATTTTGGCGCACCACTGACAAACCAAGCCACAACGAGTTGGACTGACCCGTTTTACCACTTGTAACTTTAGGGGAGATTACTTCGGTACTCCCATACCTTCAAGAGACATCTCATATATTAGGGGAATTATCAAAAATGTCTTTTACCCTATTTCACTAAAATATCTCTTTCTCTTTACTATTGACTTCTATATTTCATTCTTACCCTACTTCTTTCTCCTTCGTTGATTGCTTGTGCTTGGTTCTTTGTTATTTATTTTGATGCTCCAAAAGGTGACTTGAGGTTGGGCATCATCATCCAGGGGATCGTCATTGCAACATTTTTGGTCCATTAGAAAGTATTTCCAGTCTCATGTTTTCGTTATGAGTTTCGAATTGTATAATATAAAAAGTATTTTTTGACTTCCAAATTCTACAATCCAAAAGAGTGTTCCTTATATGTAGTCCGAAATCTATAATCTGAAAAGAAATCCTAAATCATAACAATAACTTCTGTATTGTACAATTTAAAATAAACTTTTGTTTTTGAATTATACAATCCAATAAGTGTCAGTAACCTCCATATTCTTGATTTTGTAATTCATTTGGATAAGAGGAAATTTTTTATTTGATAAGGAAAAAATTGTTGATAATTGAAATATAACTTTGAGTGGTACATTGTATAAAAATGAAAAAATTAAGGTAAAGATAACTATAAATTTATTACTTTAAAATTTTAAATCCAAGATAAGTATTTATTTTCTTATATGAATTGATTTGGGTTTTATTATTTATATAACATAATGATATGTAGACAAGTTTTTTTTTTTCTAAAAAAAACCTCTCAACTGGTCTAGATTAAATAAGTATTTTTATTAAATAAAAAATAAATTAATTACAGCTTCTCTTTAAATACAACAAGTGAACAATTATGTTTTATATAATATAATATAAGAATTTGAATATTTGCTTCTAGAAACTATAATTACATGCTTATTATTTATAACTAAAGAAGGAATGAATATCAATCTTAAATGAAAAAAATAATTCTACTTAACTAACTTACCAGTATATCACACGTTAAAAACTTTCAACCATCCATCTCTTACTTTTTTTTATGCCACAAAATGTCTATACTTATGGTTTCATAACTACCAATTTAATTTTTAAATTATTTTTTTTTCCTGTTTAGTTTCTTAAGTATTAAAAGATAATTAAAGAACTTTTTAAAGTTACTTGCTATTCATGTTTTTAATCTAGGAATTTATACAAGAACACGGTGAGGGTGATTCCGTGCTTCAGTACCTTTAAAAATTGTGTCAAATTATTTTTTAAACTTAAAAAAATTTTATATTTGGGTGTGGATGAGAGGTGAGACTAGTGTGCGTGTGTTTTTTTTTCTTTTAATCTCTTTGAAAGTCTCTAAAATATCACCTTGATACAATAGTTAAAATATAAAGATAATTTACTATAAGGATGTAATCCACACATTATATAGTGTTAAATTTATTAGTATATCGGTTTTAGTTTCAAGCCACATAATAAGTGCTACCTTTTTTTCAATCTTTTTTTTTCTTAATCCTCACCCTGTGTTAAATGATTTTTTAAAAATATATTCTCAACAAGTGTACTGAATTAATGTAGAGTGTTGTATTCATAGGGACTTCGTGTAATATTTAAGAAGAATTATAATTTCTTCTCTAACTCAATTTTGAATATGTAAAAGAAAATTTCTTTTATAATGCTTTTAATAATAAAATTAAAAAACAAATAACAATGAAACAATATTAAGATGATAATAAAAAGGTATTGAGATTAAATTTCATCTATCTCTCTCTTCTATAATCCTGTGATTATCAATATATTTAATCAATTATTTAGTGTTATTGAGGTTACCAAATTTCGCTCTAAATCAATCCCTCGATTTAAAATGTCTGAGAATTAAATTATAATAATTGATTCCTCAAATTATTATAAATATATCAAATTTACCATTTCTTCTCAATGTGCGACTTTACTCACTACAATGTTTATGAAACTTTCCCGTCTTAGAAGGAATTCTTTCTTTCCTTATAAACATCTCAAATTTTCTATTTCTACTCGATGTGGGACTTTACTCCCGTTCTACCCGATGTGGGACTTTACTAACTACAATGTTTTCGAACTTTCCCCTCTTAGAAGGAGTTCTTTCTTTCCTTATAAATATCTTAAAGTTTCCCCTTCTACTAGATGTGGGACTTTACTAATTTGAAACATTCCTCTCTTAGAAGCAGTTCCTTCTTTCCTTATCAACATCTTCAATTTTCCCCTTCTACCCGATGTGGGACTTTACTCACTCCAATATTTATGAAACTTTCCCTTCATAGAAGGAGTTTTCTCTTTCCTTATAAACATCTCAAATTTTCCCCTTCTACTTGATGTGAGACTTTATTAACTGCAATTTTTTGAAACTGTGAGGGTGATTCCGTGCTTCAATACCCTTAAAAACTGTGTCAAATTATTTTTTAAACTTAAAAAAAAATATATTTGGGTGTGGATGAGAGGTGAGACTAGTGTGCGTGTGTTTTTTTTTCTTTTAATCTCTTTGAAAGTCTCTAAAATATCACCTTGACACAATAGTTAAAATATAAAGATAATTTACTATAAGGATGTAATCCACGCATTATATAGTGTTAAATTTATTAGTATATCGGTTTTAGTTTCAAGCCACATAATAAGTGCTACCTTTTGTTCAATGTTTTTTTTCTTAATCCTCACCCTGTGTTAAATGATTTTTAAAAATATATTTTCAGCAAGTGTATTGAATTAATGTAGCATCTACAAGTGTCGTATTCATAGAGACTTCGTGTAATATTTAAGAAGAATTATAATTTCTTTTCTAACTCAATTTTTAATATGTAAAAAGAAATTTTCTTTTATATTGTTTTCAATAATAAAATTAAAAAACAAATAACAATGAAACAATATTAAGATGATAATAAAAAGGTATTGAGATTAAATTTCATCTATCTCCCTCTTCTATAATCCTCTGATTATCAATATATTTAATCAATTATTTAGTGTTATTGAGATAACGAAATTTCACTCTAAACCAATCCCTCAATTTAAAATGTCTGAGAATTAAATTATAATTATTGATTCTTCAAATTATTATAAATATCTCAAATTTACCATTTCTACTCAATGTGGGACTTTACTCACTACAATGTTTATGAAACTTTTCCCTCTTGGAAGGAGTTCTTTCTTTTCGTATAAACATTTCAAATTTTCCATTTCTACTGGATGTGGGACTTTACTCACTGCAATGTTTTTGAAACTTTTCCCTCTTCAAAGGAGTTCTTCCTTTTCTCATAAACATCCCAAATTTTCCACTTCTACCCGTTGTGAGACTTTCCTAGTTTTTGAAACTTTCCTCTCTTAGAAGGAGTTCCTTCTTTCCTTATAAACATCCTCAATTTTCCCTATTTATGAAACTTTCTCTTCTTAGAAGGAGTTCTTTCATTCCTTATAAATATCTCAAATTTTCCATTTCTACCCGATGTGGGACTTTACTAAATCCAATGTGTATGAAACTTTCACCTCTTAGAAGGAGTTCTTCCTTTCCTTATAAACATCTCAAATTTCCCCTTGTACCCGATGTGGGACTTTACTAACTCCAGTGTTTTTTAAACTTTCCCCTCTGAGAAGGAGTTCTTTGTTTCCTTATAGACATCTTAAATTTTCCACTTCTACCCGATTTGGGACTTTACTCACTCCAATATTTATGAAACTTTCCCCTCTAAGAAGGAGTTCTTTGTTTCCTTATAGACATCTTAAATTTTCCACTTCTACCCGATGTGGGACTTTACTCACTCCAACATTTATGAAACTTTCCCTTCTTAGAAAGAGTTCTCTCTTTCCTTATAAACATCTCAAATTTTCTCCTTTTACTCGATGTGGGACTTTATTAACTGCAATGTTTTTTAAACTTTTCCCTCTTATAAGGAGTTCTTTCTTTCCTTATAACCAAGTAGGAGAATGCAGTACATGAAACTTTCAGTAAATGAGAACAATATCTGTAACAATAACCATTATCCATATCTTATAACAAAAAAATTTAGTTGAATTACTAATTTTGATGTAGTACATAAGAAATTACTCTTCGGCTTCTATACTGCAGAATCTATAATATGACCACAGGAGTTATGAATCTAAAATTACATATAAAATAGATCTTGACAACAAAATTTGTACCAGAGAGACATTTTCTACCACTTGCACCCTTAAGCATCGAAACAATTATTTAGACCTAGTCTTCAATACATAATCCTCTAACTAGTGTTCTATCTCCCAGGTAAAAAAAAATAGAACTGTGTATTCATTAATATATTTTTTTTCCTCCAAAGTGATAGCAGTTTTATCATGTTAAAACACTTTTAACAGTGCACATACGATCATAAACACACATTCATGCATGTAAATTATGTAGGTCAAGTTAACAGACAACAAGTGAGACGACTAGATAATAACTGTCAAATCGTACATAGATTAGCCACCCCCCTCTTTAAATAATTTTTTTGGCTATTTTTCCCTCCGTGAATGAGTCCATTCTTTATTATTTCGTAATTGAAAATTTTATATTCCAGTGAGCAGTTTTTTGAAGATTGTTAGATGTGCGAAGCATTCTAGTCATTTATTAAGCATTGTTTTGGTCCTTCACTATAGTTTATCATAAAGCTATGCTTCACCTTGATCACCACCATGTCTAGTTTGAGAATATCCACAATATCACCCTTCAAAATATCATGTGCTATATGATGTAAAAATTTCAATAATATAACAACTATAATACAATAAACGATTCACTTAGTCTAAAAATGGAAAGCCTTATTTCTAATTTTAACTTTTTATTTTATTTTAAATGAACAATTTAGACTAATTAAATAATTTTTAATAGATTATTAACATCTTTCCAAATATTTTTTACTGATTAATTGACTGGTAGATAGATGATTATTTGTGATTAAATATAAAAAAATTGATATAATGTTATAAATTTATTAAAGTTATTAATGTTTGTATTATTTGTTTATATTTTATATAGCTTTCTAATATTATAATTTTTTATTAATATAAATTTTATTTTTTAAAATATTAATTAACTTTTATAGATAATTATATAATAAATAATAAAATGTATATTTTTGTACAATAAACTTTTTCAAATGCAATTTACTTTAAATAATATAATTATATTTAAATATTTATTTACAATATCACAAATATAAATTTGTTTAATATTTCTTTATAGGATCAAAATCATAATAGAAATATATTTAATTGTTTTTATTTATTTAAGAATATATTTATTTTTCTATTTATTCTAACAAAAAATATAAAATATCATTATTTTTATTTATAATTTTTGTAAATAATTATTATATTTATAAAATAGTTAAATAAAAATTGTTTAACTATGTTTTATCATTTATTATGTAATTATTTATAAAAAAATTAATATTTTAAAATAATTAATTAAAACGTATATATTTTATAAAAGAAGGGTAAGATTTTTTATAAAAAATAATTATTTTATTTAAAATGTGATCTATGGAAATTTTTATTATCTAAATAATTCTGAATCATTTATTTAAAATAAAATAAAAAATTAAAAGTAAAAGTAAATTTTTTCAGTTAGTGTGTAAGAATAGGTGAATCGACACTCTTTTAATTATATTTATTATCTTTTGTTATTATAAAAAATAGTCATAATAAGAAATAATGAAATTTGAATATGTTCAAGATTTCAATTAAGGGAAGCAAAAACCTACAAGTTTATTTTGGTCCCTTCTACTTTGTTCCCTAGTTTGGCAGGTAAAAGAGGAGACAATTCATTTTTTAATTTAAAATAAAATAAAATAATTTAAAAATTTAATTTTGTGTATTATATTAGTTGAAGAATAAGCAATAATCATTTTAATTTATCTAATTAGAGACATTGATTTATTAATTAGAAATTCTAAAAAATATTTATATAATTAAGTATGATTTTAAATTATATATATTAAAATAAATAATATTTTCTTATAAAATAAAATGAAATAAAATACAAAATTAAGAAAAAAGTGGCAGGTTGACTCTCCTACTCGCCAACCCATCTTTTGGCGGGCCAGACCAAGAAGACATCTCATACCTTCAAGAGACATCTCATATATTAGGTGAATTATCAAAAATGTCTTTTACCCTATTTCACTAAAATATCTCTTTCTCTTTACTATTGACTTCTATATTTCATTTTTACCCTACTTCTTTCTCCTTCATTGGTTGCTTGTGCTTGGTTCTCCGTCATTGATTCCGATGCTCCAAGAAGGTGACTTGAGGTTGGGCATCATCATGTAAGGGATCGTCATTGCGGCATTTCTGGTCCACTCGAAAGTATTTCAAGTCTCTTGTTTTTGTTATGAGTTTCGAATTGTATAATATAAAAAGTATTTTTTAACTTGCAAATTGTAAAATCCAAAAGAGTGTTCCTTATATGTAGTCCAAAATCTATAATCTGAAAAGAAATCCTAAATCATAGCAATAACTTCCATAGTGTACAATTTAAAATAAACTTTTGTTTTTGAATTACACAATCCAATAAGTGTCAGTAACCTTTATATTCTTGATTTTGTTATTCATTTGGATAAGAGGAAATTTTTTATTTGATAAGAGAAATTTTTTTATTTGATAATAAGGAAATTGTTGATAATTGAAGTATATCTTTGAATGGTACATTGTATAAAAATGAAAAAATTGAGGTAAAGATAACTTTAAATTTATTACTTTAAAATTTTAAATCCACGATAGGTATTCATTTTCTTATATAAATTGATTTCAGTTTTATTATTTATATAACATAATGATATGTAGACAAGTTTTTTTTTTTTCTAAAAAGAACCTCTCAACTGGTCTAGATTAAATAGGTATTTATACAAAAGATAATTGTTTATTTAAAATGTCATCTATGAAGATTTTTATTATCTAAATTATTCTGAATCATTTATTTAAAGTAAAATAAAAAATTAAAAGTAAAAGTAAATTTTTTCAGTTACTGTGTATGAGTAGATGAATCGACACTCTTTTAATTATATTTGTTATTTTTATCTTTTGTTATTATAAAGGATAGTCATAATAGGAAATAATGAAATTTGAATATGTTCAAGATTTCAATTAAGGAAAGCAAAAACCTACCAGTTTACTTTGGTTGCTTATGCTTTGTTCCCTAGTTTGGCAAGTAAAAGAGGAGACGACCTATTTTTTTAATCTAAAATAAAATAAAATAATTTAAAAATTTAATTTTGTATATTATATTATTTGAGGAATAAGTAATAATCATTTTAATTTATCTAACTAGAGACATTAATTTATTAATTACAAATCCTAAAAAATATTTATATGATTAAGTATGGTTTTAAATTATATATATTAAAATAAATAATATTTTCTTAAAAAATAAAATAAAATACAAAATTAAAAAAAAGTGGCAAGTTGACTCTCCTACTCCCTAACCCATCTTTTAGCGGACTAGACCAAGAATTTCAACCCGCATGGTGGTGGCGAACCAGCCCGGACAAATCGAGCCAAAACGGGTTGGACTGATCCATTTCGCCACCTGTAACTTTAGGGCAGATTCCTTCGGTAATCCCATACCTTCAAGAGACATCTCATATATTATGTGAATTATCAAAAATGTCTTTTACCCTATTTCACTAAAATATCTCTTTCTCTTTACTATTGACTTCTATATTTCATTCTTACCCTACTTCCTTCTCTTTCGTTGGTTGCTTGTGCTTGGTTCTCCGTCATTGATTCCGATGCTCGAAGAAGGTGACTTGAGGTTGGGCATCATCATCCCGGGGATCGTCATTGTGGCATTTCTGGTCCATTAGAAAATATTTCTAGTATCTTGTTTTCGTCATGAGTTTCGAATTGTATAATATAAAAAGTATTTTTTGACTTCTAATATGTAGTCTGAAATCTATAATCTGAAAAGAAATCCTAAATCATAACAATAACTTCCATGTTGTACAATTTAAAATAAACTTTTGTTTTTGAATTATACTATCCAATAAGTGTCAATAACCTCCATATTCTTGATTTTGTAATTCATTTGGATAAGAGGAAATTTTTTATTTGATAAGGAGGAAATTGTTGATAATTGAAGTATAACTTTGAGTGGTACATTGTATAAAAATGAAAAAATTGAGGTAAAGATAACTATAAATTTATTACTTTAAAATTTTAAATCCAAGATAAGTATTTATTTTCTTATATGAATTGATTTGGGTTTTATTATTTATATAACATAATGATATGTAGACAAGTTTTTTTTTTCTAAAAAAAACCTCTCAACTGGTCTAGATTAAATAAATATTTTTATTAAATAAAGAATAAATTAATTACAGCTTTCCTTTTAAATACAACAAGGAACAATTATGTTTTATATAATATAATATAAAAATTTGAATATTTGCTTCTAGCATGTTTATTATTTATAACTAAAGAAGGAATGAATATCAATCCTAAATTAAAAAAAAATTCTACTTAACCACCTTACCAGTATATCATGTTAAAAACTTTCAACCGTCCATCTCTTACTTTTTTTTATGCCACAAAATGTTAGTGTGCGTGTGTTTTTTAAACTTAAAAAAAAATTATATTTGGGTGTGGATGAGAGGTGAGACTAGTGTGCGTGTGTTTTTCTTTTTCTTTTAATCTCTTTGAAAAGTCACTAAAATATCACCTTGACACAATAGTTAGAATATAAAGATAATCTACTATAAGGAGCATTATATAGTGTGAAATTTATTAGTATATCGGTTTTAGTTTCAAGCCACATAATAAGTGCTACTTTTTTTAATTTTTTTTGAATCCTCACCTTGTGTTAAATGATTTTTAAAAATATATTTTCAGCAAGTGTACTGAATTAATATAGCATCTACAAGTTTCTTATTCAAGAGACTTCGTGTAATATTTAAGAAGAATTATAATTTCTTTTCTAACTCAATTTTGAATATGTAAAAGAAAATTTCTTTTATATTGTTTTTAATAATAAAATTAAAAAACAAATAACAATGAAACAGTATTAAGATGATAATAAAACGGTATTGAGATTAAATTTCATCTATCTCCCTCTGCTATAATCCTCTGATTATCAATATATTTAATCAATTATTTAGTGTTATTGAGGTTACCAAATTTCATTCTAAACCAATCCCTTGATTTAAAATGTCTGAGAATTAAATTATAATAATTGATTCCTCAAATTATCATAATAAAACCCTAGCTTTAAGTTCAAAACCAATTCAACAAATATATTTAAATCTATTCCTAGTATTCAAACATATAAGATGATTTAATTCAAATCGGATTTAAGATCAATTTTCCAGTATAACCGTAGATCATAAATCAAAAGATGAGTGATCAATTCATCTCTGCATTAAAAACAGAATCATTAACACTAAATAAAAGACATCATATATATCAATCAAGAGTAAAATAGAAGATTTTGACAAATTACATTCAATCTCAATACAAAGGAAAGTTAGCCACTCATGATTATGAGCAACTTATATACCCGGATAGATGTGGGGATGAGAAACTAATCTTGAATCGTCTTTCCAGTTCATCCAGGACCTCTTCCTTCTCCTTTTCACTTTTTTCTAAACACTCTTGATATTCACCAAGGTGGGATGCCAACACAAGAGCTTTTAAGTCCTTTATATAGGAGAAAATTAGGTTATTTTTAGCTTAAGTGAGAATAACCAACTTAAGTGAAGATAACCCACTTAAGTGAAAATAGTCCACTTTAGTGAAAATAGCTCACTTTAGTGAAAACAGTCCACTTAAATGAAATTAGTCTAATTGTTGGCCTAATTTTACTCATGACTTTTATGTTTCCCATTCCTTTCAACTTTTGCTCTTTCTTTCCTTAATTTTTTATTTCTCTTCTATTTTTGATACTTACTCCTGCATACAAAAATACACACAAAATTTTTTCCATTGGGAGAGGTTATCTTTGCTTGTTTTTAGGAATTTCTAGTTGCTAAGTGCC
The DNA here is from genome assembly GCA_030347555.1 of Lablab purpureus. NCBI lineage: Eukaryota > Viridiplantae > Streptophyta > Magnoliopsida > Fabales > Fabaceae > Lablab > Lablab purpureus. Next base: position 4,554,637 of record CM059254.1, read on the forward strand.
TAGTAAATATAATTTTTTATTTAAATTTTACCACTTAACAACTCCCCCAAACCTAGAATCTTACTTGTCCTCAAGTAAAGTGATGTAATTTTAATCTTGTTCTAGGTTGTAATGTGTGACACAAAAGGTTAGAAAGAAATCACTTCTCACCAGATTCACAAAATAATTTCATTTCAAAATCCAATTAAAAAATAATAATTTTATCACTTCAAGTAAAAGCAAGGTGAGTGTCTTGTTAGATGCGGAATTATATCAAGAAGGGGGGGTTGAATTGATATATGGATTTAATTAAAACTTTTTCGTTTCAGAAAATTTTACTGATGCAATATACTGAGAAATAGTTGACTGATTAATGCAAAATAGTAGGTTAGTTCAACATGCATAATATAAAAGATGATAAAGGATAAGAAAAGATAACACCAAGGATTATACTGGTTCGTTCTTTATGCAAGAACTACATCCAGTTGGTGATCTGTAACTCCAACAGATCTTAATCACTATCTGAAATGAAATCTTTACAAAAAATCTTTCTTGAACACTACAAGAAACACAAGATCCTATTCTAAAATCTATAGAACAGATCTTAATAACCTAACTCACACTGAGTCACTGTGATCACCCTGATCACACATAACAGGGTTCGAAAAACCCTATCAGAAATCTCTACCCAGAGATTAAAAGAATACAAAGAAAAATGAAAACAAGATTCTTCTTGAAAAGCTAAAAGCTGTAACACAAATTCTGCATAAATCTTTTTGCTCTGATCTTTATGCAACTCAGTATGTATTCTCTTGAATTCTTTCGCGCTCAGATTCGTCCTTGAGAGTTGTATATATAGGCAAAGACAAGAGTTATGGGTCGTGCTCTTCTGAGAACTTCAAAAGCGCGTTCTGCTGTTTTCTGCATAATAAGGGTCTGGAACAAAATAGTCGACTGAAGCAGCAAAGCACTTAGCTATTATCATTAAACTCATATTCCTGGTACATTAATGAAAATAGTCGACTAAAGAAACAAGATTAGCAGATTAATTGATGATTAATAAAAACAACAGGTTATTATATTTCAATTAGCTAACTATATAAAGATAATCTAACATCTTATCACAAACATAACCATTCATCAAAGTTCCAGAATATCTTCAAACATTAACAAATCCTCTTAAACATCATCAAATCCAAAATCATCAATAAACTCCCCCTATTTGATGATGTCAACCTGCAAAACTTATAAAAACACAAAGAGAAGAGATGGAAGATTATCTCCCCCTTTGACATTAGCAAATAGCAGATATAAGCAATGATTAGCAAGTTTAAAAAGCAGATATTAGCAGAAAGTATGTGTATCAGTAATATTACAGACCCAATTGTTCAAATTGCAGAAATATAATTTTGAAAATATTAAAGATCAGAAATAGATAAGATCAGGCATCATCATCATCTTCATCTTCATCATCCTCATCATCATCATCATCATCTTCAACATCATCCTCTTCCATTGCATCAGATTTGGGTACATAGGAGCCATCAAAGCTTTCCGCTGTAACTTGAAGTTCAGAGAGTTGCTGTTGGATAAGCTCGATCTCATAGTCTACATTTGTAAACCTGGCTACCATAGTTTCATGTCTGTTGCGCTGCATGGAGGTAAGCACATTAAGTCTAGATATTAACATACGTTCAAATTCAAACATGGGTACTCCCTGATATGCTGGAAGTGCTGAGTAAGGAACCAGTTGATAAGCTGAGTAGTCTTGCTGATTCCTAGATGAGGTGCCATCATTAATGGTTATTCTTGGTGCAGAAGAAGAAGATCCAGATTCGAAGATCCATTCATCATTGATCTTGGACGGGCCCATCTTTCTAAGATAATAATTGTCAAACATGTGCTTGTGATTGACAATACGTGTGGTTTCAACTTCTGTGGGGAAGTTGAAGTGGTCCAGAAACTTGGAAATAAGGATGGCATAAGGAAGCTTATGGTCATTGAAATGCTTAGCTTTGAACATATGACCTTTGATTACATATACCCAGTTAACCTTGATGTTGTTTTTCATGCAGTGGATCAAGGCTAAGTCCTCCTCCATGAGTTGAGCATGGTTGCTCCCTCTGGGAATAAGCTGCCAAGCAAGAATAAATGCCAATAACCTCTCATCACGCTTCATCCTGCCAACATTGTACTTGAGAATAACTGCTTCATCAACATTGCGCATGCAGGACTTATAAACAGCATCTTTGTTGAAGTCTGGTACTGATCCTGTATTTCCTTTGCTAATTTTTACTCCTTCATTCTTTAGTCCAGCAATCCTTCTCCATAAAGAGTTGTCTATTCTGATTTCTCTTCCTCTCACTTGAGATATCAGCACATTGTTTTCTGCCTTTAGGTTAGCATAAAACAACTTAATCAGATCAATATAGAAGTTACCTTCCAGTTCAACAAACTGTCGCAGTCCTTGTGCTTGAAGAGTGTTTTTCATGAAAATCAGGTTCTCATTATTGAGCCAGTTGAACTTCAATATCTTTGGAGTGAGGATCAGCTTCCTCTGCATCTTTAACTCCACAGCTTCAACAATTTCATTTTGTTCTTCAGGTTCTGATTCAGTCTCCTCATCAGAATCATTTTCTGCAGGAGGCACTGGTTGAGGAAGCCTCACATGTACTTTGTACCTTTTTGGAAATCTTCTTTCTGTTGGATTAGAAGGTCCAGCAGCTGATTCTGGAACCTGAATTGGTTGGGCTGGAGATCCAGATGTGGAACCTCTGTTCCTGTTAGTTCTAGCTGGTTGATGAGCAGCAGCCTATGTGGGTGCACGATTTCTAGATGACCTTCTTAGTCTTTGAAATGTAGTAGCAATTGGTGCATCAGAGTCATCACTCTCTACTAGGAAATACTCATTTGTTGACATTTTAGCTGAAGAAAAATGAGAGAGTGCAGTAGTACTGTAATGCGAAAATGCAGCAAGAGAGATGCACAGTTGTAGTATTTGATATGCAGGGAGATTAGAATTATATAGAGAGATTGATAGACATGGTCAAACGAATATTAATCAGTGAATATTTTGAACAGATTTGCACTCAATCACTGATGCTCAAGGTCAGAAAATGCAGAGAGAATATGTTGAAAAATGGAAATTCAGTTTTGCAAAACCAATAAAGTAGCCTCACATGCATCTAAAACTGTTCAAGCCTTGAATGATAGAGCACCCAATGTACGAATTGGTCATTAACTGATATGGTTTGAATTATTTTGATGAAATTTAAACTGATTTCTTGAAAATTCAATTGAATTTATTTGCAGTTAATGGAATTAGTCAACTAGTCAAAGCATTTAATAGGCTATTCTGATAGAAATAACATCAGTAAGCACATTAAATGAAATACGTCTATTATTTCATAGAAATAAGCAAGCTATTTTATGCAACAGTAAAGCAATTATGTCAGTTAAGTGAAATAAGTCGACTGTTACAAGAAATTAACCCACTAAAGTCTGCAGCAGTATAATATCTTTGTCAGTTAAATGAAATAAGTAAGTTATTTCATAGAATTAACAAACTATTTAGCTCAGCAGCAGAAAATTTAAGAAAGATGATTGATGTTTAGGATCCCCAATTCATTTCTAAGTTTGAAAAACCTATCACGACCAAGAGGTTTAGTGAAGATATCAGCTAACTGGTCATTAGTAGAGATGAATTCAATCCTACAATCTTTCTTTTCTATATGATCTCTTATAAAGTGGTGCCTTATTTCAATATGCTTAGTTCTAGAATGCTGAATAGGATTCTTAGTTAGATTGATTGCACTAGTGTTATCACATAACATTGGAATATCAGAAAGGTGCAGATTAAAATCACTTAGCTGTTGTTTTAACCATAGAATCTGTGCAGTACAACTACCAACAGCTATATATTCAGCTTCTGCTGTGGAAAGTGCTACACATGCTTGTTTCTTGCTGGTCCATGATATCAAGCAGTTCCCAAAGAGATGACATGTTCCACTTGTGCTTTTTCTATCTAACTTGCAGCCTGCAAAATCAGAATCAGTAAAGCCAACTAAATTCAACTCATTACCAGTGGAATACCACAACCCAACATTCACTGTTCCTTTGAGATACTTGAGAATTTGTTTTGCTGTAGTAAGATGTGATTCCTTTGGATTAGCTTGAAATCTAGCACATAAACACATCTTCATTTATGAAGACATTTAGAAAAGCACTTTTGACATCCATTTGAAAGAGTTTAAAGCCTTTAAGACATGCAAATGCAAGCAACAATCTAATAGCTTCTAACCTAGCCACTGGTGCATAAGTTTCATCAAAATCAATGCCTTCTTCCTGATTATATCCTTTGGCTACTAATCTAGCTTTATTCCTGGTTATTATTCCATTTTCATCAAGTTTGTTTTTAAAAACCCATTTTGTTCCTATAACATTCATTTCATTGTTTCTAAGTACTAGATACCAAACATTATTTCTAACAAACTGATTTAACTCTTCATTCATAGCAGTAATCCAATTATTATCAAGCAATGCATCATGTATATTTTTAGGTTCAATTTGTGATACAAAGGCCATGTGATTGCAGAAATCAGTTAAGGAGTTTCGAGTTGTAACTCCCTTTTCAACATTTCCAATGATGTTATCCAGAGACAATCCTTTTTGAGTCCTCTAGGATTTAGATAAGGCATTGTCTGCTGCAGAGTAGTCGACTGATCCAGAGTTATAGTCAACTGGTTCATCTTGTCTGTCAGCATCAGTAGATTTTTCTGCATAATCTTCATTCTTTTCTCGATTTTTCAGACTTTTCATCATCTGAACCTGCAAGGGAATTACCTTTTCTCTCTTTTTGGCATAAGAACTCATCAAATACAACATGAATAGATTCTTCTACAGTTAAGTTCTTTTTGTTAAAAACTCGGTAGGCTTTGCTATTCATAGAATAACCTAAGAATATACCATCATCAGCTTTTTCATCAAACTTGCCTAAGGATGCTTTTCCATTCTTTAGTTTGAAACACCTGCAACCAAAGACTTTGAAATATGCAATACTAGGAGTTCTACCATTTAAAAGCTCATATGGAGTTTTATCAAGAATTGGTCTAAGCAATACTCTATTAAGTACATAGCAAGCTGTAGAAAATGCATTTGCCCAAAAGTATTTATGAAGCTTGGATTCACTCAACATGGTTCTTGCACATTCTTGAAGTGTTCTATTCTTTCTTCCAACTCCATTTTGTTGTGGAGTTCTAGGAGCAGAAAAGTTGTGAGATATGCCATGTTTGGAGCAAAACTTTTCAAAATGAATGTTTTGAAATTCAGTTCCATGATCACTTCTTAAAGAAACAATGTTAAGGTCTTTTTCATTTGAAATAATCTTTGCAAATTTCTTGAATGCATGGAATGTTTCATCTTTTGAAGAAAGAAATAGTGTCTAAGTGAATCTTGAGAAATCATCAACAATGACAAGAACATATGAGTTATTTCCAAGACTTATAGTTCTTGATGGACCAAATAAATCAAGATGCAATAGCTCAAGTGGTCTCCTTGTTGAGATGATGTTCTTTGACTCAAATGAGTTTCTTGATTGCTTTCCTTTTTTGCAAAATGCACATACTTTGTCCTTCACGAATTTCACATTTGGAAGGCCTCTAACTAGACTTTTGCAGCTGATTTTGTTTAACAACTGCATGTTGATGTGTCCACACCTTCTATGCCAAAGCCAACCTTCATCTTCTTTGGTCAATAAGCAAATGTTGTTGAGATTTGAGGGCTCAATGTCCAGCATATAAACGTTGTTTGTTCTTCTTCCAATGTGCACAATATCTGCAGTTTTACAGTTGTATATTACACAAAATTCTGCATCAAAAGTGACTTTCATACCTTTGTCACATAGCTGACTTATACTTAGCAGATTGTGTTTTAATCCTTCAACAAAGAGTACATCCTTTATATGTGAAGAAGAGTAGTTTCCTACATCTCCAGAACCTTTGATTTTGCCCTTGCTATTGTCTCCAAATGTAACAGAACCAGCATCATATGCCTTGAAATTTATCAGCTTTGATTTGTCACCTGTCATATGTTTAGAGCAACCACTATCTAAATACCATAAAGCTCTCTTTGCTCTATGACAGATATGCAAAACAAAGTTAATTTAGATATTTAGGTCCCCAAAACAGGTTGGGTCCTTTGGAGTTAGGAACAACATATGATTTGGGTTTCCAGTAGTATTCACCTCTTGAAAGTCCAAAGTTCTTAATATAGCAAAATCTAGATATATGTCCATGTTTCAAGCAATAAGCACACTTTTTAAATTTGTTACTTGGATAGGATTTATACTTTGCATCATGATAATGTTTTGTAGACTTTCCATAACCAAGACCATTTCCATTTGAATATCCAATTTGAGAATATAGTAGTTGATTAAGTGTATTATGACCAATTTGAAATTTACCCAATGTTTTAATCAGATAACCAACTTTATTTTGGAGATTAATGCAGTTTTCACACTTTGCAGATTTGATTTTATCACATTCAGACTTATCAGATTCTATCTGGTTTTTCAGTTCCAGGACTCTGTCTTTTAGTTGACTGTTTTCATCTTTCAGTCTGCTATTCTGGTTTTCCAGTTCCAGTAATTTGTTTTCTAGCCAGTTATTCAGTCCTTTTAGTCGATTATTTTGATGATCCAGTTTTTTTGCTTCATCATGTAATTCTTTGAATGCATCAAACAAGGTGTCATAATTCTCACTAACATCAGAATCATAATTACTTACTTGGCTAGATGTTTCTTCATTAGCTACAAGGCACAGATTTGCTTGATTTTCAGATTCAGAATCTGAAGTTGATGATTTGCTGGAATCACTTTCATCCCAGGCCATGTATGCTTTCTTGCCTTTCTTGAAATGAGAAACACGTTTCTCTTTGTCTCTTCTTTCCTTTCTTTCCTGGCTTCTTTCTTTTCTTTGATTCAAGAGAGGACAATCTATCTTGACATGTCCTAGCTGCCCACAATTAAAGCAAGAGAAATTAGAGGAATTAAAATCAGATTTTCTGGTGTACCTCTTCTGATTTTCTTGAAATCTGTCTTTTGGGTTATTCTTCCTTTTTAGGAACTTTCCAAACTTCTTAACCAGCATTGCAAATTCTATACTGTCATCTTCTTTCTCTTCATCACTCTTTAAGCATTCCTTGGCTTTTAGTGCAAGACTCTTGTTCTTTTTATCAGAAGCCTCTAGTTGATCAAGCCTGCTTAACTCTAGCTCGTGTTCGCTCAGTTTTCCAAACAGAGTTGCAGTGTTCATGACAATCAAGTCCTTAGTTTCAATGATTGTTGTGACTTTCGGCTGCCAGCTTCTACTTAGGCATTTGAGAACCTTTATGTTGAGTTCTTCATCATCAAATTTCTTTCCCAAACCCAACAGATGGTTCACTATATGTGTAAAACGTTTTTGCACGTCTTGGATGCTCTCTCCAGGTTGCATCCTAAACATTTCATACTCTTGGATAAGGGTGTGCTTTCTTGCTCTCTTTACCTCTATTGTACCTTCATGGGTAACTTGTAGAATATCCTACATTTCTTTTACTGTTATGCATTGAGAGACCCTGAAAAACTCATCAAGATTTAGAGTAGATGTTAAAATGTTTTTGGCCTTACTATCAAACTGAGCTTTTTTGTTTTCTGCATCAGTCCACTGTTCCCATGGCTTTTCAATCAATTTTCCATCTTCAGCCTTCACTTTTGGAATGAAAGGACCATTAATCACTGCATCCCAAACACCTCTATCAACAAACTCGAAGAATATCTTCATTTTGGCTTTCCAAAAGGAGTAATTCGCTCCTACAAAGAGTGGAGGTCTGTTTGTAGATGCTCCTTCAGCAAAGGGTAGCTTATCACCCATCTTGGATCTTTCTTGAGTACCTTTTAATTACCTGCTCTTGATACCAATTGTTAGATGCGGAATTATATCAAGAAGGGGGGCTTGAATTGATATATGGATTTATTTAAAACTTTTTCGTTTCAGAAAATTTTACTGATGCAGTATACTGAGAAATAGTTGACTGATTAATGCAAAATAGTAGGTTAGTTCAACATGCAGAATATAAGAGATGATAAAGGATAAGAAAAGATAACACCAAGGATTATACTGGTTCGTTCTTTATGCAAGAACTACATCCAGTTGGTGATCTGTAACTCCAACAGATCTTAATCACTATCTGAAATGAAATCTTTACAAAAAATCTTTCTTGAACACTACAAGAAACACAAGATCCTATTCTAAACTCTATAGAACAGATCTTAATAACCTGACTCACACTGAGTCACTGTGATCACCCTGATCACAGATAACAAGGTTCGAAAAACCCTCTCAGAAATCTCTACTCAGAGATTAAAAGAATACAAAGAAAAATGAAAACAAGATTCTTCTTGAAAAGCTAGAAGCTGTAACACAAATTCTGCAGAAATCTTTTTGCTCTGATCTTTATGCAACTCAGTATGTATTCTCTTGAATTCTTTCGCGCTCAGATTCGTCCTTGAGAGTTGTATATATAGGCAAAGACAAGAGCTATGGGTCGTGCTCTTCTGAGAACTTCAAAAGCGCGTTCTGTTGTTTTCTGCATAATAAGGGTCTGGAACAAAATAGTCGACTGAAGCAGCAAAGTAGTTAGCTATTTTCATTAAACTCATTCCTGGTACATTAATGAAAATAGTCGACTAAAGAAACAAGATTAGCAGACTAATTGATGATTAATAAAAACAACAGATTATTATATTTCAATTAGCTAACTATATAAAGATAATCTAACATCTTATCACAAACATAACCATTCATCAAAGTTCCAGAATATCTTCAAACATTAACAAATCCTCTTAAACATCATCAAATCCAAAATCATCAACAACACTTCAACTTGCAAAAATTATAAAAGAACCAATTCATTAACTTTTCTTAAAGAAGCAATCTATTTCATTTGAATTCATCTCACAAAAAGTGTTTCTCTCAACCAACCACTTCAATCAAGCAATCTAAAATTGATATTCATCTTAAACTAATAATCACATTTGTTAATCAAGACTTGAATCAACAAGGTCTTTTCAGGCTTGTAATGAGGCTGAGGCTAAGAATAAATATTGGTTTTTCTTGGATAAACAAAATATTTTAAGGATTAAAGAAATATGAATGATTTTGTTTTTCCAACTCCTCAACTTACATTTTTGACTAACTATTCTAACAACCTTTTTTTTCAAATGATATTGACATTCATATTATCTCTTCTGCTATTCTTTTTTTTAAACAGTAGAAGAACATTCCTATCTGGTTCCAATAGCCATAATACACGATCTTGTAAGAAACTATCACAACATTCAATAATTAGCCATAATTCATATTTATCTTTTATAACTTTTTCAACCCTCACAGTTCTTTAATCCTTCAAGTAAAGGTTGGGTTAATTTATTTTTTTACATGGCTAAAGGTTTATTTTTCTAAAAAAAATTCAAGCTCAAATAGGGTTAAAAAATGTTAATTCTCAAGGTTGGCTATTTGGCTCTGGTTTGGCTCACTCAACAAAAATGTGCCTTTATCATTTTCAAGTCTTTTCTTAACAAGTAATATAAGTAAAAGAATCAAGCAATATCAGTTACTATTATGAAGTGATGGTATTCAATCTTTCTAAGTTAATTCTTTCACTTTCACTCTCAATATACTTCTTTAATAAAGCAATTACTTAGTTTAAAAAATAATTTCTTTTCATGTCCATGCACACTCTTCCTCTATTTGGATTTAATATGTAATAATTGATTTCACTCTACCATCCTCTATTGTTTTCCTAAGCACATATAAAAAATGTACATCAATTTACTTGAGGTAATTGTTTAGTCTTATTCAGGTATATCACAAATAAAAAAAACAAATAAAATAAATGAATATAGAGAAAGAAAGAAAAATTATTACTCTCCACCAATTATATCATCATGCGGATCATGAAGGTCTTCATCTTTTCTGTCATCTTCAACATCATTAGTAGCTCTACTCCCCTCCAAAAAAGTTGGTTTGTCCCTAGACCAATTAATATAAAAAGCAATTTGATCTAGGATTGACCATCCTATAGGGTTTTAATAATGGTGAATAGAGAACATGTAGAAACTTTTATGAAGATTTTTTTTACTAACACCAAAATAAAAACTTACTTTTATTTATGAAAAATAAATTCTAAATAACAAGAAAAACAAAGTAAAGCATAAAAACACTAGGTTGCCTCCCAGGAGCGCTTGTTTAACGTATTTTTCGCTCGATTCCTGTGATTTAATCATGGTGGGTAGGTCCTTGGGTTGAGTGTCTCCACTTCACGATCCAAATATGGTTGCAACATTTTCCTACTCACAATTTTGGTTCTCCTAGAATATGGACTTTCAATTTCCATGGTGTCATCAACCTTGATTTCCTTAACAATCCACAATTTTGACCATTTTGACTTTAATCTTATAGGGAGGAGTTTCGTCTTGGAGTTGGAGCTACCAAATAGAATTGGTTGACCTAGTTTAAGTTCATTTATCCTTATAATGTTGTCATGATGAACCTTGACTTCCTCCTCATTGAACAATATGGAGAGCTTATTAGCATTGAGTTTCATTTCCACAAATTCATGCACTAAAGACTCTTTCTTTTCTTCAACTACTTGTGGAATACAACAATTAAAGCTTTCTCCAACATATTCGAAGTGGACAATTTCTTTTTCGTTATAGGAAAGGCTTCATCAAGTGAATTTATCCTTAAACAGTTTTTTCTACCATTGGAGTGTTGAGAAGCCTCAAAAACATTAAAATTCACCTCATTATTCTGAGCTCTACTTTGAGCTTTCAATCATCCACATCAATAATAACTTTAGCAGTTTTCATGAAAGGACGCACAAGAATAAGACGAATTTTTGAATCTTCCTCCATATCCATAACTACAAAATCTAGAAATTGGTCAACTTTTACCAGTAGATCTTCCACAATGCCATGTGGATATTTGATAGACCTTTTTGCCAGTTGTAAAGTCATTCTAGTTGGTCTCACCTTTATCTCTCCTATCTTCTTGAGCATAGATAAAGGCATGAGATTAATGTTGGCTCTAAGATCTAACAATGCCTTCCCCACTGAGAGATTACCAATAGTTATTGGTATTGTGAAACTCCCAGGATCTCTAGATTTTTGAGGTAGAGATTTTTGAAAAATGGCACTACATCCAACTTCTAGTTCAATTGGAACATCCTCCTGAATATTTTTCTTTTCTTTGTCAACAACTTCTTCAAAAATTTTGCATATGTGGACATTTGTTCCATGGCTTCTGTAAAAGAAATATTGATTTGCAGCTTCTTCCATGAACCCGATAAATTGTCTCTCCTTATCCTTCTTTGATGAAGCATGGGGATAAGGTAAATCTTTTACAGGAGGACTACTTACTTCTTTTTCTCTCTTTTTATTATTTTCTCTTTTTCTCTCTCTATCTTCCTCAATTTTCTCTCTTCCTCTTTCTCTCTCTATTTTTTTCTCATTTTTTTTCTCCTCATTCTCCTCATAATCATTCTCTTTTTCAACCTCTTCATCTTTTTCAAGATTCTCACCTATCCCTTGACCAATAACAGTGCCTCTTCTGGTAGTAATAGACTTACAATGCTCTTTTGGATTGACATGTGTGTTGGCTGAAAATTTTTTGTCTTGTTGATTAGCTAGGTTATTTGCTAGTTGCCCCATCTGTACTTCCAAATTTTTTATAGATGCCTTTGTATTCTTTTGATTAGTCATAGACACTTGCAAAAATTGAGAAAAAGAATCTTCTAACTTGGACAACCTATCAGACTATTGAGATAACTGATTCAAAAATTGTTGGGGTGGTTGATATTGATAAAGCTGTTGAAACTGTTGCCTTTGGAGTTGCTTCCAGTTTTGATTGTAGTTACTGGAATAGTTATTTTTCCTTCCCTGGTTATTGAGGTATTGGACTTCTCCTGGTGGCTCAAATTCAATAGTGTTGCATTGACCATTAGGATGATCTCCTGAATAAAAATCGCATCTCATTATCTGATAAGATTGGGATTGAGATGATTGGCCATCCTGCATTTTCATCATTTTCTTTAACTCTTCCATCTGTTGTGAGAGCAACTTATTTTGTGCCAAAAGTGCATTCTGGGTATCCAACTCCAAGATTCGAGCAACCGAGCTCCCCTTTTTAGGATGTTGACCTCTATCATAGCTTGCTTGATGATCATTGGCCGCTAAAGCATTTATGATAATAATTGCTTCTTCAACACTCTTCATCATCATCGATCCACCTGCTGAAGTATCTAAAATCATTTTTTTTGGGGTTTTAACCCATTACAAAATATATTTAATTGTGCAACATCATCAAAACCATGATTAGGACATTTTCTCAATAATGATTTGTATCTCTCCAAAGCCTCACATAATGATTCATCTAGTCCTTGAGAGAAAGTAGTTATGGCAAACTTAGCATTGATGTATCTGGATGGAGGAAAAATACGATTTAAAAAATTTTCTTCTACATCTCCCCATCGAGTTAAGCTTTGATTTGGATGCGATTGCAACCAAGTCTTCGCCTTTCCAGTCAGAGGAAAAGGAAAGAGCCTCAAGTAAACAACCTCCTCATCTGCTCCAGCTACTCCCATAGTACCACATAGTTCATAAAATGTGGATAGATGAATATAAGGATCTTCATGATCCATCCCTGTAAATTAATTAGCAGTGATTAATGACAACAAAGCGGGCTTCAGATCAACTCCTTTGGTAGGCCTAGCAATGCTGGAGAAATGCCTTGGCCCTGGTTGATGTGCATAATCTCCCAACAATCTTCTTTGTTGATTGTTCTGCTGGTTATTGTTCTCTCCTTCAGCTGCCATTATGATTTGTTCTTCAGGGAGGATTACTGATAAACTTGAAGAGAGTAATTCTCCCTGCACTTGCTCTATCGTTTCTTGTTTTCTAGCTCTGTTATTGTTTTTTCTTGCTATCTTTTCTATTTCCGGATCAAATAACAATTGCTCTGTCAAAATTTTACCTCGCATAAAAACAAAATAAACGAGAGAAAAAAAATGCAACAAGAATAAAAATTATTAAAAGAAAGAAATAACAAAATAAAATTAGGAATAAGATGAAAAGAAAAATAATAGATCAAAATTAACCTGAAAAAATATATAATAACTTATTGATAAAAATAAATAAAAATAAAATAAAATAAAACAATTAAAATATATATATATATAATAGAAATAAAACAGAAAACTAAGAATGAAGAGAAAAAAAATATATTAAATAAAAACTGAAAAAAATAAAGATAAAATAATAAAATTTAACATAAATAAATGATAATAAAATAAGAGAAAGAGAAAAAATGATAATTAAAGATTAAAGATGAAAGATAAAAAGTAATAGCAATAAAAATGATAATTAAAGATTAAAGATGAAAGATAAAAAGTAATAACAATAAAAGTTAACAATTAAAAATAAATAATAAAATAAACTTGAATCAAAATTGCTAATAATAAAACTGAAAATAAAAAAAAAATAAACTGAATGAGATAAAATAAATAAATAATAAAATAGAATAAATTAAATAAATAACTGACAAGTTGATAAATAAATAAAATAAAGAAAAAAAAATCAGTTAAAAAAAATTAGAAAAATGGTATAAGAACTCACGTATAACAAAATAAATGAAATAAAGTTGACAATAAAACTTAAAAAATAAAGAGTAAAAAAATAAATTTCAAAGTAAGTGATAAAAAGAATGACTAATAAAAAAATATAAACTGTAAGAATAATAACAATGAAATCAAATTAAATAAAATAAAGTAATAAAAAATAAAGAAAAGATAAAAGATAAAAAAAATGAAAAATAATAAAATAAAATAATAAAAATAACAACTAAAAAGAAAGAATAAAAACGAAAAAAAAATAACAGTGAATAAAAATAAATAACAACAATACTCAAAATAAAATAAGATAACAAATAAAAACAAATCAAATGAGAAACAAAATTAAAAGATAAGAATGAAAATTAAAATAAAGATATTCAAAAGCAACACTAAAAGTGATTATAATATTATTAAATATCTTGACACAAGTCTTCGACAACTGCGCCAAAATCTTCTTAAACGAATTTTAAAAATATATTTTGAGCAAGTGTAATGAATCAATGTAGCATCTACAAGTGTCGTATTGACAAAGACTTGTGTAATACTTAAGAAGAATTATAATTTCTTTTCTAACTCAATTTTGAATATATAAAATAAAATTTCTTTTATATTGTTTTTAATAACATCTGTATTGTTACAATTTAAAATAAACTTTTGTTTTTGAATTATACAATCCAATAAGTGTCAGTAACCTTCATATTCTTGATTTTGTAATTCATTTTGGATAAGAGGAAATTTTTTATTTGATAATGAGAAAATTGTTGATAATTGAAGTATAACTTTGAGTAGTACATTGTATAAAAATGAAAAAATTGAGGTAAAGATAACTATAAATTTATTACTCTAAAATTTTAAATCCAAGATAGGTATTCATTTTCTTATATGAATTGATTTGGGTTTTATTATTTATATAACATAATGATATGTAGACAAGTTTTTTTCTTCTAAAAAAAACCTCTCAACTAGTCTAGATTAAATAAGTATTTTTATTAAATAAAAAATAAATTAATTATAGCTTCTCTTGAAATACAACAAGTGAACAATTACGTTTTATATAATATAATATAATATAAGAATTTGAATATTTGCTTCTAGAAACTATAATTACATGCATATTATTTATAACTAAAGAAGGAATGAATATCAATCCTAAATGAAAAAAAAAATCTACTTAACCAACTTACCAGTATATCATGTTAAAAACTTTCAACCATCCATCTCTTACTTTTTTTTATGCCACAAAATGTCTATACTTATGGTTTCATAAGTACCAATTTAATTTTTAAATTATTAGCTTTTTTCCTGTATAGTTTCTTAAGTATTAAAAGATAATTAAAGAACTTTTTAAAGTTACTTGTTATTCATGTTTTTAATCTAGGAGTTTATACAAGGACACGGTGAGGGTGATTCCGTGCTTCAGTATCTTTAAAAACTGTGTCAAATTGTTAAATTCATAGATATATGAAGAAGGGGGGATGAATTGATATATAATTTTCTTCGAAAGCTGTTAAGTATCAGATTTTTCTGATGCTGTCAAGAACAAATTAGTTAACTAAGTTCAGAAAAACAGTCGATTAGTTCTATCAGAAACTTATTAAAGAAGATAAAAGAAGAGAAAGAATGCACAAGAATTTATATTGGTTCACTCTTCTTCAAGAGCTACATCCAGTTTCGATCTGTAACACTAACAGATCTCAATACACTAAATGATCAAGTTTTTACAAGAATCCCTCTTCTAAAGACTAACAAAACCAAAAAGATGAAATTCTAAATACTATAGAATTCAATCTAACCCAGACTCACACCAAGTCTATAGTGATCACCCCAATCACCAAAATACAGGTTTTGTAACACCACAAAACAATCTCAACCCAGAGAACAATACAAATCAGAATATACTAATCAAGACTCTTTTCTTGATTCTTTCTAAAGCTGAATTCTTCAAAAGATTTGTGAGTAAGCTTTTCGTGATTTACTCTTCTTTGTTCTCTCTCTGTTCTTTCGCTATTCTTTCGTTATTTGAATCTCCCATCAAACTTGTATTTATAGAGAAAGAGATGAGCTTCAATCAGGCGTTATTCTATTTTTGCATACTGGAAGGCCTGGAACAAAATAGTCGACTAAACAACGAAATAGTTAGCTTATTTCATTAAAAGCACATTCCTGACATATTAATGAAAATAACCGACTAATATATCAGAATTAGTTGACTAATTAAGGATTAATGAAAACAGTAGACTAATATATCATAATTAGCTAACTAATAACAGATAATCTAACAACTATTCAAAAACTGCATAAATGCCAATTAATCACCAACGTTCCAGCAACATCATCAAATCAAATTCATCAACAAACTCCCCCTATTTGATGATGGAAACCTGTAAAACCTGTTGAAATCAAAGAGAATAGATGGAAGATTATCTCCCCCTTTGACATTAGCAAATAGGTGCAGATTAAGCAGATTATATAGGTAATGTTTTAATAATGCAGAAATATGAGTGCAAATTATGTTACAGACCCATGAATTGTTCATAAAGCATCATCATAAAAATGAAAATAGGAAAGGCTTTTAAAACAACAAATATTAAACTTCATCTTCATCATCATCATCCTCATCATCTTCATCATTATCATCATCAGCATCCTCATCCATGGCAGCAGCAGTTCCAGAGGTTCCTTCAAAGCTTTCAACTGAAACTTGAATCTCAGCAAGTTGTTGTTGTATGAGTTCAATCTCATAATCAATGTTTGTGAACCTTGCAACCATGGTTTCATGAGTGTTTCGCTGCATAGAACCAAGAACATTAAGACATGAAATAAGCATTCTTTCAAATTCAGATAATGGAATTCCTTGGTATGCAGGAGGAGCTGTATAGGGAACCATTTGATATGCAGAGTACTCTTGAGGATTCCTTGAAGAGTTGTCAGCATGAATTGATGATCTAGGTGCAGAGGAAGATGAGCCAGCTTTAAAAACCCATTCATCATCAATCTTTGTCAACCCCATTTTCCTAAGATAATAGTTGTCAAAGATATGTTTGTGATTGATGATCCTGGTTGTATCTCCTTCAGTGGAAATGTTGAAGTGGTCCAGAACTTTTGAAATGAAGATTGCATAGTGAAGCTTGTGATCATTAAGTTGTTTTGCCTTGAACATGTGTCCTTTGATGACATAGATCCAGTTGACTTTAATGTTGTTCTTCATGCAGTGTATCAAGGCCAGGTCCTCTTCCATCAGCTGTGCATGATTGCTCCCCCTGGGTGTGAGCTGCCAAGCTATTATGAAAGCAAGAAGTCTTTCAACACGTTTGATCTTCCCAACATTATATTTCTGCACAGCTTCTTCAACATTTCTCATACAAGACTTGAATGCAGATTCCTTGTTGAATTCAGGCACAAAGGAAGTATTTCCTTTACTTATCTTGACACCATCATTCTTCAAGCCAGCTAGTCTTCTCCATAACGAGTTGTCAATCCTTATTTCTTTTCCTTTGACTTGAGAAACCAACATATTGTTTTCTGCTTTCAGGTTAGCATAGAAAATCTTAATCAAATCACCATAAAAATTACCTTCCATCTCAACAAAGTGCCTCATGTTAGAAATAACGACAGTGTAAAAATCAAGAGGTGGGGTTAAATTGGATTTTTAAGAAACTTTTTCTTTTTAAAATAATTTTCCAGATTTTAAATAAATGTTCTAAAAACAAGATTGGAATTTTCCTTAACCTGTGATAAGCGCAGTTTGAATTGCAATTGTTAGAATGATTCGCAATAAAATAAAGAGATAGGAAAAGAGAAAGAACACAGAGATTTATACTGGTTCGGATTTAGCCAATCCTACATCCAGTTCCCAATCACCACAAACACGTGATGATCACCCCACTATCTTTAATTGAAATTACAAACACCAATTCATGCAATAACAAATAAAGATAAAGGAAACACCTCCTTAGACACACTAAGGATGAACTCACCTCCTCAGACACACTGAGGATGATTCCCACCTCTCTTGACACACAAGAGATGAACACACCTCCCTTAGAATAGATCCAAGGGATGAATTATACCCGTTCAGAATAACAGTAAAAGAAAACACCTAATTGAGTGCTGGATTGAAAGCTTAAGCACAATGATCACCACTTCCAAGAACTTAGATCAACCTTGAGAGAGCAAGAAAGCGGTTTTGAAAAACTTTAGCACAAGAACACTTTAAATATTGTGTTTGATCAGATGTTGTTTAACCTAAGACATTGCCTTTCATTTTATAATTTGAAATCAGCTCAAAGTTTCCATTCTTAGGTTGATTCAGCATTGAATTCGCAAAAACGTCGTATTTAATCGATTATATAAAAGGTGTAATCGATTATATCAGAGTAAAAACTGGAAAACACATTTTTCCTGATATAATCGATTAGATTAAGGCCATAATCGATTTTATGAACCCATAAGCAATATAATCGATTATCAAAAACACTTAATCGATTATTTTGTTCGTTAAAATATTTTGATTCAAATTTTAAGTGAAATAATCGATTAGATTTCGTAACTTAATCGATTAAAAGCGTAGGAAAAACGTTTTTGCGAGAAAACGACTTGCTCTCAAGTTTGAAATGGTCTTGAATGGGATTTATGACTTACTCTTTTTATCCATCACCTAAAACAGAAAATTCTAAACTTGAAACTTCAACTCTTGAGAAAATCTTCATCAATCTTCTCTCTTGAAAGCATTTATTTTCCTTTATGTCTTGCCTTTTATTCCATGAAGCAACCTTCCTTTGTGAGATAGAAACAAGTCTTTAATGTTGTTTGAGAACATTAAATCTTCATCATCAAAACTTTAATCTTCATGACTTATTGAGAGAACTTCATCAACACTTATACTTGAAATATGTCAACATTTCTTTCCTTATAAACATCTCAAATTTTCCCCTTCTACCCGATGTATAACTTTACTCACTCCAATATTTATGAAACTTTCCCCTCTTAGAAGGAGTTCTTTCTTTCCTTATAAACATATTAAATTTTCCACTTCTACCCGATGTGGGAATTACTAAATCCAATGTTTATGAAACTTTCTCCTCTTAGAAGGAGTTTTTTCTTTCCTTATAAATATCTCAAATTTTCCATATCTACCCAATGTGGGACTTTACTAAATCCAATATTTTTGAAACTTTCCCCTCTTAGAAGAAGTTCTTCCTTTCCTTATAAACATATTCAATTTTCCCCTTCTAACCGATGTGGAACTTTACTAACTACAATGTTTTTGAAACTTTCGCCTCTTGGAAGGAGTTCTTTCTTTCCTTATAAACATCTCAAATTTTCCCCTTGATATGGGACTTTACTAAATGTTTTTGAAACTTTCCTCTCTTAGAAGGAGTTCCTTCTTTCCTTATAAACATCTTCAATTTTCCCCTTCTACCCGATGTGGGAGTTTACTCACTCCAATATTTATGAAACTTTCCCTCTTTGAAGGAGTTCTTTCTTTCCTTATAAACATCTCAAATTTTCCCCTTCTACCCGATGTGGGACTTTACTAAATCCAATGTTTATGAAACTTTCTCCTCTTAGAAGGAGTTTTTTCTTTCCTTATAAATATCTCAAATTTTCCATATCTACCCAATGTGGGACTTTACTAAATCCAATATTTTTGAAACTTTCCCCTCTTAGAAGGAGTTCTTCCTTTCCTTATAAACATATTCAATTTTCCCCTTCTACTCGATGTGGGACTTTATTAACTACAATGTTTTTGAAACTTTCGCCTCTTGGAAGGAGTTCTTTCTTTCCTTATAAACATCTCAAATTTTCCCCTTCTACCCGATATGGGATGATACTAAATGTTTTTGAAACTTTCCTCTCTTAGAAGGAGTTCTTTCTTTCCTTATAAACATCTTCAATTTTCCCCTTCTACCCGATGTGGGAGTTTACTCACTCCAATATTTATGAAACTTTCCGCTCTTTGAAGGAGTTCTTTCTTTCCTTATAAACATCTCAAATTTTCCCCTTCTACCCGATGTGGGACTTTACTAAATCCAATGTTTATGAAACTTTCTCCTCTTAGAAGGAGTTTTTTCTTTGCTTATAAATATCTCAAATTTTTCCATTTCTACCCGATGCGGGACTTTACTAAATCCAATTTTTTTTAAACTTTCCCCCCTCAAAAGGAGTTCTTTCTTTCCTTATAAATATCTCAAATTTTCCATTTCTACCCGATGTGGGACTTTCCTAAATCCAATCTTCATGAAACTTTCCCCTCTTAGAAGGAATTCTTTCTTTCCTTGTAAACATCTCGAATTTTCCGCTTCTACCCGATGTGGGACTTTACGAAATCCAATGTTTATCAAACTTTCTCCTCTTAGAAGGAGTTTTTCTTTCCTTATAAATATCTCAAATTTTCCATATCTACCCAATGTGGGACTTTACTAAATCCAATATTTTTGAAACTTTCCCTCTTAGAAGGAGTTCTTCCTTTCCTTATAAACATATTCAATTTTCCCCTTCTACTCGATGTGGGACTTTATTAACTACAATGTTTTTGAAACTTTCGCCTCTTGGAAGGAGTTCTTTCTTTCCTTATAAACATCTCAAATTTTCCCCTTCTACCCGATATGGGATGATACTAAATGTTTTTGAAACTTTCCTCTCTTAGAAGGAGTTCTTTCTTTCCTTATAAACATCTTCAATTTTCCCCTTCTACCCGATGTGGGAGTTTACTCACTCCAATATTTATGAAACTTTCCCCTCTTTGAAGGAGTTCTTTCTTTCCTTATAAACATCTCAAATTTTCCCCTTCTACCCGATGTGGGACTTTACTAAATCCAATGTTTATGAAACTTTCTCCTCTTAGAAGGAGTTTTTTCTTTGCTTATAAATATCTCAAATTTTTCCATTTCTACCCGATGTGGGACTTTACTAAATCCAATTTTTTTTAAACTTTCCCCTCTTAAAAGGAGTTCTTTCTTTCCTTATAAATATCTCAAATTTTCCATTTCTACCCGATGTGGGACTTTCCTAAATCCAATCTTCATGAAACTTTCCCCTCTTAGAAGGAGTTCTTTCTTTCCTTGTAAACATCTCAAATTTTCCCCTTCTACCCGATGTGGGACTTTACTAAATCCAATGTTTATGAAACTTTGTCCTCTTAGAAGGAGTTTTTTCTTTCCTTATAAATATCTCAAATTTTCCATATCTACCCAATGTGGGACTTTACTAAATCCAATATTTTTGAAGCTTTCCCCTCTTAGAAGGAGTTCTTCCTTTCCTTATAAACATATTCAATTTTCCCCTTCTACTCGATGTGGGACTTTATTAACTAGAATGTTTTTGAAACTTTCGCCTCTTGGAAGGAGTTCTTTCTTTCCTTATAAACATCTCAAATTTTCCCCTTCTACCCGATATGGGATGATACTAAATGTTTTTGAAACTTTCCTCTCTTAGAAGGAGTTCTTTCTTTCCTTATAAACATCTTCAATTTTCCCCTTTTACCCGATGTGGGAGTTTACTCACTCCAATATTTATGAAACTTTCCGCTCTTTGAAGGAGTTCTTTCTTTCCTTATAAACATCTCAAATTTTCCCTTCTACCCGATGTGGGACTTTACTAAATCCAATGTTTATGAAACTTTCTCCTCTTAGAAGGAGTTTTTTCTTTGCTTATAAATATCTCAAATTTTTCCATTTCTACCCGATGCGGGACTTTACTAAATCCAATTTTTTTTAAACTTTCCCCCCTCAAAAGGAGTTCTTTCTTTCCTTATAAATATCTCAAATTTTCCATTTCTACCCGATGTGGGACTTTCCTAAATCCAATCTTCATGAAACTTTCCCCTCTTAGAAGGAATTCTTTCTTTCCTTGTAAACATCTCGAATTTTCCGCTTCTACCCGATGTGGGACTTTACGAAATCCAATGTTTATCAAACTTTCTCCTCTTAGAAGGAGTTTTTCTTTCCTTATAAATATCTCAAATTTTCCATATCTACCCAATGTGGGACTTTACTAAATCCAATATTTTTGAAACTTTCCCTCTTAGAAGGAGTTCTTCCTTTCCTTATAAACATATTCAATTTTCCCCTTCTACTCGATGTGGGACTTTATTAACTACAATGTTTTTGAAACTTTCGCCTCTTGGAAGGAGTTCTTTCTTTCCTTATAAACATCTCAAATTTTCCCCTTCTACCCGATATGGGATGATACTAAATGTTTTTGAAACTTTCCTCTCTTAGAAGGAGTTCTTTCTTTCCTTATAAACATCTTCAATTTTCCCCTTCTACCCGATGTGGGAGTTTACTCACTCCAATATTTATGAAACTTTCCCCTCTTTGAAGGAGTTCTTTCTTTCCTTATAAACATCTCAAATTTTCCCCTTCTACCCGATGTGGGACTTTACTAAATCCAATGTTTATGAAACTTTCTCCTCTTAGAAGGAGTTTTTTCTTTGCTTATAAATATCTCAAATTTTTCCATTTCTACCCGATGTGGGACTTTACTAAATCCAATTTTTTTTAAACTTTCCCCTCTTTGAAGGAGTTCTTTCTTTCCTTATAAATATCTCAAATTTTCCATTTCTACCCGATGTGGGACTTTCCTAAATCCAATCTTCATGAAACTTTCCCCTCTTAGAAGGAATTCTTTCTTTCTTTGTAAACATGTCCAATTTTCCCCTTCTACCCGATGTGGGACTTTACTAAATCCAATGTTTATGAAACTTTCTCCTCTTAGAAGTAGTTTTTTCTTTCCTTATAAATATATCAAATTTTCCATTTCTACCTGATGTGGGACTTTACTCACTACAATGTTTTTGAAACTTTCCCCTCTTAGAAGGAGTTCTTCCTTTCCTTATAAACAAGTAGGAGAATACATTACATGAAACTTTCGATAAATGAGAACAATATATGTAACAATGACCATGATCCATATCTTATAACAAGAAATTACTCTTCGGCTTCTATACTGCAGAATCTATAATATGACCACAAGAGTTATGAATCTAAAATTACATGTAAAATAGATCCTGACAACGAAATTTGTACCAGAGAGACATTTTCTACCACCTACACCCTTAAGCATTGGAACAATTATTTAGACCTAGTCTTCAATACATAATCCTCTAACTAGTGTTCTATCTCCCAGATGAAGGAATAGAACTGTGCATTAATTAATATTTTTTTTCCTCCCAAGTGAGAGCAGTTTTATCATGTACTAGTTGGTTCTTAAAACACTTTTAATAGTGCACATACTATCATAAACACACATTCATGCATGTAAATTATGTGTAGGTCAAATTAACAGACAACAAGTGAGACTAGATAATAACTGTCAACTCGGACATAGATTAGCCACTTTCCTCTTTAAATAAACTTTTTGGCTATTCGTTTTCTCCGTGAATGAGTCCATTCTTTATTATTTTGTAATTGAAAATTTTATATTCCAGTGAGTAGTTTTGAAGATTGTAGTAGTGTGTGAAACATTATAGTCATTTATTAAGCATTGTTTTGGTCCTTTATTAGAGTTTATCATAAAGCTCTAACTTCAGCTAAATCACCACCATGTCTCGCTTGAGAATGATCCACAATATCACGTTTGAAAACATCATGTGCTATATAATGTAAAAATTTCAATAATATGACAACTATAATACAATAAAGGTTTCACTTTAAAACTTGAAAGACTTATTTCAAATTTTAACTTTTTCTTTTATTTTATTTTAAATGAATAATTTAGATTAATTAAATAATTTTTAATAGATTATTAACATCTTTATAAAAAAGAGTAATATAATTTTCTTTTACTCATTAATTGATTGGTAGATAGATATATAATACTATAAAAAAATATAAAAAAAACTTATCTTAGTTATAAAATATATATATATATACGTTTTAATTGATTATTTGTGATTAAATATAAAAAAAATTGATATAATGTTGTAAATTTATTAAAGTTATGAATGTTTATATTATTTTTTTATATTTTATATAACTTTTTAATAATATAATATTTTATTAATATAAATTTTATTTTTTAAAATATTAATTCACTTTTATAAATAATTATATAATAAATAATAAAATGTTTATTTTTGTACAATTAACTTTTTTAAATGCAATTTACTTTCAATAATATAATTATATTTAAATATTTATTTACAATATCACAAATGTATTTAAATATTTATTTAAAATATATTTTCAATCAAAATATAAATTTGTTTAATATTTCTTTATAGGATCAAAATTATAATAGAAATATATTTAATTTTTTTTATTTATTTAAGAATATATTTATTTTTCTATTTATTCTAAAAAAATATAAAATATCATTATTTTTATTTATAATATTTGTAAATAATTATTATATTTATAAAATAGTTAAATAAAAATTGTATAACTATGTTTTATCATTTATCATATAATTATTTATAAAAAATTAATATTTCAAAATAATTAATTAAAACGTATATATTTTATAAAAGAAGGGTAAGATTTTTTTATAAAAAATAATTGTTTTATTTAAAATGTCATCTATGAAGATTTTTATTGTAACACCCCAATATTTTAAATTATAAAAATATTAGAATATAAACATATTATATTATAAAGATATTTAGTTATAAAAATATTATATCATAAAGATATTATATTATAAAGATGTTCAGATTATAAAAATATTAGATTATAAAGATATTTAGTTATAAAAATATTATATTATAAAGATATTATGTTATAAAAATATTCAGTTATAAAAATATTAGATTATAAAGATATTGGATTATAAAGATATTTGATTATACAGATATGAGATTATAAAGATTTTCTATATTATATATTATAAAGATGTCAGACTATAAAGATAATACAATATAAAATAAAAAGGGACTAGTTGGGTAGTTTGCTTTCACATACCTCTATTCTCTCTACCTCTATTCTTTCTATTCTCTCTATTCCCTCTCTACACTCTCCCTAAGGTTTAGATACTGAAATCCTAATGGTTTCTAGATCCGGAAGAAGCAATAGGAGGCTAACGAGTGTAAGAAAGAGTTCTACCGATTAGTTTTGTGAGCGGGTAAGTCTAAGTCCGTTTATTCTTGAGAATTTTCTTTTGGAAAGTTTATGGTTTTTGAAGATTTTTCTCAATCAATTCTCTTTAGGGGGAGATGTTATCCAGGATTTTGAGATAAAAGATGAGCTAAGGATTAGGATTGCAATTTTCCATCCGAGCAAGGAATAAACAAAAATCCAGGTTAGGGAAGTTAATGTTCAAATATATATAAATTGATATTAAGAAAATTAATGTTATATATATAAAATTAGTATGTTTTGTATATTATTGTTGTATTGAGTGTAATGTGTGAAAAACCTTGTTTTTGTATTGTTTATGATGTTTGTGTGGGGTCGAGTAGAGCCTGGGGTTGGTGCCCATAATCTACCGATATGTTTGTGTGTGGGGCTGAGTAGAGCCTAGGGTTGGTGTCCATAATCTACCGATATGTTTGTGTGTGGGGCCGAGTAGAGCCTGGGGTTGGTGCCCATAATCTACCGATATGTTTGTGCGGGGCCGAGTAGAGCCTGGGGTTGGTGCCCATAATCTACCGATATGTTTGTGTGTGGGGCCGAGTAGAGCCTGGGGTTGGTGCCCATAAACTACCGATATGTTTGTGTGTGGGGCCGAGTAGAGCCTAGGGTTGGTGCCCATAATCTACCGATATGTTTGTGTGTGGGGCCGAGTAGAGCCTGGGGTTGGTGCCCATAATCTACCAATATGTTTGTGTGTGGGGCCGAGTAGAGCCTGGGGTTGGTGCCCATAATCTACCGATATGTTTGCGTGGGGCCGAGTAGAGCCTGAGGTTGGTGCCCACAATCTACCGATATGTTTGTGTGTGGGGCCGAGTAGAGCGCCTGGGGTTGGTGCCCATAATCTACCTTGTGGGGCCGAGTAGAGCCTGGGGTTGGTGCCCATAATCTACCAATATGTTTGTGTGGGGCCGAGTAGAGCCTGGGGTTGGTGCCCATAATCTACCGATATGTTTGTGTGTGGGGCCGAGTAGAGCCTGGGGTTGGTGCCCATAATCTACCGATATGTTTGTGAGTGGGGCCGAGTAGAGCCTGGGGTTGGTGCCCATAATCTACCGATATGTTTGTGTGTGGGGCCGAGTAGAGCCTGGGGTTGGTGCCCATAATCTACCGATATGTTTGTGTGTGGGCCGAGTAGAGCCTGGGGTTGGTCCCCATAATCTACCGATATGTTTGTGTGGGGCCGAGTAGAGCCTGGGGTTGGTCCCCATAATCTACCGATATGTTTGTGTGGGGCCGAGTAGAGCCTGGGGTTGGTGCCCATAATCTACCAATATGTTTGTGTGGGGCCGAGTAGAGCCTGGGGTTGGTGCCCATAATCTACTTATGTGTGTTAATGAGAATGTTGTGAGTATGTGTATTACATGATATTATGATTTGTGTTGTTACTTTTCAATTATTAAAGATGCATTAAATTTCAAAGCATTTAAGTATGTTCTATGATGAATGTGCATGAGAATGATATGATTATGAATACTCCTGAAGTTTTTATTTTGTGTTGTTATATTTTTGAATGATTAACTTACCCTAGAATTGCCAATTGTTTGGCCTGCGATGATCGTGTTTTGCTACACGGGAGCAAATATCTTGATAGGTGAGCGGGATGCTTCGGAGTCCCAGGATTATATTGGAAGATGAAGTAGTAGTTATAGGCATATATTTTTATATGTTTTTATTTCTTATAATAGAATTTTGTACTAGTAGAGATTCCCTTTTGTATTCAATACAGATACAAATTATATATATAATGTGTTTTATTATCAGTTAATATAAGTTACGTTTGCATACTAAGTATGATAAAAGTAGCGATTTCTTGGATCGTTACATTTATTATCTAAATTACTCTGAATCATTTATTTAAAATAAAATAAAAAAATAAAGGTAAAAGTAAATTTTTTCAGTTACATATGAAAGTAGGTGAATCGACACTCTTTTAATTATATTTATTATTTTTATTCTGCTTTGTTCCCTAGTTTGGCAGGTAAAAGAGGAGACAACCCGTTTTTTAATTTATAATAAAATAAAATAATTTAAATATTTAATTTTGTGTATTATATTATTTGAGAAATAAGTAATAATCATTTTAATTTATCTAATTAGAGACATTAATTTATTAATTATAAATCCTAAAAAATATTTATATGATTAAGTATGGTTTTAAATTATATATATTAAAATAAATAATATTTTCTTAAAAAATAAAATAAAATAAAAAATTAAAAAAAATGTGACAAGTTGACCCTCCTACTCGCCAACCCATCTTTCGGTGTGCCAGAACAAGAATTTCAACCCGCATGGTAGTGGCGAACCAGCCCGGCCCGTCCCATTTTTGGTGAACCACCGACAAACTGAGCCAAAACGGGTTGGACTGACCCGTTTCGCCACCTGTAACTTTAGGGGAGATTCCTTCGTTACTCCCATACCTTCAAGAGAGATCTCATATATTAGGTGAATTATGAAAAATGTCTTTTACCCTATTTCACTAAAATATCTCTTTCTCTTTCATTCTTACCCTACTTCCTTCTCCTTCGTTGGTTGCTTGTGCTTAGTTCTCTGTCATTGATTTCGATGCTCCAAGAAGGTGACTTGAGGTTGGGCATCATCATCCAGGGGATCGTCATTGCGGCATTTTTGGTCCATTAGAAAGTATTTCCAGTCTCTTGTTTTCGTTATGAGTTTTGAATTGTATAATATAAAAAGTATTTTTTGACTTCTAAATTGTACAATAATCCAAAAGAGTGTTCCATATATGTAGTCCGAAATCTATAATCTGAAAAGAAATCCTAAATCATAACAATAACTTCCGTATTATACAATTTAAAATAAACTTTTGTTTTTGAATTATACAATCCAATAAGTGTCAATAACCTCCATATTCTTAATTTTGTAATTCATTTGGATAAGAGGAAATTTTTTATTTGATAAGAGGAAATTTTTTATTTGATAAGGAGAAAATTGTTGATAATTGAAGTATAACTTTTAGTGGTACATTGTATAAAAATGAAAAAATTGAGGTAAAGATAACTATAAATTTATTACTTTAAAATTTTAAATCCAAGATAGGTATTCATTTTCTTATATGAATTGATTTGTGTTTTATTATTTATATAACATAATGATATGTAGACAAGTTTTTTTTTCTAAAAAAAACCTCTCAACTGGTCTAGATTAAATAAGTATTTTTATTAAATAAAAAATAAATTAATTACAGCTTCTCTTTAAATACAACAAGGAACAATTACATTTTATATAATATAATATAAGAATTTGAATATTTGCTTCTAGAAACTATAATTACATGCTTATCATTTATAACTAAAGAAGGAATAAATATCAATCCTAAATAAAAAATATATTTGGGTGTGGATGAGAGGTGAGACTAGTGTGCGTATGTTTTTCTTTTTCTTTTAATCTCTTTGAAAGTCTCTAAAATATTACTTTGACACAATAGTTAGAATATAAAGATAATTTACTATAAGGATGTAATCCATGGATTATATAGTGTTAAATTTATTAGTATATCGGTTTTAGTTTCAAGCCACATAATAAGTGCTACGTTTTTGTCAATTTTTTTTTTCTGAATCCTCACCCTGTGTTAAATGATTTTTAAAAAAAATATTTTTCAGCAAGTGTAGTGAATTAATGTAGCATCTACAAGTGTCGTATTCACAGAGACTTCGTGTAATATTTAAGAAGAATTATAATTTCTTTTCTAACTCAATTTTGAATATGTAAAAGAAAATTTCGTTTATATTGTTTTTAATAATAAAATTAAAATGATAATAAAAACGTATTGAGATTAAATTTCATCTATCTCCCTCTTCTATAATCCTCTGATTATCAATATATTTAATCAATTATTTAGTGTTATTGAGGTTACCAAATTTCGTTATAAACCAATCCCTTGATTTAAAATGTCTGAGAATTAAATTATAATAATTGATTCCTCAAATTATCATAATAAAAACCTAACTTTAAGTTCAAAACCAATTCAACAAATATATTTAAATCTATTCCTAGTATTCAAACATATAAGATGATTTAATTCAAATCGGATTTAAGATCAGTAAATCATAAATCAAAAGATGAGTGATCAATTCATCTCCGCATTAAGAACAGAATTAAATCATTAACACTGTAAAAGACATCATATATATCAATCAAGAGTAAAATAGAAGAGTTTGACAAATTACATTCAATCTCAATACAAAGGAAAGTTAGTCACTCATGATTACAAGCAACTTATATACCCGGATGGATGTGGGGATAAGAAATTAATCTTGAATCGTCTTTCCTGTTCATCCAGGACCTCTTCCTTCTCCTTTTCACTCTTTTCTAAACACTCTTGATATTCACCAAGATGGGATGCCAACACAAGAGCTTTTAAGTCCTTTATATAGGAGAAAATTAGGTTATTTTTAGCTTAAGTGAGAATAACCAACTTAAGTGAAAACAGTGCACTTAACTGAAAATAGCCCACTTTAGTGAAAATAGTCCACTTAAATAAAATTAGTCCAATTGTTGGCCTAATTTTACTCATGACTTTTATGTTTTCCATTCCTTTCAACTTTTGCTCTTTCTTCCCTTGATGATGAACACTTGTAAAATTCGAACCAAGGTGGAGACTGTTAGGATATGTGATAGAGATATTCAGGAGGAACAGATTGTTCCAGCCTGATATCGTCAAGAATTTCTTACGATTGCTCCTCATTTTTAACTCCTAATATCGTCAAGAATTTCTTACGATTGCTCCTCATTTTTAACTCCTAATAGCACACGTTACTTAAGCACTAATTATTACTCTGCTTATGGGTTAAAGACTTTTCATATGGCTTAGCTTAAGGGTTAAGTTTTGAAGCTTATAAATAACATCTCCATGATTGAAAGAAAACAGAGAGAGAAAAACATTTAGAGAGACACACTTGGTGTATTTTTGGTGAGGATTTTTTTTCCAATTTGAGAGCTTTGTACTCTTCTTTTTATAGTGGAACTTTGTTCATTATCGTCCCCGTGGTTTTTCCTCTTACATTCAAAAGAGGTTTTCCACGTAAGTCCTTGTGTGTTATTTCTCTTGCTCCTTTTACTTCTCTTTAATTTCCTATTGATGAAAAGGCGCTATCATCAATCCAACTCTCTTTATCAAAGGAGGTTCTCCATGAAGTAGCCAATGAAACAACCACTGCTGAATTATGGCTAAAGTTAGAGACTTTATACATGACCAAGAGCCTTGCGAACAAGCTTCGTCTCAAAGAACGCTTATATACCATTTGTATGGTTGAAGGTACTCCTATTCAATCTCATATCTTAATGAGTTTAATTCTATCCTTTTGGATCTGGAAAATATTGATATTAAAATTGATGATGAAGATAAAGTTGTCTTGTTCATTGTCTCTTTACCTTCTACCTAAACACTTCAAAGAAATTATGTTGTATGGAAATAATGATACCTTATCCTTTGAAGATGTTAAATCTAATTTATTGTCCAAAGAAAAAATTGATCTTGAAGTTCATTCTGTGGACAAGGGTGAGGGTTTAAGTGTCAGAGGTAGAAATCAAGAAAGAGGGAGTACGAGTGACAAAAAGTTCAGATCCAAGACTAGGGGACGCAAATCCAACAAATTTTGTCGTTATTGCAAGAAACCTGGACATGAGATTTCTGATTGTTTTATCTTGAAGAAAAAACAAGAAAAAGGAAAAATCACGCAACCCCCTAAAGCTGCCAATATTGAAGCTGACACTAACAGTGACATTACTTTGTCTGTTGTCTCTTCTAATAAGAGGAGTAAAACAGAATGATCCTTGATTCTGGATGTACTTTTCATATGTGTCCCTATAAGGACTTATTCACTACTTTTGAATCTGTTGATTGTGGTGTTGTCTTGATGGGTAATGATGCCCAATGCAAGATTGCAAGAATAGGTACAATTCAAATCAAGACTGATGATGGTGTCATTAGACTTTGTCTAATGTTCGCTATATACCCGAATTAAAGCGAAACTTAATTTCTCTTGTCACTCTTGAATCTCTCGGGTGCAAGTACTCAGATGAAGGTGGAGTTCTAAAGGTATCAAAAGGTTCTCTTGTTCTCTTGAAAGCTAACCAAATTCGAAGCTATGTCCTGCAAGGGACTATTGTGATAGGTTCAGTAGTTGTATCATCTTCTATGGTTGAAAATGATGTCACTAAATTATGGCACATGCGCCTAGGCCATATGAGTGA
Organism: Lablab purpureus; assembly: GCA_030347555.1. Lineage (NCBI taxonomy): Eukaryota > Viridiplantae > Streptophyta > Magnoliopsida > Fabales > Fabaceae > Lablab > Lablab purpureus. The sequence continues at coordinate 4,585,608 of CM059254.1, forward strand.
AAAAGGCAAGCAAGGATATCTTGGTAAGCATGTAATTGGTAAGTTGGAGTTTTGCAAACATTGTGCTTTTGGGAAACAAAAAAGGGTTAGTTTCTCTATAGCAACTCACAGTACAAAAGGTATTCTTGATTATATTCATTCTGATCTTTGGGGGTTTTCTAAAGCTCCTTCCTATGGAGGACGCCGTTATATGATGGCTATCATTGATGACTTTTCCCGTAAGATCTGGGTCTATTTTTTGCGACATAAAAATGAGACTTTTCCCACATTCAAGAAGTGGAAAACTCTTGTTGAAACCCAGACAGGGAAGAAAGTAAAGAAGCTCAGAACAGATAATGGATTAGAATTTTGTAGTGGTGACTTCAATGAGTTATGCTTAAATCATGGTATTGCTAGACATAAAACCATTCCAAGGAATCCCCAACAAAATGGTGTTGCAGAACGAATGAACAGGACTCTACTTGAGAGATCTCGTTGTATGCTCTCAAATGCTGAGCTATGGCATAGACATGATCTTTGGACCGAGGCAGCATCTACTGCATGCTATTTGGTCAACCGTTCTCCACATTCAGTGCTTGACTTCAAAGTTCTAGAAGAGATTTGGTAAGATAATCCTGTTGATTATTCTAATTTAAGAATTTTTGGACATCTTGCATATGCACATATTAATAATGGAAAATTACCTCCAAGAGCTATTGAGTGCATATTTCTAGGTTATGCATCTGAATCTAAGGGTATCGTTTATGGTGCTCTGAATCAAAGTCTCAAAAGCTAATTCTTAGTAGAGATGTAATTTTTAATGAGGATGTATTATTATCTTCTGGAAAACAGTCTTTTGTGTCTTCTTCTACCAATACAGGTAATAGGGTACTAATGAGAAGGTGGAGTTTGAATTCAAATCTGCAGTTCCTGGTACTGATGTCCCATCTTCCTCTACAAATGAATCTAATAGTGATGATCATCATGATAATGGTGAATGTGATGATAAAATCACCTCTCCTATTCAACAACAAGGAGATGATTATTCTATTGCTCAGGACAGAGCTAGAAGACAAATCAGAAAGCTAGCCAGATACACTAATGATTATTTAACTACCTATGCATTATCAATTGCACAAGAGGTAAATGATGGTGTTGAGCCTGTCAGCTACACTGAAGTTGTTTCTTATGTTAAGTCTTCTTAGTGGCTAGGGGCTATGAATGAAGAAATTCAGAGTCTTTATAAAAACAATACTTGGACTCTGACAGAACAGCCTAAAGACAAACAACCATTAAAGTTTAAATGGATCTATAAGAAGAAAGATGGCATTCCCGGGGTTGAAAATGCGAGATGCAAAGCACGACTAGTCGTTAAAGGCTTTAATCAAAAGGAAGGTATTGACTTTAATGAGATATTCTCACCTGTTGTTCATCATACTTCCATTCGTGTTTTGCTTGCTTTTGTTGCTTTGTTTGATTTGGAGTTAGAGCAACTAGATGTAAAGACAACATTTTTACATGGAGAGCTGGAAGAAGAAATTTACATGGAACAAACAGAAGGATTTATTGTTCCTGGAAAGGAGCATTTTGTTTGTCGTTTGAAGAAATCTTTATATGGCCTCAAGCAGCACCCAGGCAATGGTACAAGAGGTTTGATTCTTTCATGATTGGGTAAGGTTACTGCAGTAGTCAATTTGATGACTGTATTTATTTTCAAACATTCCAAGATGGATCTTTCATATACTTGTTACTATATGTTGATGATATGTTAATTGCATCACGTGACAAGTTTTCTATCATGAAAATTGAAAACTCAACTAAGCAATGAGTTTGAAGTGAAAGAATTACATGCAGCAAAGAAAATTCTTGGTATGGAGATTTGCAGGGACCGTCAAGCTGGTAAATTGTTCTTATCTCAACAAAGGTATATTGAGAAAGTACTTGATAGGTTTAATATGAATGATTGTAAACCTGTTTCTACTCCACTTGCTGCACATTTCAAGTTATCCTCAAATCTTTGTCCAGATACAAAAGAAGATATGGAGTATATGTCACATGTTCCTTATGCTAATGCTATTGGCAGTCTTATGTATGCCATTATATGCACCACGCCACACCTTGCATATGCTGTTAGCATGGTAAGCCGGTATATGCATAATCCCGACAAGAAACACTGGAGTGCTATAAAATGGATTTTTCGGTATCTAAAAGGTACTTTTCTTATTGGCTTGGTATTTGACAAAAAAATGGCTACAACTGATGATGTTGTAGGATATGTTGACTCGGATTATGTTGGTGATCTTGATTGAAGAAGATCTCTCTCAGGTTACATCTTTACTCTTTGTAATAGTGCTATCATTTGGAAAGCTACACTTCAATCTACTGTTGCATTATCTACGACCGAAGCAGAGTATATTTCAGCCACAGAGGGTGTGAAGGAGGCTATTTGGCTCCGAGGTTTGGTAAATGAACTTGGTCTACCACACAGAAAGTTGTTTTGTGATAGCCAAAGTGTTATTCATTTAACCAAGAATAATCGTTATCACAACAAGACCAAACATATCAATATAAAACATCACTTTATTAGAGATGTTGTTGTTGTTGGAGAAATTAAGGTTGAAAAGATTCACACTTCTGAGAATCCAGCAAATATGCTTACCAAGCCACTTCCAATTACCAAGTTTGAACATTGTTTAGACTTGGTTTGTCTATCCAGCACTTGAATGCCCTTTGGGGCTTTATCTGGCGATGATGAACACTTGTAAAATTTGAACCAAGGTGGAGATTGTTAGGATATGTGATTCTCATTTTTAACTCCTAATAGCACACGTGAGACTAGATAGTAACTATCAACTCGTACATAGATTAGTCACCTCCCTCTTTAAATAAACAACTTTTTGGCTATTCGTTTCCTCCGTGAATGAGTCCATTTTTTATTATTTCGTAATTGAAAATTTTATATTCCAGTGAACAGTTTTGAAGATTGTCAGATGTGCCAAACATTCTAGTCATTTATTAAGCACTGTTTTGGTCCTTCATTAGAGTTTATCATAAAGCTCTTGCTTCAGCTTGATCACCACCATGTCTAGCTTGAGAATGATCCACAATATCACGCTTGAAAAAATCATGTGTTATATGATGTAAAAATTTCAATAATATGACAACTATAATACAATAAAGGTTTCACTTTAAAAGGGGAAAGACTTATTTCTAATTTTAACTTTTTATTTTATTTTAAATGAATAATTTAGATTAATTAAATAATTTTCAATATATTATTAACATCTTTATAAAAAAGAGTAATATAATTTTCTTTTACTCATTAATTGATTGGTAGATAGATATATAATACTATAAAAAAATATAAAAAAAACTTATCTTAGTTATAAAATATATATACGTTTTAATTGATTATTTGTGATTAAATATAAAAAAATTGATATAATGGTGTAAATTTATTAAAGTTATTAATGTTTGTATTATTTGTTTATACTTTATATAACTTTTTAATAATATAATATTTTATTAATATAAATTTTATTTTAAAAAATTAATTAACTTTTATAGATAATTATATAATAAATAATAAAATGAACATTTTTGTATAATTAACTTTTTTAAATGCAATTTACTTTAAATAATATAATTATATTTAAATATTTATTTACAATATCACAAATATATTTAAATATTCTTTTAAAATATATTATCAATCAAATATTAAATTTGTTTAATATTTCTTTATAGGATCAAAATAATAATAGAAATATATTTAATTGTTTTTATTTATTTAAGAATATATTTATTTTTCTATTTATTCTAACAAAAAAATATAAAATATCATTATTTTTATTTATAATTTTTGTAAATAATTATTATATTTATAAAATAGTTAAATAAAAATATTATAACTATGTTTTATCATTTATTATATAATTATTTATAAAAAATTAATATTTTAAAATAATTAATTAAAAAATATATATTTTATAAAAGAAGGGTAAGATTTTTTATAAAAAATAATTGTTTTATTTAAAATGTCATTTATGAAGATTTTTATTATCTAAATTATTCTGAATCATTTATTTAAAATAAAATAAAAAGTTAAAACTAAAAATAATTTTTTTCAATTACTGTGTAAGAGTAGGTGAATCAGCACTCTTTTAATTATATTTATTATCTTTTGTTATTATAAAGAATAGTCATAATAAAAAATAATGAAATTTGAATATGTTCAAGATTTCAATTAAGGGAAGCAAAAACCTACCAGTTTACTTTGGTCCCTTCTACTTTGTTCCCTAGTTTGACAAGTAAAAGACCAGACAACCCATTTTTTTAATTTAAAATAAAATAAAATAATTTAAAAATTTAATTTTGTTTATTATATTATTTGAGGAATAAGTAATAATAATTTTAATTTATCTAATTAGAGACCTTAATTTATTAATTAGAAATCCTAAAAAATATTTATATGATTAAATATGGTTTTAAATTATATATATTAAAATAAATAATATTTTCTTAAAAAATAAAATAAAATACAAAATTAGAAACAAAAGTGGCAGGCCTACTCGCCAACTCATCTTTCGGCGGGCCAGACCAAGAATTTCAACCCGCATGGTGGTGGTGAACCAGTCCGGCCTGTTCCAATTTTGGCGAGCTACCGACAAACCGAGCCAAAATGGGTTGGACTGGCCCGTTTTGCAACCTGTAACATTAGGGGAGATTCCTTCGATACTCCCATATCTTCAAGAGACATCTCATATATTAGGTGAATTATCAAAAATGTCTTTTACCCTATTTCACTAAAATATCTCTTTCTTTTTACCATTGACTTCTATATTTCATTCTTACCCTATTTTCTTCTCCTTCGTTGGTTGCTTGTGCTTGGTTCTCCGTTATTGATTCCGATGCTCCAAAAGGTGACTTGAGGTTGGGCATCATCATCCAGGGGATCGTCATTGTGGTATTTTTGGTCAATTAGAAAGTATTTCCAGTCTCTTATTTTCGTTATGAGTTTTGAATTGTATAATATAAAAAGTATTTTTTGACTTCCAAATTGTAAAATCTAAAAGAGTGTTCCTTATATGTAGTCCGAAATCTATAATCAGAAAAGAAATCCTAAATCATAACAATAACTTCCATATTGTACAATTTAAAATAAACTTTTTTTTAATTATACAATCCAATAAGTGTCAGTAACCTCCATATTCTTGATTTTGTTATTCATTTGGATAAGAGGAAATTTTTTATTTGATAAGAGAAAATTTTTTATTCGATAAGAGGAAAATTGTTGATAATTGAAGTATAACTTTGAGTGGTACATTGTATAAAAATGAAAAAATTGAGGTAAAAATAACTATAAATTTATTACTTTAAAATTTTAAATCCAAGATAGGTATTCATTTTCTTAAATGAATTTATTTGGGTTTTATTATTTATATAACATAATGATATGTAGACAAGTTTTTTTTTTTTAAAAAAAACCTCTCAACTGGTCTAAATTAAATAGGTATTTTTATTAAATAAAAAATAAATTAATTACAATTTCTCTTTAAATACAATAAGTGAACAATTAAATTTTATATAATATAATATAAGAATTTGAATATTTGCTTCTAGAAACTATAATTACATGCTTATTATTTATAACTAAAGAAGGAATGAATATCAATTCTAAATGAAAAAAAAAATCTACTTAACCAACTTACCAGTATATCATGTTAAAAACTTTCAACCATCCATCTCTTACTTTTTTTATGCCACAAAATGTCTATACTTATGGTTTCATAACTACCAATTTAATTTTTAAATTATTAGTTTTTTTCCTGTTTAGTTTCTTAAGTATTAAAAGATAATTAAAGAACTTGTTAAAGTTACTTGTTATTCATATTTTTAATCTAGGAGCTTATAGAAGGACACGGTGAGGGTGATTCCATGCTTCAGTACCTTTAAAAAACTGTGTCAAATTATTTTTTAAACTTAAAAAAAATTATATTTGGGTGTGGATGAGAGGTGAGACTATTATGCGTGTGTTTTTTTTTTCTTTTAATCTCTTTGAAAGTCTCTAAAATATCACTTTGACACAATAGTTAGAATATAAAGATAATTTCCTATAAGGATGTAATCCACGCATTATATAGTGTTAAATTCATTAGTTTATCGGTTTTAGTTTCAAGCCACATAATAAGTGCTACTTTTTTTTTCAATTTTTTTTTGAATCCTCACCCTGTGTTAAACGATTTTTAAAAATATATTTTTAGCAAGTGTACTGAATTAATGTAGCATCTACAAGTGTCGTATTCACAGAGACTTTGTGTACTATTTAAGAAGAATTATAATTTCTTTTCTAACTCAATTTTTGAATATGTAAAAGAAAATTTCTTATATATTGTTTTTAATAATAAAATTAAAAAGCAAATAACAATGAAACAATATTAAGATGATAATAAAAAGGTATTGAGATTAAATTTCATCTATGTCCCTCTTCTATAATCCTCTGATTATCAATATATTTAATCAATTATTTAGTGTTATTGAGGTTACCAAATTTCGTTATAAACCAATTCCTTGATTTAAAATGTCTGAGAATTAAATTATAAGAATTGATTCCTCAAATTATCATAATAAAACCCTAGCTTTAAGTTCAAAACCAATTCAAAAAATATATTTAAATCTATTCCTAGTATTCAAACATATAAGATGATTTAATTCAAATCGGATTTAAGACCAATTTTCCAATATAACCCGTAAATCATAAATCAAAAGAATTTGACAAATTAAATCATTAACACTGAATAAAAGACATCATGTATATCAATCAAGAGTAAAATAGAAGAGTTTGACAAATTACATTCAATCTCAATACAAAGGAAAGTTAGCCACTCATGATTGTGAGCAACTTATATACCCGGATGGATGTGGGGATAAGAAATTAATCTTGAATCGTCTTTCCAGTTTATCCAGGACCTCTTCCTTCTTCTTTTCACTCTTTTCTAAACACTCTTGATATTCATCAAGATAGGATGCCAACACAAGAGCTTTTAAGTCCTTTATATAGGAGGAAATTAGGTTATTTTTAGCTTAAGTGAGAATAACCAACTTAAGTGAAAACAACACACTTAACTGAAAATAGCCCACTTTAGTAAAAATAGTCAACTTAAATAAAATTAGTCCAATTGTTGGCCTAATTTTACTCATGACTTTTATGTTTCCCATTCCTTTCAACTTTTGCTCTTTCTTCCCTTGATTTTTGATTTTTCTTCTATTTTTGATACTTACTCCTGCATACAAATACACACAAAATTTTCTCCATTGGGAGAGGTTATCTTTGCTTATTTTTAGGAATTTCTAGTTGCTAAGTGCCTAATAAATATAATTTTTTATTTAAATTTTACCACTTAACAACTCCCCCAAACCTAGAATCTTACATGTCCTCAAGTAAAGTGATGTAATTTTAATCTTGTACTAGGTTGTAATGTATGACACTAAAGGTTAGAAAGAAATCACTTCTCACCAGATTCACAAAATAAGTTCTTTTCAAAATCTAATTAAAAAAAATAATTTTATCACTTCAAGTAAAAGCAAGGTGAGTGTACACTTCAACTTCCAAAAATTATAAAAGAAACAATTCATTAGCTTTTGTCAAAGAACCAATCTATTTCATTTGAATTCATCTCACAAAAAAGTGTTTCTCTCAACCAACCACTTCAATCAAGCAATCTAAAATTGATATTCATCTTAAACTAATAATCATGTTTGTTAATCAAGACTTGAATTAATAACGTCTTTTTAGGTTTGTAATAAGGCTGAGGCTAAGAATAAATATTGGTTTTTCTTGGATAAACAAAATATTTTAAGGATTAAAGAAATATGAATGATTTTTGTTTTTCCAACTCCTCAACTTACAATTTTGGCTAACTATTTTCACAACCTTTTTTTTTTCAAATGACTTTGACATTCATATTATCTCTTCTGCTATTCTTTTTTTTTCTTTTTTTTAAATAGCAGCAGAACATTTCTATCTGGTTCTAATAGCCATAATACATGATCCTGTAAGAAACTATCACAACATTCAATAATCAGCCATAATTCATATTTATCTTTTATAACTTTTTCAATCCTCACAGTTCTTTAATCCTTCATGTAAAACTTGGGTTACTTTATTTTTTTACATGGCTAAAGATTTATTTTTCTAAAAAAAATTCAAGCTCAAATAGGGTTAAAAAATGTTAATTCTCTCAAGGTTGGCTATTTGGCTCTGGTTTGGCTCACTCAACAAAAATGTGTTTGTATCATTTTCAAGTCTTTTCTTAACAAGTAATATAAGTAAAAGAATCGAGCAATATCAGTTACTATTATGAAGTGATGGTATTCAATCTTTCTAAGTTAATTCTTTCACTTTCACTCTCAATATACTTCTTTAATAAAGTCAATTCCTTAGTTTCAAAAATAATTTCTTTTCATGTCCATGCACACTCTTCCTCTATTTGGATTTAATATGTAATAATTGATTTCACTCTACCATCCTCAATTGTTTTCCTAAGCACATATAAAAAATGTACATCAATTTACTTGAGGTAATTGTTTAGTCTTATTCAGGTATATCACAAATAAAAAAAACAAATAAAATAAATAAATATAGAGAAAGAAAGAAAAATTATTACTCTCCACCAATTATATCATCATGCGAATCGTGAAGGTCTTCATCTTCTGTATCATCTTCAGTATCATTAGTAGCTCTACTCCCCTCCAAAAAAGTTAGTTTGTCCCTAGACCAATTAATATAAGAAGCAATTTGATCTAGGATTGATCATCCTGTTGGGTTTTAATAATGGTGAATAGAGAACATGTAGAAAGTTTTATTCAGATTTTTTTTTTACTAACACCAAAATAAAAACTTACTTTTATTTATGAAAAATAAATTCTAAATAACAAGAAAAACAAAGTAAAGCATAAAAACAATGGGTTGCCTCCCAGGAGCACTTGTTTAACGTCTTTTTAGCTCGACGCCTGTGATTTAATCATGGTGGGTAGGTCCTTGGGTTGAGTGTCTCCACTTCACGATCCAAATATGGTTGCAACATTTTCCTACTCACAATTTTGGTTCTCCTAGAATATGGACATTCAATTTCCACAGTGTCAGCAACCTTGATTTCCTTAACAATCCACAATTTTGACCATTTTGACTTTAATCTTATAGGGAGGAGTTTCGTCTTGGAGTTGGAGCTACCAAATAGAATTGGTTGACCTGGTTTAAGTTCATTTATCCTTATAATGTTGTCATGATGAACCTTGACTTCCTCCTCATTGAACAATATGGAGAGCGTATTAGCATTGAGTTTCGTTTCCACAAATTCATGCACTAAAGACTCCTTCTTTTCTTCAACTATTTGTGGAATATAACAATTTAAGGCTTTCTCCAACATATTCGAAGTGGACAATTTCTTTTTTGTTATAGGAAAGGCTTCATCAGGTGAATTTATCCTTAAATAGTTTTTTCTACCATTGGAGTGTTCAAAAGCCTCAAAAACATTAAAATTCACCTCATCATTCTGAGTTCTTACTTTGAGCTTTCCATCATCCATGTCAATAATAACTTTAGCAGTTTTCATGAAAGGATGCCCAAGAATAAGATGAACTTTTGAATCTTCTTCCATATCCATAACTACAAAATCTACTGGAAAAAGAAATTTGTCAACTTTTACAGTAGATCTTCCACAATGCCATGTGGATATTTGATAGACCTTTTTGCCAGCTGTAAAGTCATTATAGTTGGTCTCACCTCTATCTCTCCTATCTTCTTCAGCATAGATAAAGGCATGAGATTAATGTTGGCTCCGAGATCTAACAATGCCTTCCCCACTAAGAGATTACCAATAATTATTGGTATTGTGAAACTCCCAGGATCTCTAGATTTTTGAGGTAGAGATTTTTCAAAAATGGCACTGCATCCAACTTCTAGTTCAATTGGAACATCCTCCTGAATATTTTTCTTTTCTTTGTCAACAACTCCTTCAAAAATTTTGCATATGTGGGCATTTGTTCCATTGCTTCTGTAAAAGGAATATTGATTTGCAGCTTCTTCATAATATCCATGAACCTGATAAATTGTCTCTCCTTATCCTTCTTTGATGGAGCATGGAGCATGGGGATAAGGTAAATCTTTTATAGGAGGACTACTCACTTCTTTTTCTCTCTTTTTATTATTTTCTCTTTTTCTCTCTCTATCTTCCTCAATTTTCTCTCTTCCTCTTTCTCTCTCTATTTTTTTCTCATTTTTTTTCTCCTCATAATCATTCTCTTTTTCAACCTCTTCATCTTTTTCAAGATTCTCACCTATCCTTTAACCAATAACAGTGCCTCTTCTGGTAGTAATAGACTTACAATGCTCTTTTGGATTGACATGTGTGTTGGCTGAAAATTTTCTGTCTTGTTGATCAGCTAGTTGCTTTGCTAGTTGCCCCATCTGTACTTCCAAATTTTTTATAGATGCCTTTGTATTCTTTTGATTAGTCATAGACACTTGCAAAAATTGAGAAAAAGAATCTTCTAACTTGGACAACCTATCATACTATTGAGATAACTGATTCAAAAATTGTTTGGGTGGTTGATATTGATAAAGCTGTTGAAACTGTTGCCTTTGGGGTTGGTTCCAGTTTTGATTGTAGTTACTGGAATAGTTATTTTTCCTTCCCTGGTTATTGAGGTATTGGACTTCTCCTGGTGGCTCAAGTTCAATAGTGTTGCAGTGACCATTAGAATGATCTCCTGAATAAAAATCACATCTCATTATCTGATAAGATTGGGATTGAGATGATTGGCCATCCTGCATTTTCATCATTTCTTTAACTCTTCCATCTGTTGTGAGAGCAACTTATTTTGTGCCAAAAGTGCATTCTGGGTATCCTACTCCAAGATTCTAGCATCTGAGCTCCCCTTTTTAGGATGTTGACCTCTATCATTGCTTGCTTGATGATCATTGGCCGCTAAAGCATTTATGATAATAATTTCTTCTTCAACACTCTTCATCATCATCGATCCACCTGCTGAAGCATCCAAAATCATTTTTGTTTGGGGTTTTAACCCATTACAAAATATATTTAATTGTGCAACATCATCAAAACCATGATTAGGGCATTTTCTCAATAATTATTTGTATCTCCCCAAAGCTTCACATAATGATTCATCTAGTCCTTAAGAGAAAGTATCTATGGTGGACTTAGCATTGATGTATCTGGATGGAGGAAAAAGTCGAGCTAAAATTTTTTCTTCTACATCTCCCCATCTAGTTAAGCTTTGATTTGGATGTGATTGCAACCAAGTCTTCGCCTTTCCAGTCAGAGAAAAAGAAAAGAGTCTCAAGTAAACAACCTCCTCATCTGCTCTAGCTACTCCCATAGTACCACATAGTTCATAAAATGTGGATAGATGAGTATAAGGATCTTCATGATCCATCCCTGTAAATTAATTAGCAGTGATTAATGACAACAAAGCGGGCTTCATATCAACTCCTTTGATAGGCCTAGCAATGCTGGAGAAATTCCTTAGCCCTTGTTGATGTGCATAATCTCCCAACAATCTTCTTTGTTGATTGTTCTGCTGGTTATTGTTCTCTCCTTCAGCTGCCATTATGATTTGTTCTTCAGGGATTACTGATAAACTTGAAGAGAGTCATTCTCCTTGCATTTGCTCTATCGTTTTTTGTTTTCTAGCTCTGTTATTGTTTCTCCTTGCTTTCTTTTCTATTTCCGGATCAAACAACAATCGCTCTGTCGGAATTTTATCTTGCATAAAAACAAAGTAAACGAGAGAAAAAAAATGCAACAAGAATAAAAATTATTAAAAGAAAGAAATAACAAAATAAAATTTGGAATAAGATGAAAAGAAAAATAATAGATCAAAATTAAACTGAAAAATATAAAATAAATAAAAATAAAATGAAATAAAACAATTAAAATATATATATATATATAATAGAAATAAAACAGAAAACTAAAAATGAAGAGAGAAAAATATATTAAATAAAAACTTAAAAAAATAAAGATAAAATAATAAAATTTAACATAAACAAATGATAATAAAATAAGAGAAAGAGAAAAAATGATAATTAAAGATTAAAGATGAAAGATAAAAAGTAATAACAATAAAAATTAATAATTAAAAATAAATAATAAAATAAACTTGAATCAAAACTGATAATAATAAAATTGAAAGTAAAATAGAAACATACTGAATGAGATAAAATAAATAAATAATAAAATAGAATAAACTAAATAAATAACTGAAAAATTGATAAATAAATAAAATAAAGAAAAAACATCAGTTAAAAAAAATTAGAAAAATGTTTAAGAACTCACGGATAACAAAATAAATGAAATAAAATTAACAATAAAACTTTAAAAATAAAGAGTAAAAAAATAAATTTCAAAGTAAGTGATAAAAAGAATGACTAATAAAAAAATATGAACCGTAAGATATAATAACAAAGAAATCAAATTAAATAAAATAAAGTAATAAAAAATAGAGAAAAGATAAAAGATAAAAAAAAACTGAAAAATAATAAAATAAAATAAAATAATAAAAATAACAACTAAAAAGAAAGAATAAAAAATAATAATAACAGTGAATAAAAATAAATAATAATAGTGAATAAAAATAAATAATAACAATACTCAAAATAAAATAAGATAACAAATAAAAACAAATTGAATGAGAAACAAAATTAAAAGATAAGAATGAAAATTAAAATAAAGATATTAAAAAACAAGACTAAAAGTGATTATAATATTAATAAATATCTTGACACAAGCCCCGGCAACGGTACCAAAATCTTGTTAAACGATTTTTAAAAATATATTTTGACCAAGTGTACTAAATCAATGTAGCTTCTACAAGTGTCGTATTCACATATACTTATGTAATATTTAAGAAGAATTATAATTTTTTTTCTAACTCAATTTTGAATATGTAAAGGAAAATTTCTTTTATATTATTTTTAATAATAAAATTAAAAAGCAAATAACAATGAAACAATATTGAGATTAAATTTCATCTATCTCCCTCTTCTATAATCCTCTGATTATCAATATATTTAATCAATTATTTAGTATTATTGAGATTATCAAATTTCGTTCTAAACTAATCCCTTGATTTAAAATGTCTGAGAATTAAATTATAATAATTGATTCCTCAAATTATCATAATAAAACTCTAGCTTTAAGTTCAAAACCAATTCAACAAATATATTTAAATCTATTCCTAGTATTCAAACATATAAGACGATTTAATTCAAATCGGATTTAAGTTCAATTTTCCAATATAACCGTAAATCATAAATCAAAAGATGAGTGATCAATTCATCTCCGCATGAAGAACAAAACTAAATCATTAATACTGAATAAAAGACATCATATATATCAATCAAGAGTAAAATAGAAGAGTTTGACAAATTACATTCAATCTTAATACAAAGGAAAGTTAGTCACTCATGATTATGAGCAGCTTATATACCCAGATGGATGTGGGGATGAGAAATTAGTCTTGAATCTTCTTTCCAGTTCATCCCGGACCTCTTCCTTCTCCTTTTCACTCTTTTGTAAACACTCTTGATATTCACCAAGATGGGATGCCAACACAAGAGCTTTTGAGTCCTTTATATAGGAGAAAATTAGGTTATTTTTAGCTTAAGTGAGAATAACCAACTTAAGTGAAGATAACCCACTTAAGTGAAAATAGTCCACTTTAGTCAGAATAGCCCACTTTAGTGAAAATAGTCCACTTAAATGAAATTAGTCCAATTGTTGGCCTAATTTTACTCATGACTTTTATGTTTCCCATTCCTTTCAACTTTTGCTCTTTCTTCCCTTGATTTTTGATTTTTCTCTATTTTTGATACTTCTACATACAAATACACACAAAATTATCTCCATTGGTAGAGGTTATCTTTGTTTGTTTTTACGAATTTCTAGTTACTAAGTGCCTAATAAATATAATTTTTTATTTAAATTTTACCAGTTAACACCCTGCTCACTACTTCGTGTCTGTTAGTTCATGGTTTATGATATCATAATTCATGTTTTGTGGCTTGCATTTTGTAACCACGATCACATACTCAGTATATGCTACCCGTTTTTTAACCTTTGTATTTTCATAATCCTACCACAAAAAAGAACATTTGGAAAGTAAAATAATCCCACAACACAAAGGCAGTATATACTACATTTTAATGGAAAACAAACACTAACTACTTCAAAATGACTAAGAACATATAGGGACGGGCAACCGCAATTTAAAATTCACAGATCATTACCCTCCGCATATGATATAAAATTATAAATTGATTGTTAGAAATAATTTAATTTGAATAAATTGTCAGTTACTAGTGGTCTAATAATTGGTAGGTTACTATAGTGCACAATAATGCACGATTTTGTTTTAAATAATTTTTATTGTTTAGTTTTAGTCTGCAGACTTAATTCTCAATTATGTGAGAATATCAAGAGTTTTTGTAATGTGCCTATTTAAGAGGCTATGTGATTATGAATAATATACAGAGCATCAGATAATTTTCTATCAGTGGTATCAAGAGCAAGGTTCTTTCTTTCTGGGACTTTGGGACTTCCTGTACAGCAGCAAATGGCAAGTGAATGATCTTTTGTACAGGCAGCAATTCCTCGTTTTGATGGTCAACATGACCATTGGTGTATGTTGATGGAAAGTTTCCTAAGATCCAAGTAGTACTGGCAAGTTATTGAAGTCGGTGTGCCTGAGAGTAGTATAGTGCTCACTGATGAACAACAAAAGGAGGTGGATGCATTAAAGTTAAAAGACTTGAAAACAAAAAACTATTTGTTTCAAGCCATTGATCGATCTATCCTGGAAACCATTCTCAACAAAGAAACTTCCAAGGATATTTGGGATTCAATGAAGAAGAAGTATCAAGGGTCTGCAAGAGCAAAGAGGCAACAACTTTAAGCTTTTCGTGCTGAGTTCGAAACAATTTGAATGAATTCGGAAGAATCAATCACAGATTATTTTTCCCATGTGATGATGATTGTCACCAAGATGCGCACATATGGTGACAAAACTGAAGAAACAATAGTTATTAAAAAAATATTGCGATCTTTAGAACCGAAATTCAATTTTGTTGTATGTGCTATAGAAGAATCCAAAGACATTGATGATCTGTCACTTGATGAACTGTAAAGTTCATTGTTGGTACATGAACAAAAATTTAAATAGCCAGAAGTTGAGGAGCAAGCGTTGAAAGCTTCTACCAATACTCATTCCGGGGTAGAGATAGAGTGACGCGAATCTGCCCAAACATGGGATCAACAGATCGTTCTGACAAATTTCCCTCAAAACAAAGATCAAAAATCGAAAATGCGGAAAGGGATTAGGGATGGAGAAGACACCACAATCATTTCTGATTGATAAGTCCAGTGAGGATTCGCCACTCTAAATTCGAAAATTCACAAATAAGAATCTAAAGTTCTACTCGAGAACCAAGAGAGAATTAACGGAGCCAAAGTCTCAACTCCTTAAAATCTAAATTCTGAGTACAAAGAGTTATGAGAATCCTATTTATACTAATGGACCTAAGATAAGGCCCATTAACTAATTAGGCCCAAAACTAGAAAAAGAACAAAAATACAAAGCCCAATAAAGGCCCACAAAGAAAATTAAATCCAAATTAAAAAATATTAAAAATTAAATTTAGAAATCCTAACTATGGTTGTCATCTTCATGCTCGTATCATAGAGGCAGAGGACGAGGGAGACAAAGCCATTATGATCAATCTCAAGGCAGAGAAAGAGGAAAGGAACATGACAAATCTAATGTAGAATATTTTAGATGTCATAAATTTGGTCATTATGCTTCTGAATGTTATACCAGGTTGCCTCGAGACAAGGAAAAGACAGAAAAGTCAAATCTAACAATGAGAGAAGAAAAGGAGACATTGCTAATGGATGTTCAAGATGAAGAAAATGGTGAATCGAATTTATGGTACGTGGATACAGGCTGTAGTAACCATATGAGTGGAAATAGATCTTCATTTTCATTTCTAAATGAAGATTTCAAATCAACTATGAGTTTTGGGGATTACTCTATGGTGAAAGTAATGGGAAAAGGTGATATTAAAATCAGAACCAAGAATGGTTTTATTGAAAAAATTTCTAATGTGCTGTATGTTCCTGATTTGAAAAGTAATTTGTTAAGTGTTAGACAGTTACAGGAAAAAGGTTACACAATCACCATTAGCAAAGGTGTTTGTGAAATTTATGATCCTGTTAGAGGAGCAATTGCTGTTATAAAAATGAGTTCGAACAGGTTGTTCCCTTTAAAGATTGAAAGCATTCAATCTAGTTTAATAGCTAAAGGAAAAGATCCTTTCTGGCTTTGGCATTATCGTTATGGGCATTTGCATTCTGGAGGATTAAGGACTCTCAAACAGAAAGGAATGGTAACGGGTCTTCCAGAAATTATTGTACCTTCTCAAGTGTGTGAAGAATATGTTGTTAACAAACAACATCGATCTCATTTTCCTAGTGGAAAATCATGGAGAGCAAAACATGTTTTGGAACTTATGCATTCAGACTTATGTGTCCCAATAAAACCTTTATCCAATGGAGGTAATAAGTATTTAATTACTTTCATTGACAATTATTCTAGAAAAGTGTGGGTCTATTTTTTACAGGAAAAGTCAGAAGCCTTTGATGTTTTTAAAACATTCAAAGCAAGATTTGAAAAGGAATTAGGAAAGCCTATTAAAACTCTACGAACAGATCGCGGTGGAGAATACTGCTCAAATGAATTTGATGTTTTTTGTGCAGAACATGGCACTAGGAAAGAGCTAACAACTGCTTATACACCACAACAAAATGGTGTATCAGAGAGGAAAAACAGAACAATTCTCAACATGGTGAGAAATTTGCTAACAAAAGGGGGAGTTCCAAAGACATTTTGGCCAGAAGCTGTATGTTGGAGTGTTCATGTTTTAAATAGAAGCCCAACCTTTACTATTCAAAACATGACACCTGAGGAGGCTTGGAGTGGAAGAAAACCAGCACTACATTATTTCAGAATTTTTGGGTGTGTTGGTTATGCCCATATTCCATATCAAAAGAGAAAAAAACTTGATGATAAAGGAGAAAAATGCATTTTTCTTGGTGTTAGTGAGCAATCAAAAGTTTACAAATTGTATAATCCCATCACCATTAAAATTGTTATTAGTCGTGATGTGGTGTTTGATGAAGATCAATTTTGGAGTTGGGATGTAGACAAAGTTGAACAACATCTGCAAGCAGATGTTGATGATGATGTTGATGGTGATAATGATTTAAATGGTGGTGACAAGGAAGAAGGAAGGCAACAACCAACAGCTCAAGTGCATAGTGAGCAACAAACAGTTGAACATACAAATGAACGCCCTCAACGAAATAGAAGGAGACCAGCATGGATGGAGAATTTTGTTGTAGATGAAATTAATAATGAGGAAATTACTCATTTTGCTTTATTTGCTGATTGTGATCTTACAAGTTTTGAAGCAGCAGTCAAAGAAGAAAAGTGGATAAAAGCAATGGATGATGAAATTAATTCCATTGAAAAGAATGACACTTGGGAGCTATGTGATCTACCTAAGGATCAGAAAGTATAAAGCATCTCTGGTGGCAAAAGGATACAACCAACGGTATGGGGTTGATTATACAGAAGTATTTGTTGGCATATTTCAAGAACAAGTGTTGATGAAGTCCTTTCAATATTTCATGAAGATTTAAAGTTTTGATGATGAAGATTTAAAGTTCTCTAAACAACATTAAAGACTTGTGTCATCTCACAAAGGAAGGGTGCTTGATGAAAAAGGCAAGGCATAAAGAGTGTTTAAAGTTTTCAAGAGAGAAGATTGATGAAGATTTTCTCAAGAGCTGGAGTTTCAAGTTTAGAAGTTTTTGTTTTGGGTGATGGATGAAAAGAGTAAGTCATAAATCCCATTCAAGACCATTTCAAACTTGAGAGCAAGTAGTTTTCTCGCAAAAACGTTTTTCTACGCTTTTAATCGATTATGATATGTAGTCTAATCGATTATTTCACTTAAAATTTGAATCAAAATAGTTTAACGAACCAAATAATTGATTAAGTGTTTTTGATAATCGATTATATTGATTCTAGGTTAATATAATCGATTACGGCCTTAATCTAATCGATTATATTAGGCAAAATGAGTTTTCCAGTTTTTAACTCTGATATAATCGATTAAGCTTTTTAGATAATCGATTAAATAAGTCATTTTTGCGAATTCAATGCTGAATCAACCTAAGAATGGAAACTTTGATGTGTTTTTGAATTATAAAATGAAAGAGAATGTCTTAGGTTCAACACATATGATAAAACACAGTATTCAAAGTGTTCTTGTGCCTTAGTTTTTCAAAACCGCTTTCTTGCTCTCTCAAGGTTGATCAAAATCTTTGGAAGTGGTGATCTTTGTGCTTAAGCTTTCATTCAACACTCAATTAGGTGTTTTCTTTTACTGTTTTTCTGAACGGGTAAAATTCATCCCTTGGATCTGTTCTAAGGGAGGTGTGTTCATCTCTTGTGTGTCAAGAGAGGTGGGAATCATTCTCAGTGTGTCTGAGGAGGTGTTTCATCCTTAGTGTGTCTAAGGAGGTGTTTCCTTTATCTTTATTTGTTATTGCATGAATTGGTGTTTGTAATTTCAATTAAAGATAGTGGGGTGATCATCACGTATTTGTGGTGATTGGGAACTGGACGTAGGATTGGCCTAATCCGAACCTGTATAAATCTCTGTGTTCTTTCTCTTTCCCTATCTCTTTTTATTGTGGATCATATTAACAATTGCAATTCAAACTACGCTCATCTAAGGTTAAGGATAATCTGCATCCTGGTTTTAAAACATTTATTTAAAATCTGGAAAATTATTTCAAAGAGAAAACGTTTATTAAAAATCCAATTCACCCCCCTCTTGATTTTTACACTGCCGTTTCTTTCTATCAATTGGCCTCAGAGCTGGTTTTGAAAATTACTCAAAATCAAGATCCTTATGGCAGGCAAAAATCAATCTTTTGTTGAAGGTGCATCTATTCATAGACCACCACTCTTTACTGGTGAAAACTATCCTTTTTGGAAAAAGAGGATGGAGATTTTCCTTAGGTCTAATGATCAAGGCGTTTGGGATGCAATTGTAAATGGTCCATATATTCCTATGACTGTTGTTAATGAAGTGCAGGTACCCAAAGTGAGAGCAAGTTGGACAAAGGATGAGTACAATGAGTATCAATGCAATATAAGGACATGCAATATGATATCATCTGCCTTAACTGTTGAGTTTTACAGGTTGTCTGATTGCACTACAGCAAAGGAGATGTGGGACACTCTTGAAGTCACACATGAAGGAACGGAGGATGTCAAAAGATCAAGGAAGAACACCTTGATTCAAGAATATGAGATGTTCCGGATGAGCAAAGGGGAAACCATCTACGATGTTCAGAAAAGATTTACTCACATTGTAAATCAGCTCAAGGCGTTAGGTAAGAAATTTGATACTGAGGAATTAAATGTGAAAATTTTAAAATCTTTGGACAGGACATGGTAACCCAAAGTGATGACTATCATGGAATCCAAGAATCTCACAAGCATGAACATGACAACTCTCTTTGGTAAGCTTAGAGAACACGAAATTGAGCTTGGATTCTTCAAAGGAGAAGAAGGAGACGTCAAGAGGAAAGGTGTTGCTCTTAAAGCCGAATCCTACAAGGATGAGAGTAGTGATTCAGATGACAACCTTGAATGCAATGACATCAACCTGTTTGTCAAGAAATACAAGAAGTTTATCAAGAACAAAAACAAAGGGAATTTCAAGAAAGGTAAGAAAGCTGAAAATTCAAATTCTCTTGATAACTTTAAATGCTATGGTTGTGGAAAAAGGGGACACTTGAAGTCAGATTGCCCCAACATCAAGAAAGATGAAGAAAAATCAAAGAAACACAAAAAGCCTTTTGACAAGAAGAAAAAGAAAACGTACATTGCTTGGGAAGATAATGAAGTGAGTTCTTCTGAAAGTGCAAGTGACTCGGAAGAAGAAGCAAACATTTGTCTCATGGCGGATGATGATGTTGAATCCGCATGTAGCAAGGTAAGTGATTTTGGTCTTCCAAATAATTATGATGAATTTCTTGAAGAGTTTCTTGATTTATGTGAAAAATCGGAAAAACTTACTTCTTTTCATAATAAATTAAAAATTGACTACAAGAGTCTTGAAAAGAAAATTATTGATTTGGAAGAACAGAAAAAGGTTTTGAAAAAGGATTTGGAAAAGGAAAAAATTCCTTGCAAATGCAAGACAAAAGTTCCTGTTTGTGAAAATTGTAATGTTCTTGCAAATAAAGTATCTTATCTTGAAACATCTCTTTCAAAAATTACAATGGGAAATAAAAATTTAAATAATGTTTTGAATGTGCAAAAAAGTTTATATGAAAAAGCAGGACTTGGCTATAATTTCAGATATAATCATAAACCTACCAAAACTATTTTTGTAAAAGGAGAAACGTCTAACCCAAATAAGGTTTTTGAAAATATAATTTTTTTTAATAAAACAAATGTTCCTACAAAGAAAGTTTATAAAAATGCATATGTCTCAAGAAAAACAAATGTTCCTACATCTTTTTATTGTATGCATAAAGGTCATTCAATTAATAAATGCAATATTAAGCGTTTTAGTGTTCCTAATGGGAAATACAAATGGGTTCCCAAAGGAAAAACTATTTCTAACCCATGAGGACCCTAATAAGTGACTTTAGGGGACCTAAAATTTTTTGTTTATGATACAGGTTGGTCCCAAGTCTAGGAAGTCATTATGGTATCTTGATAGTGGTTGTTCAAGACACATGACGGGTGATAAAAGCAAATTCAAAAGCTTCAAAAAGAAAGAGCAAGGTTTTGTAACCTATGGAGACAATAACAAGGGAAAGATCATTGGTTTAAAGAAGAGGATCCATGGTTATGGCATAGAAGAGCTGCAACTCCCATGGCTACATCTTGTTATTTGGATCAAGATTTAAGTGGTAAGGCAGTAGATCAAACAAAGTATCGAGGTATGATCGGATCATTACTTTATCTTACTGCTAGTAGACCTGAGATTATGCAAAGTGTGTGTGTTTGTGCTAGGTTTCAATCCAACCCTAGAGAATCACACCTAAAGGCTGTTAAGAGAATCCTTAAGTACCTTAGAGGAACAAAAACCTTTGGTTTATGGTACCCTTAAGGAGCCTCACCTAGTATTATAGGTTTTTCTGACTCAGATTATGGTGGCTGTAGAGTTGATAGGAAGAATACTAGTGGAACATGTCATCTTTTAGGATTTTCTTTAGTTTCATGGCATTCTAAGAAATAGGCTAGTGTTGCTCTTTCAACCACAGAGGCTGAGTATATAGCAGGAGGCAGTTGTTATGCTCAAATACTGTGGATGAAGCAGAAATGAGAAGACTTTGATATCTTTCTAGATCATATCCCTCTTAAGTGTGATAACACTAGTGCCATTAATTTGACTAGAAATCCTATCATGCATTCTAAGACAAAGCATATAGAAATTAGACATCATTTCATTACAGATCATATAGCTAAAGGAGATTGCATTATAGAATACATAGATACAAAACATCAATTAGCTGATATCTTCACCAAACCTTTTCCTAGAGATAGATTTTATGAGCTTAGAAGAGATCTAGGAATTGTTGATGATAAATCTGTTGATTGATTGATGTTTATTGATGAGTTTTGATGTTAATTGTGTGTTTTTATGAAAATCCCATATATAATCGATTAGTTTTCGTATGGTAATCGATTAAAAGCGTTGTTTTTTAAAATGTTTTAAAGCATAATCGATTAAGCACATGCCATAATCGATTAAATCGCTGGGGAGTAATTTAATTGATTAAGGAATGCACATAATTGATTAAATTTCTGGGTTTTCATTTTCTAGAAATTTTTGCACGCAAATAATCGATTACGTTCATCATATAATCGATTAAATGCGACGTTCTGCGTTTTTCTGCACACTGGTCTTTGAATGTTGAGCTTCCAAATCACGTGTTTTTCAGTACTAACAGCTATATTCGAATCCTAACGGCTATTTTCGCATTAAACCAATGAATTATGATCAGAATCTTTGCCTATAAATACCAAGATTGAGAATTTAAATGCCACTTTCACTCTCTCTCACTCTTGCTGATATTCTGCTGGTTTATTCACTGCTGTGCGAAATTAGATTCCTGTTTCTGTGTTAGCTTTCGTATTTGTCTTTCTTTTGTCAATTATCTACTCAAATGGTTGATCAAAGAAGAAGGAAGATGCCTTCAAGAAGAAGATGCAAAGCTCCAATGTCCTCCCAACAGCAAGAAGCTGAAACAAGACCACCAACTCTTGCAGGGTGGATATCTGATGAAGACTTACAGATTGCCTATGTTAATCATTGGAAAGACAGGAAAATTTTCACTCCTAAGTATTTATCTTATGAATTTTTCAGAGCTCATGGTTTTTCATTTCAGGAACTCTTAGTGGCAAGTGGTTTACAAAATTTTGTAGAACTTAAAAAAGCATATTATCCAGATTTGGTAAGAGTATTTTATATGAATTTAACTTCTAGAACAGCTAATCCAAGTACAAAGGTGAAAGGAGTCCGCATACACCTTGATTAAGATGTGTGGAACAATGTTTCTGGCCTATCCACACAAGGAGGAGTCAACATAACATATGGATTTGAAGATTTCAACAAGCTGGTAGAATTCAGAAAATTTTGCAAAGACCCTACCTACAAGTGGAGAACTTGTACAAAGTTGGTAATGTAAAGTTAAATGAAAGGATGTTACATTATATCATTGTTTGGATAATTGTTGCTAGGGGCACTAATCATGCTCAACTAACTAAGGAAGATATTCTTTTAATGTATGGTTTCTTTAATAATGTTAGTGTTGATTGGCCTGCAATAATTTTAGATAATATATTTAAAGCTACTAGGCTATTATCCTTTGCTTTACCCTATGTTGTGTTTATCACAAAGATTTTAGAATATAAAGGTGTTGATCTTAGAGGAGAAAACAAGCAAATTTTGCTCAGCAATAGCAAAATTGGAAAGAATGTTTTAAGGCACATGGGCCTTATTGAACAAGGAAACATGTTCCGGCAAAGAGATGATGACGCTGCTATGGATGAAGATGAAGAGCCTCAACCTCAACCTGGCTCAATGGAAGCAAACATAGTCTCAAGAATGGACAGCATGATGAGTCTCCAACTCACTCATTATGAAGATATTTGCTCCAAACTCTCAAGGCTGAACAGGAGAGTCTACTGGGTAGAGAGAAAGCTGGAAATTGAAGATGTATCTCCAGAAGAAGACAACACTGGGTCTTCAAGGGGAAAACAACCAGCACAAGATGCTGAAGAAGAAGAAGAAGATGCAGGGGATAGTGAAGACACAGAATAGGCTACAAGTTTACTAATTCCCTTAGCTCAATTTTTTTTCAGCTGTTGTATTTTTTTTCTCTCCATATTTTCTGTGTAATTAATTGCTTCTGCTGTATTAATCTCTTGATATGTAATCTTTTTGAAAATTATAAAAATAAAAGGGGAGAAAAATAAATGTTTTGATTGATATTATGTCTACATCTCAAGCTTTTAAGAAAATTAAAGTTTCAGAGGGAGTATTAGGAAATATTTCAAATAATTACCTAGTATATCTTAAACATTTAAGAGCAAAGTTTAAGGGGGAGTTTTTAGAAATAATTTCCTTGAAATTTAAAATTCAAATTCAAATTGAAAATTAAATGTTATGAGACTGCCTATATTATTTCCTTTGTGGACTAATTTTTATGATGGAGATATCCATACATTATTTTCTAAGTTTTTCAGGATATCAATCACAAGTCTCTATGTTTCTTTTTATCATCATCAAAAAGGGGGAGATTGCTGGCATATTTCAAGAACAAGTGTTGATGAAGTCCTCTCAATATTTCATGAAGATTTAAAGTTTTGATGATGAAGATTTAAAGTTCTCTAAACAACATTAAAGACTTGTGTCATCGCACAAAGGAAGGGTGCTTGATGAAAAAGGCAAGGCATAAAGAGTGTTTAAAGCATTCAAGAGAGAAGATTGATGAAGATTTTCTCAAGAGCTGGAGTTTCAAGTTTAGAAGTTTTTGTTTTGGGTGATGGATGAAAAGAGTAAGTCATAAATCCCATTCAAGACCATTTCAAACTTGAGAGCAAGTAGTTTTCTCGCAAAAACGTTTTTCTACGTTTTTAATCGATTATGATACGTAGTCTAATCGATTATTTCACTTAAAATTTGAATCAAAATAGTTTAACGAACCAAATAATCGATTAAGTGTTTTTGATAATCGATTATATTGATTCTTTGTTAATATAATCGATTATGGCCTTAATCTAATCGATTATATCAGGCAAAATGAGTTTTCCAGTTTTTAACTCTGATATAAACGATTAAGCTTTTTAGATAATCGATTAAATAAGTCGTTTTTACGAATTCAATGCTAAATCAATCTAAGAATGGAAACTTTGATGTATTTTCGAATTTATAAAATGAAAGAGAATGTCTTAGGTTCAACACATCTGATAAAACACAGTATTCAAAGTGTTCTTGCGCCTTAGTTTTTCAAAATCGCTTTCTTGCTCTCTCAAGGTTGATCAAAGTCTTTGGAAGTGGTGATCTTTGTGCTTAAGCTTTCATTCAGCACTCAATCAGGTGTTTTCTTTTACTATTTTTTTGAACGGGTAAAATTCATCCCTTGGATCTGTTCTAAGGGAGGTGTGTTCATCTCTTGTGTGTCAAGAGAGGTGGGAATCATCCTCAGTGTGTCTGAGGAGGTGTTTCGTCCTTAGTGTGTCTAAGGAGGTGTTTCCTTTATCTTTATTTGTTATTGCATGAATTGGTGTTTGTAATTTCAATTAAAGATAGTGGGGTGATCATCACGTATTTGTGGTGATTGGGAACTGGACGTAGGATTGGCCTAATCCGAACCAGTATAAATCTCTGTGTTCTTTCTCTTTCCCTATCTCTTTTTATTGTGGATCATATTAACAATTGCAATTCAAACTGCGCTCATCTAAGGTTAAGGATAATCCGCATCCTGGTTTTAAAACATTTATTTAAAATCTGGAAAATTATTTCAAAGAGAAAAAGTTTATTAAAAATCCAATCCAGCCCCCCCTCTTGATTTTTACACTGTCGTTTCTTTCTAACAGTATTCTCTCCCGTTGCAAGACATGACTCAATCTGTTTGGTGGTTGCATTAGCAGCACAAAATTCCTGGCAAATCTTCTAGTTAGATGTCAAATCAGCATTCCTGCATGGATATTTGGAAGAATAGGTATTTATTGATCAACCTCCTGGGTATGTTAAATGGGAACATGAAAATAAGGTTTATAAATTGAAGAAAACTCTTTATGGGTTAAAGTAAGCCCCAATAGCTTGGTATAATCGCATTGAGACTTATTTTCTAAAATTTGGATTTATGAAATGTCCTTATGAACATACCTTGTTTGTTAAGGTGGGAGATAAAGGAAAAATGCTTATAGTGTGTTTATATGTTGATGATCTTATATTTACTGGAAATTGTGATGTCATATTTAGTGAATTCAAGAAGTCTATGATGAATGAATTTGAAATGTCTGATATGGGTTTGATGCATTATTTTCTGGGCATAGAAATAATTCAATGAGAACATGGGATTTTTCTATCTTAGAAGAAATATGTTGGAGAAATTTTGAGCAGGTTTCGAATGAAGGATTGCAATCCTGTATGTACTCCAGTTGAATATGGGGAAAAACTACACAAAGATCATGATGGCAAGAAGGTTGATAGCACACTATTCAAACAAATTGTTGGCAGTCTAATGTATCTTACTGCAACTAGGCCATATATCATGTATTTTGTGAGTTTGATTAGCAGGTACATGGAGAATCCCACTAAGTTACATATGCTTGCTGCCAAAAGAATTCTTCGTTATTTACAAGGAACTCGTGACTTGAGATTATATTATAAGAAAGGTGAAAGAAGTGATTTGATTAGATTCACAGAAAGTGATTATGCAGGTGATCTAGATGATAGAAAGAGCACATCTGGTTTTGTCTTTATGCTTGGAACAGGTGCTATTTCATGGTCTTCTAAAAAACAACACATTGTTACCTTATCCAATACTGAAGCTGAGTTTGTTGCAGCTACAACTTGTGCTTATCAAACTATATGGTTGAGAAAAATTCTTGAAGAACTACAATTCAAGCAAACAAAGGCAACTACAATTTTTTGTGACAATAATTCAACAATCAAATTGTCAAAAAATCCAGTTCTTCATTGAAGAAGCAAGCATATTGATGTGAAATTTTATTTCTTGAGAGGTCGTTGTAAAGAAGAAACTGTTGATCTACTCCACTATAAGAGTGAAGATCAAGTAGCTGACATATTTACCAAGGCTTTAAAAAAGGCTGTCATTTTTTAAGTTGAGAGAGTTGCTTGGTGTCTCAACTTAATTCTGTGAAGACTTTAAATTGATATAAGTATATATCAGTTTAAGGGAGGGAATGTTAGAAATAGTTTAATTTGAATAAATTGTCAGTTTAAGATGTGAGAATATCAAGAGTTTTTGTAATGTGCCTATTTAAGAGGCTATGTTTTTATGAATAATATACAGAGAGTCAGATTATTTTTTATCATTGATGTTATTAATCAATCAGTTGTATCTCAGTATGACAAATTGATATTACTGAAGCTTTCATTGGATGAATGATAGAAAATACTGGTACAACCATTTTATTATGTAAAGATCAAAGATACATTCACGAAATTTCTTGAAAATTTGTAAGACTTTTAATTCATTTTCTTTGACAGGAAACTCTTAAATCTGTTAAAAGATTGAATGCCATATGATGTTGTCTTAACCATAGAATAAAAATTAGCAAGAATTAAATTCCTTCTCACTATATATAATACTAATAACCCACCCTACATGAACTAGTTCACACCGTATCAGAGTTGAACTCAAGCAAATGAGTTTCTAGCCACCAACTATAGATAATATCTATCTACCTAAACTCTATGTCATTGTTTGGGTGCATGCATTGTTTCATCCTTCAGTTACCCCATCTTATACCAATAAACGTGAGAAGCCATGTTTCTTAGGAGGGCAAGTTAGGCTTTACCTGTCTTGACTTGAGTAGTTTTACTTGACAACAATCTCATTTGTGGGAAGGAAATTTTTACTTCCTATTTTCTGAATTACTTGTCACTGAAATTTTATTTCTTTCTTTATGTCCTTCCTAAAATTTGCATTTTTCTTAATCTGTCAAAACTTTAAGGCCTCTAATGTATGTCTTTGAAGTATGCATGTGAGAATACCGATATTGTCATATGTAAAATTCTGAAACACTCCTCACAAGTTTGTAGGTGATACTACTGCTGTTTAATCTAGGCTTGGATGACACATATGTTGTTTGTAGTCAATTTTAGCTTTAACTCTAGGAAAATAGCTTAACCAATTCAGCTATATGTAGCTATTTTAAGTTTAATCTGAAAGCGATGAGAAAGGAAACAATTATGCATCTGGGTGAAAAATTTACACTATGCTTGTTGTTAGTATATGTTATGCTTTCAGTTTGGTTGGATGACTGTAAATTTGACTCTAGATTTTGGTTGGAATGAATCTAGGTATAAGTTTAACCATTGAGGAACCTCTGGTATCCATACCCCCAAGAAACAGTTGTAGAAGTAGAAAGAAAGTATAAATAATTGTGTGTGTGTATATAGATATGTATTGGAACTGTTAGGATATGTGGTTCTCATTTTTAACTCCTAATAGCACACGTTACTTAAGCACTAATTATTACTCTGCTTAGTGAGTTTAATTCTATCCTCTTGGATCTGAAAAATATTGATATTAAAATTGATGATGAAGATAAAGTTGTTCTGTTGGTTGTCTCTCTACCTTCTACCTACAAACACTTCAAAGAAATTATGTTGTATGGAAATAATGACACCTTATCCTTTGAAGATGTTAAATCTAATTTATTGTCCAAAGAAAAATTTGATCTTGAAGTTCATTCTGTGGACAAGGGTGAGGGTTTAAGTGTCAGAGGTAGAACTCAAGAAAGAGGGAGTACGAGTGACAAAAAGTTCAGATCCAAGTCTAGGGGACGCAAATCCAACAAATTTAGTCGCTATTACAAGAAACCTGGACACGAGATTTCTAATTGTTTTATCTTGAAGAAAAAACAAGAAAAACAATAAAAAGGAAAAACCACGCAACCCCCTGAAGCTGCCAATATTGAAGCTGACTCTGACGGTGACATTACTTTGTCTGTTGTCTCTTCTAATAAGAGTAGTAAAACAGAATGATCCTTGATTCTGGATGTACTTTTCATATGTGTCCCTATAAGGACTTATTCACTACCTTTGAATCTGTTGATTGTGGTGTTGTCTTGATGGGTAATAATGCCCAATGCAAGATTGCAGGAATAGGTACAATTCAGATCAAGACTGATGATGGTGTCATTAGGACTTTGTCTAATGTTCGCTATATACCCAAATTAAAGCGAAACTTAATTTCTCTTGGCACTCTTGAATCTCTCGGGTGCAAGTACTCAACTCAAGGTGGAGTTCTAAAGGTATCAAAAGGTTCTCTTGTTCTCTTGAAAGCTAACTGAATTGGAAGCTTTTATGTCCTGCAAGGGACTATTGTGACAGGTTCAGTAGCTGTATCATCTTCTATGGCTGAAAATGACGTCACTAAATTATGGCACTTGCGCCTAGGCCATATGAGTGAAAAAGGCATGCATCTTCTAAGCAAGCAAGGATATCTTGGTAAGCATGTCATTGGTAAGTTGGACTTTAGGGTTTATTGTGCTTTTAGGAAACAAAAAAAAGTTAGTTTCTCTACAGCAACTCACAGTACAAAAGGTATTCTTGATTATATTCATTTTGATCTTTGGGGGCCTTCTAAAGCTCCTTCCTATGGAGGACGCCGTTATATGATGACTATCATTGATGACTTTTCCCATAAGATTTGGGTCTATTTTTTGCGACATAAAAATGAGACTTTTCCCACATTCAAGAATTGGAAAACTTTTGTTGAAACCCAGACAGGGAAGAAAGTAAAGAAGCTCAGAACAGATAATGGATTAGAATTTTGTAGTGGTGACTTTAATGAGTTATGCTCAAATCATGGTATTGCTAGACACAAAACCATTCCAAGGAATCCTCAACAAAATGGTGTTGCAGAACGAATGAACAGGACTCTACTTGAGAGAGCTCGTTGTATGCTCTCAAATGTTGAGCTATGGCGTCGACATGATCTTTGGACCGAGGCAGCATCTACTGCATGCTATTTGGTCAACCGTTCTCCACATGCAGCACTTGACTTCAAAGTTCCAAAAGAGATTTGGTCAGATAATCCTGTAGATTATTCTAATTTAAGAATTTTTGGATGTCCTGCATATGCACATATTAATAATGGCAAATTAGCTCCAAGAGCTATTGAGTGCATATTTCTAGGTTGTGCATCTGAATCTAAGGGGTATCGTTTATGGTGCTCTGAATCAAAGTCTCAAAAGCTAATTCTTAACAGAGATGTAATTTTTAATGAGGATGTATTATTATCTTCTGGAAAACAGTCTTTTGTGTCTTCTTCTACCAATACAGGTAATATACAGGGTACTAATGAGAAGGTGGAGTTTGAATTCAAATCTGCAGTTCCTGGTATTGATGTCCCATCTTCCTCTATAAATGAATCCAATATTGATGATCATCATGATAATGGTGAATGTGATGATAGAACCACCTCTCCTATTCAACAACAAGGAGATGATTATTCTATTTCTCAGGACAGAGCTAGAAGACAAATCAGAAAGCCAGCCATATACACTAATGATTATTTAACTACCTATGCATTATCAATTGCACAAGAAGTAAATGATGGTGTTGAGCCTGTCAGCTACACTGAAGTTGTTTCTTGTGTTGAGTCTTCTTAGTGGCTGGGTGCTATGAATGAATAAATTTAGAGTCTTTATAAAAACAATACTTGGACTCTGACAGAACTGTCTAAAGAAAAACGGTCATTAAAGTGTAAATGGATGTATAAGAAGAAAGATGGCATTCCCAGGGTTGAAAATGTGAGATGCAAAGCACGACTAGTCATTAAAGGCTTTTAATCAAAAGGAAGGTATTGACTTTAATGAGATATTCTCACCTGTTCTTCGTGTTGATAAATTTGATTTGATGATGTTGCTGAACCAGTTGATGATTAAATGGTGTTTTTGCAGTTTTGATTTGATCTCAGATTATCTTTAATTAGTTAGCTAATTATGATATATTAGTCTACTATTTTCATTAATACAGGAAATATGCCAGGAATGTGTTTTAATGAATTCAGCTAACTATTTTGTTGTTTAGCTAACTATTTTGTTCCAGATTCTTCCAGTAGGACAGAACAGAATATCAGCCAGTTTGTCTCTTTCTTTATAAATACAAGCCTCATGGGAGATTCAATCAGAGAGAACAGAGAAGAGAGAATTACGAAAAAGCTTTTACATTCTCACAAATCCATTGAAGAATTCAATTTTAGAAAGAATCAAGAAAAGGGTCTTCATTAGTGTATTCTGAATTTTGTTTTACCTGGTTTGGTATAGTTTTGTGATATTACAAAATGTATATTTCTGTGATTGGGGTGATCACTGTAGACTTGGTGTGAGTCTAGTTTAGATTGAATTCTATAGTGTTTAGAATTTCATCTTTTTGGTTTTGTTAGTCTTTAGAAGAGGGGTTCTTGTAAAGACTTGTTCAATTAGTGATATTGTGATCTGTTAGTGTTACAGATTGAAACTGGATATAGCTCTTGAAAAAGAGTGAACCAGTACAAATTCTTGTGCATTCTTTCTCTTCTTGAATCTTCTTTTATAAGTTTCTGATATAACTAATTGGTTGTTTTCTGTAATAAGTAAACTAATCTGTTCTTGACAGCAAAAAGAAAATCTGATACTTGACAGAATTCGAAGAAAATACTATATCAATTCATCCCTCCCATTCTTGATATATCTCTGAATCTAAAAATTGGTATCAAGAGCAGGTACTTGAAAGATATTCAAGGGTGATCCAAGAAGATGGCTGACAAGCTTCCCTTTGCTGAAGGAGCCTCCACCAACAGACCACCACTTTTTATTGGAGCAAACTACCCCTTCTGGAAAGCAAGGATGAAGATTTTCTTTGAATCTGTAGACAAAGGCGTTTGGGATGCTGTAATCAATGGTCCATACATTCCAAAATTAAAAGCAGAGGATGGAACAATATCTGATAAACCTTGGGAGACATGGACTGATGCAGAAAACAAGAGAGCTCAATTTGATTGTAAGGCCAAAAATATCTTAACTTCTGCTTTAAATCTTGATGAATTTTTCAGGATATCTCAGTGTGCTACTGCAAAGGACATGTGGGACATCTTACAAGTAACCCATGAAGGCACATCTGAAGTGAAAAGAGCAAGAAAACATACTCTCATTCAAGAATATGAAATGTTCAGAATGCAGCCTGGAGAAAGCATCCAAGATGTTAAAAAACATTTCAATCACATTGTAAATCATTTGATAGGTCTGGGCAAAAAGTTTGATGATGAAGAACTGAATATCAAGGTCCTAAAGTGCCTAAACAGGAGCTAGCAACCAAAGGTTACTGCCATTCTTGAAACAAAAGATTTATCTGTCATGAACACAACAACATTGTTTGGCAAATTGAGAGAGCATGAACTAGAACTAAATAGACTTGATCAGCTGGAAAGTTCTGACAAGAAGAATAAGAGCCTTGCCTTGAAAGCCAAAGAATGCTTGAACTGTGATGAAGAGGAAAACAAAAATGACAGCAAAGAATTTGCCATGCTTGTAAAGAAATTTGGAAAATTTCTGAAGAAAAGAAACAATTCAAGAGACAGATTTCAAGATCATCAGAAAAGGTACACAAGAAAATCTGATTTCAATTCTTCTAACTTCTCTTGTTTCAACTGTGGGTAGCTAGGACATGTGAAGATGGATTGTCCTCTTATTAATCAAAGAAAAGAAAGAAGCCCTGAAAGAAAAGAAAGAAAAGAAAGAATCTCTGAAAAATGAAATCTTCATTTAAAGAAAGGAAAGAAAGCCTATATGGCATGGGATGAAAGTGAATCTTGCAGGTCATCCACATCAGATTCTGAATCTGAAAATCAAGCAAATTTATGTCTTGTAGCAAATGCAGAAACCTCAAGTCATGTGAGTAACTGTGACACTGATCTCAGTGAAAATTATGACACTTTATTAGATGTATTTAAAGAACTACATGATGAAGCCAGAAAACAGGATCATCAGATTAACAGACTACAAGGATTAAATAGTTGGCTAGAAAACAGAGTACTGGAACTGGAAAATCAGATTGACTCTGAAAAATCTGAAACTGATAACAAAAACAACCCTGCTAATTGTGAAAACTGCAAGAACCTTCAAGATAAAGTTTCTTATCTAATAACCTTAGCAAAGTTTCAATTGGGACAAAATACTCTTGATCAACTATTAAACTCTCAAATAGGTTTTTCAAACAGAACTAGTCTTGGGTATGGTAAATCTGTGAAACATTTTCCTGCTGCTAAATATAAATCTTTCTCAAATAGCAAATCAAGAAAATATTTTTATTGTATGAAAACTGGGCATATATCTAAATATTGCTACATTAAAAATTTTGGTATTTCAAGAGGTGAATATTGTTGGAAAGTAAGATTATCTGTTATTCCTAACTCAAAAGGACCCAACTTGTTTTGGGGACCAATATATCTAACTAAATTTGTTTTGCAGATATGTCAAAAAGCAAAGAAAGCTTTATGGTATTTAGATAGTGGATGCTCTAAACATATGACAGGTGATAAATCAAAGCTTATCAATTTCAAAGAATATGAAGTTGGTTCTGTTACATTTGGAGATGATAGTAAGGGTAAAATAAAAGGTTTTGGAGATATTGGAAGCTGTTCATCCTCAAAAATAAAAGATGTTCTATTTTTTGAAGGATTGAAACACAATCTGCTGAGTATTAGTCAACTATGTGACAAAGGTATGAAGGTCACTTTTGATGCAGAATTTTGTGTCATATATAACTGTAAATCTGCAGATATTGTCCACATTGGAAGAAGATCAAACAATGTATATATGCTGGACATTGAATCCTCAAATCTCAAGAATATATTCTTGTTAACCAAAGAGAATGAAGGTTGGCTTTGGAATAGAAGATGTGGACACATTAATATGCAGTTATTAAACAAAATCTGCTGCAAAAACCTTGTTAGAGGACTTCCAAATGTCAAATTCGTGAAAGACAAAGTATGTGCATAATGTCAAAAGGGAAAACAGTCAAGGAACTCCTTTGAGTCAAAGAACATCATCTCAACAAGAAGACCACTTAAGCTATTACATCTTGATCTATTTGGTCCATCAAGAACTGTAAGTCTTGGTAACAATTCCTATGTTCTTGTCATTGTTGATGATTTTTCAAGATTCACTTGGACATTATTTCTATCTTCTAAAGGTGAAACTTTCTACGCATTTAAGAAATTTGCCAAGATTATTTCAAATGAAAAAGATATTAACATTGTTTCTTTGAGAAGTGATCATGGAACAGAATTTCAAAACATTCAATTTGAAAAGTTCTGCTCAAAACATGGTATATCTCACAATTTTTCTGCTCCTAGAGCTCCACAACAAAATGGAGTTGTTGAAAGAAAGAATAGAACACTTTAAGAATGTGCTAGAACTATGTTAAGTGAATCTAAGCTTTCTAAGTATTTTTGGGTGGATGCAGTTTCAACAGCTTGCTATGTGCTTAATAGGGTATTGATAAGACCAATTCTCAAAAAGACTCCTTATGAACTATTGAATGGTAGAACTCCTAGCATTGCATATTTTAAAGTTTTTGGTTGCAGGTGTTTCATTTTAAACAATGGAAAAGCATCTTTAAGTAAGTTTGATGAAAAAGTTGATGATGGTATATTCTTAGGATATTCTATGCATAGTAAAGCTTATCGTGTATTCAATAAAATGAATTTGACTGTAGAAGAATCAATTCATGTTGTATTTGATGAGTTCTTATGTCAAAAAGAGAGAGAAGGTATTTCTCTTGCAGGTACAGATGATGATATGTCTGAAAAATCATAAAAGAATAATGACTATGCAGAAGAATCTACTACTGCTGACAGACAAATTGAAAAAATTAACTATAACTTTGAAACAGTTGACTATTCTGCAACAGACAATGTACTGTCTAAATCCTGGAGAACTAAAAAAGGACTATCACTGGACAACATCATAGGAAACGTTGAAAAGGGAGTTACAACTCGAAATTCTTTAAATGATTTCTGCAATCATATGGCTTTTGTGTCACAAATTGAACCTAAGAATATCAAAGATGCCTTGCTTGATGATAATTGGATTTCTGCTATGCATGATGAATTAAATCAGTTTATCAGAAATGATGTATGGTTTCTTGTACCTAGAAATAATAATATGAATGTTATAGGAACTAAGTGGGTGTTTAGAAATAAGCTTGATGAGAATGGGATAATCAGTAGGAACAAAGCTAGATTAGTGGTTAAAGGCTATAATCAAGAAGAAGGTATTGATTTTGATTAAACATATGCTCCTATAGCTAGATTAGAAGCTATTAGACTATTACTTGCTTTTGCTTGTCTTAAAGGATTCAAACTTTTTCAAATGGATGTCAGAAGTGCTTTCTTAAATGGCTTCATTAATGAAGATGTATATGTTGAACAACCTCCTGGATTTATTGATTTTAAATTTCCTAATCATGTATAGAAAATGAAAAAGGCTTTGTATGCTCTCAAACAGGCACCTAGACAATGGTATGAAAGACTTACAACTTTCCTCATATCACAAGGCTTTAAAAGAGGAGTTATTGACAAAACTCTTTTTATTAAGAAAGTTGATAATGAACTCATATTAGTGCAGATTTATGTTGATGATATAATTTTTGGTTCATCTAATCAATCTCTTTGCTAAGAATTTGCAGATACTATGAAAGGTGAATTTGAGATGTCCATGATGGGAGAGTTAAATTTTTTCTTAGGACTGCAGGTTAAACAATTGCCAAATGGTACATTCATCAACCAAACAAAATACTGCAATGAGCTGTTGAAAAAATTTAATATGGAAAGCTGCAAAGAAGCTTCTACTCCTATGTCTTCAAATTGCTATCTTGACATGGATGAAAAAGGAAAATCAGTTGATGCCACCATGTACAGAGGATTAATTGGTTCCTTGCTATATATAACAGCTAGCAGACCAGATATCATGTTTGTTGTATGCTTATGTGCAAGATTTCAAGCCAATCCAAAAGAATCACATTTCACTGCTACAAAACGAATTCTCAAATACCTCAAAGGAACAGTGAATGTTGGACTATGGTACTCCACTGGTAATGAATTGAATTTAGTAGGATATACTGATTCTGATTTTGCAGGTTGCAAATTAGATAGAAAAAGCACAAGTGGAACATGTCAACTCTTTGGAAATTGCTTGATATCCTGGACCATCAAGAAACAATCCTGTGTTGCATTATCAACAGCAGAAGCTGAATACATTGTTGCTGGAAGTTGCACTGCACAAATACTTTGGTTAAAACAGCAGCTATGTGATTTTGATTTGCATTTATCTGATATTCCTATTCTCTATGATAATACAAGTACTATAAATCTAACAAAAATCCCATTCAACACTCTAGAACAAAACATATTGAAATTAGGCATCACTTCATAAGAGATCATATTGAGAAGAAAGATTGTAGAATTGAATTTATTTCAACAAATGACCAACTAGCTGATATTTTCACTAAACCATTAGGTCGTGACAGGTTTTTCAAATTAAGAAATGAATTAGGAATCTTAAACATTAAGAATCTGTCTTAAATGATCTACTGCTGCATGATATAGTTTGTTAATTCTTTTGAAATAGCTGACTTATTTCATTTAATTAACATAAATGTTCTACTACTGCATAACATAGTTTGTTAATTCTTTTGAAATAGCTGACTTATTTCATTTAATTGACACACTGTTATTATTGTTGTTAGTTTAGCCTATTAATTTCTTTGACTAGTTGACTGATTTCATTTTACTGCAACTGATTCAATTGGTTATTCAAACTAACTAGTTTAATTCTTCTAATTCTAACTGAACCAAATCTATCTTATATCAAAATTTTGTACTTGGGTCCACTGTTTTCAAATCATAAACACTTATAGATACATGTGAGAGTGCTTTATTGGTTTTCCAAAACTGAACTTCCATTTTTCAATATATTCCTTCTGCATTTCTGACTATTGACTATTAACATCTGTTTTGAGTGCATATCTGTTCAAAATATTCTCACAGTTATTGTTCTTTTGACCAAGCTATTCAAACCTTCCCTATTAATTTGCTTCATCTACATTAAACACATATTTTCTATGCATCATACTTTCTCTGCAATTCTCTACAAAAATGTCTTCTAATGACTATTTCTTGATTGAGAGTGATGATGATTCAGATGCACCTTTAGTGAATATTGTTGAGAGACTAAGAAGATCCTCAAGAACCAGAATGAAAACCCATGCTTCTAAGTCTCCAGTTCGCAGAATGCAAACTCGCAACAGAGGATCAATCTCTGCTTCTCCTGCACAAACCAACAGACACTATGCATCTGCTGCTCTACACCTTCGAACCCAACTATGGGAAAACCTTCAAAGAGGATCAAAGTTCGTGTAAGGATTCCTTCTCCTGTGCATGATGAAGCAAATCAATCTGAAGAAGAAACTATGTCTGAAAATGAAGAAGAAGCTGAAACTGTTGAATCACTGGAATTGAAAATGCAAAGAAAGTTGGTGCTGATACCCAAATTCTCAAGTTCACTTGGCTAAATAATGAAAATCTGAGGTTTGTAAAGAATGCTCTTCAAAGTCAAGGCCTGCGAAAATTTGTTGAGATGGAAGGTAATTTTTATAGTGATTTGATTAAGATATTCTATGCTAACCTGAAAGCAGAGAACAACATGTTGGTTTCTAAAGTCAAAGGAAAAGAGATAAGAATTGACAACTCTCTATGGAGAAGACTGGCTGGTTTGAAGTATGAAGGTGTCAAAATAAGCAAAGGAAATACTTCTTCTGTGCCTGAGTTCAACAAAGATTCTGTGTTCAAGTCATGCATGTGCAATGCTGAAGAGGCTGTGCTGAAATACCAAGTTGGAAAGATCAAACGTGATTATAGACTTCTTGCCTTCATAATCACTTGGCAGCTGGAGCAATCACGCACAGTTGATGGAAGAGGATCTGGCTCTAATACATTGCATGAAGAACAATATCAAAGTCAACTGGATCTATCTCATCAAGGGACATATGTTCATGGCAAAGCGACTCAATGATCACAAACTTCCCTATGCAATCTTCATTTCCAAAGTTCTGGACCACTTTAATATTTCCACTAAAGGAGATACAACCAGGATCATCAATCACAAGCACATCTTTGACAACTATTATCTTAGAAAAATGGGGCTCACAAAGATTGATGATGAATGGATTTTTGAAGCTGGTTCATCTTCCTCTGCACCTAGATCATCAACACAAGCTGATAACTCTTCAAGGAATCCTCAAGATTACTCTGCATATAATATGGTTCCATACACAGCTCCTCCTGCATACCAAGGAATCCCTTTATCTGAATTTGAAATAATGCTTATTACAAATCTTAATGTTCTTGGTTCTATGCAGCATAACACTCATGAAATCATGGTTGCAAGGTTCACAAACATTGATTATGAAATTGAACTCATACAACAACAGCTTGCAGAAATTCAAGTTTCTGTCGAAGAAAATACTATATCAATTCATCCCCCCTTCTTGATATATCTCTGAATCTAACAATTCGTCATACTTCCCTTCGTGTTTTGCTTGCTTTTGTTACTTTGTTTGATTTGGAGTTAGAGCAACTAGATGTAAAGACAACATTTTTACATGGAGAGCTGGAAGAAGAAATTTACATGGAACAACCAAAGGGATTTATTGTTCCTAGAAAGGAGCATTTTGTTTGTCATTTGAAGAAACCTTTATATGGCCTCAAGCAAGCACCCAGGCAATGGTACAAGAGGTTTGATTCTTTCATGATAGGACAAGTTTACTGCAGGAGTCAATTTGATGACTGTATTTATTTTCAAACATTCCAAGATGGATCTTTCATATACTTGTTACTATATGTTGATGATATGTTAATTGCATCACGTGACAAGTTTTCTATCAGAAAATTGAAAACTCAACTAAGCAATGAGTTTGAAATGAAAGAATTAGGTGCAGCAAAGAAAATTCTTGGTATGGAGATTCGCAGGGATGTCAAACTGGTAAATTGTTCTTATCTCAACAAAGGTATATTGAGAAAGTACTTGATAGGTTTAATATGAATGATTGTAAACCTGTTTCTACTCCACTTGCTGCACATTTCAAGTTATCCTCAAATCTTTGCCAAGATACAAAAGAAGATATGCAGTATATGTCACATGTTCCTTATGTTAATGCTATTGGCAGTCTTATGTATGCCATGATATGCACCAGGCCAGACCTTGCATATGTTGTTAGAATGGTAAGTCGGTATATGCATAATCTCGACAAGAAACAGTGGAGTGCTGTAAAATGGATTTTTCGGTATCTAAAAGGTACTTCTCATATTGGCTTGGTATTTGACAAAAAAATGGCTACAACTGATGATGTTGTAGGATATGTTGACTCGGATTATGCTGGTGATCTTGATCGAAGAAGATCTCTCTCAGGTTACATCTTTACTCTCTGTAATAATGCTATCATTTGGAAAGCTACACTTCAATCTACTGTTGCATTATCTACAACCGAAGCAGAGTATATTTCAGCCACAGAGGGTGTGAAGGAGGCTATTTGGCTCCGGGGTTTGGCAAATGAACTTGGTCTAACACAGAAAGTTCTTACCGTGTTTTGTGATAGCCAAAGTGCTATTCATTTAACCAAGAATAATCGTTATCATGACAAAACCAAACACATCAATATAAAACATCACTTTATTAGAGATGTTGTTGTTGTTGGAGAAATTAAGGTTGAAAAGATTCACACTTCTGAGAATCCAGCAGATATGCTTACCAAACCACTTCCAATTACCAAGTTTGAACATTGTTTGGAC
This sequence comes from Lablab purpureus, assembly GCA_030347555.1. Lineage (NCBI taxonomy): Eukaryota > Viridiplantae > Streptophyta > Magnoliopsida > Fabales > Fabaceae > Lablab > Lablab purpureus. The sequence goes on from CM059254.1 coordinate 4,624,856, forward strand.
TTGGTTGGTCTATCCAGCACTTGAATGCCCTTTGGGGCTTTATCTGGCGATGATGAACACTTGTAAAATTCGAACCAAGGTGGAGATTGTTAGGATATGTGGTTCTCATTTTTAACTCCTAATAGCACACGTTACTTAAGCACTAATTATTACTCTGCTTAAGGGTATATGGCTTAGCTTAAGGATTAAGTTTTGAAGCCTATAAATAACATCTCCATTATTGAAATAAAATAGAGAGAGAAAAACATTTAGAGAGACACACTTGGTGTATTTTTGGTGAGAATTTTTGTTCCCATTTGAGAGCTTTGTACTCTTATTTTTATAATGGAACTTTGTTCATTATCGCTCCCATGGTTTTTCCTCTTACATTCAAAAGAGGTTTTCCACGTAAATCCTTGGGTGTTATTTCTCTTGCTCCTTTTACTTCTCTTGAATTTCCAATTGTCGCGATTCTGTGCAATTCTGTGCTTCCGCATTGGTTGATACCCTAACAGGAACAAAGATTTTGCCAGTAATGTAGCAGATGCATGTTTCATATGTGTATGTGTCATGACTTCCTTGAAATTTCTCATGATATTCACTCTATATGTGTGTATATAACTCATATTTAATATTTTATAGTAAGTATAATGTCAATTTTTGGAGACCATCCATCTTGTGTGATGCCTTTGAATTAAGTCCTAGAGCTTTATTTGTACTTGACGGGATGACGCATTGATAAGCTCTCATACTAGTAGATTCTGCAATAGGGAGAAAAAAAAAACTTTTATTTCCTTTCCGAAATTGTACTTGATGTCATCACCATCTGAATCCTCCAAAGTAGGAGAATGCAATACATGAAACTTTCAGTAAATGAGAACAATATATGTAACAATGACCATGATCCATATCTTATAACAAAAAACTTTAGTTGAATTACTAATTTTGATGCAGTACATAAGAAATTATTCTTCGGCTTCTATATTGTAGAATCTATAATATGACCACAAGAGTTATGAATCTAAAATTACATGTAAAATATATCCTAACAACAAAATTTGTACCAGAGAGACATTTTCTACCACCTGCACCCTTAAGCATTGGAACAATTATTTAGACCTAGTCTTCAATACATAATCCTCTAACTAGTGTTCTATCTCCCAGATAAAAAAAATAGAACTGTGCATTCATTAATATATTTTCTTCCTCCAAAGTGATAGCAGTTTTATCATGTACTAGTTGGTTCTTAAAACACTTTTAACAGTGCACATACTATCATAAACACACATTCATGCCATGTAAATTATGTAGGTCAAGTTAACAGACGACAAGTGAGACTAGATAATAACTATCAACTCGTACATATATTAGCCACCTCCCTCTTTAAATAAACTTTTTGGCTATTCGTTTCTTCCGTGAATGAGTCTATTCTTTATTATTTCGTAATTGAAAATTTTATATTCCAGTGAGCAGTTTTGAAGATGGTCAGATGTGCGAAATATTCTAGTCATTTATTAAGCATTGTTTTCGTCCTTCATTAGAGTTTATCATAAAGTTTTTGCTTCAGCTTGATCACCACCATGTGTCGCTTGAGAATGATCCACAATATCACTTTTGAAAAAATCATGTGCTATATGATGTAAAAATTTCAATAATATGACAACTATAATACAATAAAGGTTTCACTTTAAAAGTGGAAAGACTTATTTCTAATTTTAACTTTTTATTTTATTTTAAATAAATAATTTAGATTAATTAAATAATTTTTAATAGATTATTAACATCCTTATAAAAAAGAGAGTAATATGTAGATAGATATATAATACTATGAAAAAAACTTATCTTAGTTATAAAATATAGGGGTGGCAAAACGGGCCAGCCCGGCCCGTTTAGGCCCGCCCCGCCATGAGCCCGCCAAAATGGGGCGGGGCGGACCAACCCGCCATAGTGATACTGAGGCCAAAATTTCTAACCCGCCCAGTCATAAGGCGGTGGCGAGTCAGCCCGCCTATATTTTTTATTTTTCATTTTTTTGAAAAATCTATTGGATTTTTGGATTTTTATTTTATTTTTTTATCTTTGATTTTAAATTGGACTTTTTTTTCTTTGCAACTATTTTGTTTGTGTCCAATTTAAATGAATTTTTGTAATTACAACAATATATTAAAGATGTATATGGTGACATGACATTTAAAAAGTGCAAGCTAAAAGACATAATGTTTATTACAAAAGAAATTACAATCAGTGAGGTGTTGAAGGAACCCTAGATATAGCTACTTTCCCAAATTTAAAGAGAATGAGTGAGAGTAAATGAGGTGTTATATTTTTTCGTGGGCCAGCGGGCTGGCCCGCCCCGTCCCGCCCCTGGCCCGACGGGTTGGCGGGCTAGACGGGGCGGGCTGATACGGGTTGGCGGGTTGAAAATGCTAGCCCGCCCCGCCAATATGCTAGCGGGCTGGCGGGCCAGCCCGCCGGGCCCAACCCACTTTGCCACCCCTAATAAAATATATATACGTTTTAATTGATTATTTGTGATTAAATATAAAAAAATTGATATAATGTTGTAAATTTATTAAAGTTATTAATGTCTGTATTATTTGTTTATATTTTATATAACTTTTAATAATATAATATTTTATTAATATAAATTTTATTTTTAAAGTATTAATTAACTTTTATAGATAATTATATAATAAAAATAACATGTATATTTTTGTACAATTAACTTTTTTAAATGCAATTTACTTTAAATAATATAATTATATTTAAATATTTATTTAAAATATATTTTCAATCAAAATATAAATTTGTTTAATATTTCTTTATAGGATCAAAATTATAATAGAAATATATTTAATTTTTTTTTATTTATTTAAGAATATATTTATTTTTCTATTTATTCTAAAAAAAATATAAAATATCATTATTTTTATTTATAATTTTTGTAAATAATTATTATATTTATAAAACAGTTAAATAAAAATTGTATAACTATGTTTTATCATTTATTATATAATTATTTATAAAAAATTAATATTTTAAAATAATTAATTAAAACGTATATATTTTATAAAAGAAGGGTAAGATTTTTTATAAAAAATAATTGTTTTATTTAAAATGTCATCTATGAAGATTTTTATTATCTAAATTATCCTGAATCATTTATTTAAAATCAAATAAAAATTTAAAAGTAAAAATAAAAGTAAATTTTTTCAATAAATTTTTTCAGTTATGGTCTCTTCTGTTTTGTTTCCTAGTTTGACATGTAAAAGAGGAGATAATCCATTTTTTTAATTTAAAATAAAATAAAATAACTTAAAAATTTAATTTTGTGTATTATTTGAGGAATAAGTAATAATCATTTTAATTTATGTAATTAGAGACATTAATTTATTAATTAGAAATTTTAAAAAATATTTATATGATTAAGTATGGTTTTAAATTATATATATCAAAATAAATAATATTTTTTTAAAAAATAAAATAAATACAAAATTAAAAAAAAATGGCAAGTTGACTCTCCTACTCGCCAACCCATCTTTCGGCGGGCCAGACCAAGAATTTCAACCCGCATGGTGGTGGCGAACCAGCTCGGCTCGTCCCATTTTTGGTGAACCACTAACAAACCGAGCCAAAACGGGTTGGACTGACCCGTTTCGCCACTTGTAACTTTAGGGAAGATTCCTTCTATACTCTCATACCTTCAAGAGACATCTCATATATTAGGTGAATTATGAAAAATGTCTTTTACCCTATTTCACTAAAATATCTCTTTCTCTTTACTATTGACTTCTATATTTCATTCTTACCCTACTTCCTTCTCCTTCGTTGGTTGCTTGTGCTTGGTTCTTCGTCATTGATTCCGATGCTCCAAGAAGGTGACTTGAGGTTGGGCATCATCATCCAGGGGATCGTCATTACGACATTTCTGGTCCATTAGAAAGTATTTCCATTCTCTTGTTTTCGTTATGAGTTTCAAATTGTATAATACAAAAAGTATTTTTTGACTTCCAAATTGTACAATCCAAAAGAGTGTTCCTTATATGTAGTCCGAAATCTATAATCTGAACAGAAATCCTAAATCATAACAATAACTTCCGTATTGTACAATTTAAAATAAACTTTTCTTTTTGAATTATACAATTCAATAAGTGTCAGTAACCTCCATATTCTTGATTTTGTAATTCATTTGGATAAGAGAAAATTTTTTATTTGATAAGAGAAAAAATTTTATTTGATAAAAGGAAATTTTTTATTTGATGAGGAGGAAATTGTTGATAATTGAAGTATAACTTTGAGTGGTACATTGTATAAAAATGAAAAAATTGAGGTAAAGATAACTATAAATTTATTACTTTAAAATTTTAAATCCAAGATAGATATTCATTTTCTTATATGAATTGATTTGGGTTTTATTATTTATATAACATAATGATATGTAGACAAGTTTTTTTTTTCTAAAAAAAACCTCTCAACTGGTCTAGATTAAATAAATATTTTTATTAAATAAAAAATAAATTAATTACAGCTTCTCTTTAAATACAATAAGTGAACAATTACATTTTATATAATACAATATAAGAATTTGAATATTTGCTTCTAGAAACTATAATTACATGTTTATTATTTATAACTAAAGAAGGAATGAATATCAATCCTAAATGAAAAAAAAAAATTACTTAACCAATTTACCAGTATATCATGTTAAAAACTTTCAACCACAAAATGTTAGTGTGCATGTGTTTTTTAAACTTACAAAAAATTATATTTGGGTGTGGATGAGAGGTGAGACTAGTGTGCGTGTGTTTTTTTTTTCTTTTAACCTCTTTGAAAGTCTCTAAAATATCACCTTGACACAATAGTTAGAATATAAAGATAATTTACTATAAAGATGTAATCCACGCATTATATAGTGTTAAATTTATTAGTATATCGGTTTTAGTTTCAAGCCACATAATAAGTGTTACCTATTTTTCAAAAAAAAAATTCTGAATCCTCACCCTGTGTTAAATGATTTTTAAAAATATATTTTTAGCAAGTTTACTGAATTAATGTAGCATCTACAAGTGTCGTATTCACAAAGACTTCGTGTAATATTTAAGAAGAATTGTAATTTATTTTCTAACTCAATTTTGAATATGTAAAAGAAAATTTATTTTATATTGTTTTTAATAATAAAATTAAAAAAAAAATAACAATGAAACAATATTAAGATGATAATAAAAAGGTATTGAGATTAAATTTCATCTATCTCCCTCTTCTATAATCCTCTGATTATCAATATATTTAATCAATTATTTAGTGTTATTGAGGTTACCAAATTTCGTTCTAAACCAATCCCTTGATTTAAAATGTCTGAGAATTAATTATAATAATTGATTCCTCAAATTATCATAATAAAACCCTAGCTTTATGTTCAAAACCAATTCAACAAATATATTTAAATCTATTCCTAGTATTCAAACATATAAGATGATTTAATTCAAATCGAATTTAAGATCAATTTTCCAATATAACCATAAATCATAAATCAAAAGATGAGTGATCAATTCATCTCCGCATTAAGAACAGAATTAAATCATTAACACTAAATAAAAGACATCATATATATCTATCAAGAGTAAAATAGAAGAGTTTGACAAATTACATTCAATCTCAATACAAAGGAAAGTTAGCCACTCATGATTATGAACAACTTATATACCCAAATAGATATGGGGATGACAAATTAATCTTGAATCGTCTTTCCAGTTCATCCAGGACCTCTTCCTTCTCCTTTTCACTCTTTTCTAAACACTCTTGATATTGACCATGATGGGATGCCAACACAAGAGCTTTTAAGTCCTTTATATAGGAGAAAATTAGGTTATTTTTAGCTTAACTGAGAATAACTAACTTAAGTGAAGATAACCCACTTAAGTGAAAATAGTCCACTCTAGTGAAAATAGCCCACTTTAGTGAAAACAGTCCACTTAAATGAAATTAGTCCAATTGTTGGCCTAATTTTATTTATGACTTTTATGTTTCCCATTCCTTTCAACTTTTGCTCTTTCTTCCCTTGATTTTTTATTTTTCTCTATTTTTTATACTTACTCCTGCATACAAATACACACAAAGTTTTCTCCATTGGGAGAGGTTATCTTTGCTTGTTTTTAGGAATTTCTATTTGCTAAGTGCCTAATAAATATAATTTTTTATTTAAATTTTAGCACTTAACACCCTGCTCACTACTTCGTGTTTGTTAGTTCGTGGGTTATGATATCATAATTCATGTTTTGTGGCTTGCATTTTGTAACCACGATCACATACTCAGTATATGCTACCTATTTTTTAACCTTTGTATTTTCATAAACCTACCACAAAAAAGAACATTTGGAAAGTAAAATAATCCCACAACACAAAGGTAGTATATACTACATTTTAATGGAAAGCAAACACTAACTACTTCAAAATGACTAAGAACATATAAGGATGGGCAATCGCAATTTAAAATTCACATATCATTACCCTTTGCATATGATATAAAAATATAAATTGATTGTTAGAAATAATTTAATTTGAATAAATTGTCAGTTACTAGTGGTCTAATAATTGGTAGGTTACTATAGTGCACAGTAATGCACGATTCTGTTTTAAATAATTTTTAGACTTAATTCTCAATTATGTGAGAATATCAAGAGTTTTTGTAATGTGCCTATTTAAGAGACTATGTGATTATGAATAATATACAGAGAGTCAGATAATTTTCTATCAGTGGTATCAAGAGCAAGGTTCTTTCTTTCTGGGACTTTGGGACTTTCTTTACAGCAGCAAATGGCAAGTGAAGGATCTTTTGTACAGGCAACAATTCCTCGTTTTGATGGTCAATATGACCATTGGTGTATGTTGATGGAAAATTTCCTAGGATCCAAGGAGTACTGGCAAAGTTGGTGTGCTTGAGAGTAGTACAGTGCTCACTGATGAACAATGAAAGGAGGTGGATGAACTAAAGTTAAAAGACTTCAAAACAAAAAACTATTTGTTTCAAGCCATTGATCGATCTATCCTGGAAACAATTCTCAACAAAAACTCCCAAGGATATTTGGGATTCAATGAAGAAGAAGTATCAAGGGTCTGCAAGAGTAAAGAGGCAGCAGCTTCAAGCTTTTCATGCTGAGTTTGAAACAATTCGAATGAAGTCAGGAGAATCAATCACAGATTATTTTTCCCGTGTGATGACGATTGTCACCAAGATGCGCACATATGGTGACAAAACTGAAGAAACAACAGTTGTTGAAAAAATATTGCAGTCTTTAGAATCGAAATTCAATTTTGTTGTATGTGTTATAGAAGAATCCAAAGGCATTGACGATCTGTCACTTGATGAACTGCAAAGTTCATTGTTGGTACATTAACAAAAATTTAAACAGCCAGAAGTTGAGGAGCAAGCGTTGAAAGCTTCTACCAATACTCATTCTAGGGTAGAGGTAGAGGCAGAGGACGAGGGAGACAAAACCATTATGATCAATCTCAAGGCAGAGACAGAGGAAAGGAATATGACAAATCTAAGGTAGAATGTTTTAGATGTCATAAATTTGGTCATTATGCTTTTGAATGTTATACCAGGTTGCCTCGAGACAAGGAAAAGGCAGAAAAGTCAAATCTAAAATGAGAGAAGAAAAGGAGACATTGCTAATGGATGTTCAAGATGAAGAAAATGGTGGATCAGATTTATGGTACGTGGATACACACTATAGTAACCATATGAGTAGAAATAGATCTTCATTTTCATTTCTAAATGAAGATTTCAAATCAACTATGAGTTTTGGGGATTGCTCTATGGTGAAAGTAATGGGAAAAGGTGATATTAAAATCAGAACCAAGAATGGTTTTATTGAAACAATTTCTAATATGCTGTATGTTCCTGATTTGAAAAGTAATTTGTTAAGTGTTGGACAGTTGTAGGAAAAAGGTTGCACAATCACCATTAGCAAAGGTGTTTGTGAAATTTATGATCCATTTAGAGGAACAATTGTTGTTATAAAAATTAGTTCAAACAGGTTTTTCCCTTTAAAGATTGAAAGCATTCAATCTAGTTTAATAGCTAAAGGAAAAGATTCTTTCTGGCTTTGGCATTATCGTTATGGGAATTTGCATTTTGGAGGATTAAGGACTCTCAAACAGAAAGGAATGGTAACGGGTCTTCCAAAAATTACTGTACCTTCTCAAGTGTGTGAAGAATATGTTGTTAGCAAACAACATCGATCTCATTTTCCTAGTGGAAAATCATGGAGAGCAAAACATGTTTTGGAACTTGTGCATTCAGACTTATGTGGCCCAAGAAAACCTTTATCCAATGGAGGTAATAAGTATTTAATTACTTTCATTGACGATTATTCTAGAAAAGTGTGGGTCTATTTTTTACAGGAAAAGTCAAAAGCCTTTGATGTTTTTAAAACATTCAAAGCAAGAGTTGAAAAGGAACAGGAAAGCCTATTAAAACTCTTCAAACAGATAGTGGTGGATAATACTGCTCAAATGAATTTAATATTTTTTGTGCAGAACATGGCATTAGGAAAAAGCTAACAATTGCTTATACACCACAACAAAATGGTGTATCAGAGAGGAAAAACTAACAATTCTCAACATGGTGAGGAGTTTGCTAACAAAAGGGCGAGTTCCAAAGACATTTTGGCCAGAAGCTGTATGTTGGAGTGTTCATGTTTTAAATAGAAGCCCAACCTTTGTTGTTCAAAACATGACACCCGAGGAGGCTTGGAGTGGAAGAAAACCAGCAGTACATTATTTCAGAATTTTTGGGTGTGTTGGTTATGCCCATATTCCAGATCAAAAGAGAAAAAACTTGATGATAAAGGAGAAAAATGCATTTTTCTTGGTGTTAGTGAGCAATCAAAAGCTTACAAATTGTATAATCCCATCACCAATAAAATTGTTATTAGTCATGATGTGGTGTTTGATGAAGATCAATTTTGGAGTTGGGATGCAGACAAAGTTGAACTACATCTGCAAGCAGATGTTAATGATGATGTTAATGGTGATAATGATTTTAATGGTGGTGACAAGGAAGAAGGAAGGCAACAACCAATAGCTCAAGTGCATAGTGAGCAACAAACAGTTGAACATACAAATGAACGCCCTCAACGAAACAGAAGGAGACCAGCATGGATGGAGAATCCTTTTGTAGATGAAATTAATAATGAGGAAATTACTCATTTTGCTTTATTTGCATATTGTGATCTTACAAGTTTTGAAGTAGTGGTCAAAGAAGAAAAGTGGAGAAAAGCAATGGATGATGAAATTAATTCCATTGAAAAGAATGACACTTGGGAGCTATGTGATCTACCTAAGGATCAGAAAGTATAAAGCACGTCTGGTGGCAAAAGGATACAACCAACAGTATGGGGTTTATTATACAGAAGTATTTGCTCCCGTTGCAAGACATGACTCAATCCGTTTGGTGGTTTCATTAGCAGCACAAAATTCCTGGCAAATCTTCCAGTTAGATGTCAAATCAGCATTCCTGCATGGATATTTGGAAGAATAAGTATTTATTGATCAACCTCCTGGGTGTGTTAAATTTGGACATGAAAATAAGGTTTATAGATTGAAGAAAGCTCTTTATGGTTAAAGCAAGCCCCAAGAGCTTGGTATAATCGCATTGAGACTTATTTTCTAAAAATTGGATTTGTGAAATGTCCTTATGAACATACCTTGTTTGTTAAGGTGGGAGATAAAGGAAAAATGCTTAGTGTGTTTATATGTTGATGATCTTATATTTACTGGAAATTGTGATGTCATGTTTAGTGAATTCAAGAAGTCTATGATGAATGAATTTGAAATGTCTGAGCAAGTTTCAAATGAAGGATTGCAATCCTGTATGTACTCCAGTTGAATGTGGGGAAAAGCTACAAAAGATCATGATGGGAAGAAGGTTGATAGCACACTATTCAAACAAATTGTTGGCATTCTAATGTATCTTACTGCAACTAGGCCAGATATCATGTATTCTGTGAGTTTGATTAGCAGGTACATGGAGAATCCCACTGAGTTACATATGCTTGTTGCCAAAAGAATTCTTCGTTATTTACAAGGAACTCGTGACTTGGGATTATATTATAAGAAAGGTGAAAGAAGTGATTTGATTAGATTCACAGGCAGTGATTATGCAAGTTATCTAGATGATAGAAAGAGCACATCTGGTTTTGTCTTTATGCTTGGAACAGGTGCTATTTCATGGTCTTCTAAAGCAACGCATTGTTACCTTATCCAGTACTGAACCTAAGTTTGTTGCAACTACAACTTGTGCTTGTCAAGCTATATGGTTGAGAAAAATTCTTGAAGAACTACAATTCAAGCAAACAAAGGTAACTACAATTTTTTATGACAATAATTCAACAATCAAATTGTCAAAACATCCAGTTCTTCATGGAAGAAGCAAGCATATTGATGTGAAATTTTATTTCTTGAGAGATATTTGCAAAGAAGAAATTGTTGATCTAGTCCACTGCAAGAGTGAAGATCAAGTAGCTGACATATTTACCAAGGCTTTAAAAAAGGCTATCATTTTTGAAGTTGAGAGAGTTGCTTGGTGTCTCAACTATTAATTCTGTGAAGACTTTAAATTAAATTGATATAAGTATATATCTGTTTAAGGGAGGGAATATGTTAGAAATAATTTAATTTGAATAAATTATCAGTTACTAGTGGTCTAATAATTGGTAGGTTACTATAGTGCACAGTAATGCACGATGTTGTTTTAAATAATTTTTATTGTTCAGTTTTAGTCTGCAGAACTAATCTCAATTATGTGATAATATCAAGAATTTTTGTAATATGCCTATTTAAGAGGCTATGTGATTATGAATAATATACAGAGAGTCAGATAATTTTTTATCATTGATGTTATTAATCAATCAATTGTATCTCAGTATGACAAATTGATATTATTACTGAAGCTTTCATAGGTAGAATGATAGAAAATACTGGTACAACCATTTTATTATGTAAAGAGCAAAGATACATTCACAGAATTTCTTGATAATTTGTAAGACTTTTAATTCATTTTCTTTGACAGGAAACTCTTAAATCTCTTAAAAGATTGAATGCCATATGATGTTGTCTTAACCATAGAATAAAAATTAGCAAGAATTAAATTCCTTCTCACTATATATAATACTAATAACCCACCCTACATGAACTAGTTCACACCGTATCAGAGTTGAACTCAAGCAAATGAGTTTCTAGCCACCAACTATAGATAATATCTATCTACCTAAACTCTATGTCATTGTTGTTGGTTGTTTGGGTGCATGCATTGTTTCAACCTTCAGTTACCCCATCTTATAGGGAGCCCAGTAAACGTGAGAAGCCATGTTTCTTAGGAGGGCAAGTTGGGTTTTACCTGTCTTGACTTGAATAGTTTTACTTTACAACAGGCTCATTTGTGGGAAGGGAATTTTTACTTGCTATTTTCTGAATTACTTGTCACTAAAATTCTATTTCTTTCTTTATGTCCTTCCTAAAATTTTCATGTTTCTTACTTTGTCAAAACTTCAAGGCCTCTGATGTATGTCTTTGAAGTATGCATGTGAGAATACCGATATTGTCATAAGCAAAATTCAGAAACACTCCTCACAAGTTTGTGGTAATATCTTAAAGAAGTATAAAATTTGTCCAATTTGTACCGTATGCGTTACTGCCTGTTAATTTTAAATGATAAGAAAAATTATACTTCTGCTATTTAATCTAGGCTTGGATGACACATATGTTGTTTGTAGTCAATTTTAGCTTTCACTCTAGGAAAATAGCTTAACCAATTCAGTTATATGTAGCTATTTTAAGTTTAATCTGAAAGCGATGGGAAAGGAAACAATTATGCATCTGGGTGAAAAATTTACACTATGCTTGTTGTTAGTATATGTTATGCTTTCAGTTTGGTTGGATGACTGTAAATTTGACTCTAGATTTTGGTTGGAATGAATCTA